>JAUIMM010000101.1:600000-925000 GCA_031769625.1 Taudactylus pleione | reverse complement strand
CCTCATCGCCGAGTGTAAGGACACCCGGCGGCTGTGCAGACAACTGCGCACCCTTGACTGTAAAGCAGAGATCTTGTCCTCCGTCACGAAGATCCTTTGCTGTCCCGAGTCCAATAAGGCTCCAAGATGCAGAATCCTCCGAGACGGGATTAGAGTGGACTTCTGCCAGTTGATTAGCCAGCCGTGCCGTTGCAGCAGTGCAATGGTCAGGTCCAAGTGGTGTAACAGGAGCTCTGGAGATCCTGCCACCAATAACAGGTCGTCCAAGTACGGCAACATGCGGACTCCTTGCAGCCGCAGAGAAGCCGCCATGACCTCCATAGCGTCCTGTATGTCCAATGACACCATGTAGTCCCCAGGTTCCAGCGCCAGAATGATGGACCGTAGGGTCTCCATCCGAAACTTCGGGACCCGCAAAGACTTGTTGAGTGCTTTGAGGTTGAGAATCGGACGATATGACCCATTGGGTTTCTGTACCAAAAATAGATTTGAATAGAAACCCTGGCCCCTCTGGGAGAATGGAACAGGCACTATAACTCCAGCCTGGAGCATAGTGTGCAATACCTTCCGCAGCTCCGTAGCCTTGTTCCGGTCTGATGGTAGACCCGTGGTGAAGAATCGAGCCGGGGGTCTGTGCCGGAAGGAGAGGGCGTACCCGTGAGAGACCACCTCCAGAACCCAAGTGTCTGTCGTAGTGAACGACCAACACCGGGAGAACTGCAGCAGGCGGCCTCCCACCCTGGGATCCCCCAAGGGGAGACCCGGACCGTCAGGCCGCAGGCTTGTCATCTGGCTTGGGGGCCGGACGTCTGGTACTCCATGCCTGTTTCCGGGGCTTGACCGATTTCTTAGGGCCAGCCTGTCGAGGAAACGACTGTGGTTTGGGCCTGCCCTGGGCCCTAGATGACCGAAAGGACGATGGTCCAGAACCAGAAGGAGCAGCGGCCGACGGGAGACAAGCAGATTTGGCTGCCGCCAGCGTGGCCACAATCTTATCCAGATCCGGACCGAAGAGAACTTCTCCGGTAAACGGCAACGCTTCCAGACCTTTCTTGGATCTGCGTCCGCCTTCCAGGATCGCAGCCACAAGGTGCGACGAGCAGCTACCTCTGCTGAAGAAATTCTAGACACCAGAGTACTAATGTCTAGAGCCGCCTCGTTGATGTAGGTGGCCGAATCACGGAGATTGCCAATCAACTCCGCTTGTTCGGCCGGACAGTCGGATTCAAAAGAAGCCTCTAATGAATCCGCCCAGCGCTCCATCGCTCTGGCAACCCAGCAAATGGCCATAGCCGGCCGTGCTGCCCCCCCTGCAAGGGAATAAGCGGACTTCAGGCAGATTTCTACCTTGCGGTCCGTAGCATCCTTAAGGGAGGACATGGATGGCATCGGCAATGTGGCACTACGGACAAGACGGGTCACGTGAGAATCCACCTGTGGAGGGGATTCACACTTAGCAAAATAATTATCCGCGAACGGATAAGCCACCGCCAGGCGTCTCTGCGGCTGGTATCTTTTGCCAGGTTGTTTCCACGCCTCCTCTAAATGGTCCACCAACTGACCCGAAAGAGGAAAGACTGTGGCATCGCCCTTCACATCTTTGAAAAAGGCATACTTAGATTTAGCCGCTGGGGGAACTTCGTCCTCAATCACCAAGGCTGTGCGGACCGCCCGAATAAGTCCAGGAATATATACTTTGGACTTAGCATCAGCGTCCTTAGTATGGAAAGGTTCCTGATCGTAAGGATCCAGAATCTCCCCATCATCAGACGTCCCTTCGTCATCCTCATAAGGAGCGGACAGAGACGCCACCGGCCTTTTATGAGGCCGCATCACAGACTCCCCTTGCAACACATCCGACAAGTGCTGTAAAGAACTCGTCAGGGAGTTAACCCACGCTGGCTCCTGAGAACCCGGGAGCGGGGAAATAGGGAGACTGTGGAGTACCACCAATTGTCGTGGGAACCCCTGCATGGGTGACGACACCACAGACTGCTGGGACAAACCCATCGGAGTAAACGCGGGCTGCGGAGCTAACTGGCCCACTAAAGCTGTTAACGCCTGAGCGAAACAAGCCCAGGGCGGCTCCTACCGGTGCTGTAACCGTAATAGGCCGCGCCATGGACAAACACTGCCGGCAAAGGCCCTCCGCGCTACCCTCCCCCTCCGCTAACGGTACTTTGCACGTGGTACACTGTAGCCGGAGGGGAAAATCACTTTCAGACATGATGGCAACACGTATGTGACCTCTCTCACCAATTAAGTATTAAATAGGCGAGAGACCACCCTGCAGCACCGCACCGCAAGGGCTTTAGCAGAAAGAACAGGGACAGTAATAAAGCTGACAGTTTAGAGAAGAATAGTTACAGGCAGCGCTAGCACAGTCACATACAATGCAGAGAAATAACAATTCCTGCACTAACAGCGCTGATCACTCAACTACACAGACACAGGGCCTGGTAGGACACAGCGCTGCATACACAGACCTGAGCCACAGCGGAGGAGAGGTATGCGGGGGGACCCAGACCACGATGCTTCCTTCCAGACTTCCAGCAGCGTTCACCATGCGTTGCAGAGAAGATGGCCGCCGAGGAGCAGAGAGAAGCTGGCCTGGGGGAGGAGCGCTGACACAGGACCAGTCAGCACAGTGCAGAGAGGGCTGTGTGCAGCGGGGGAGGCGCCGGCTGTGAGACAGGGAAGGCGCGCTCCCCTGGCATGCATTTAACCCCTGGGACGCCGCAGCGCTACCGCTCTGCTGCGGTCCGCTGTCCCAGGGGGTAGTGGAAGCGCAGGTTGGTCGCCTGGCTCCACGCTGCAGCCAGTCCCCAGGGAGCCCCCTGCCTGGGGACTTAGGACCATGTGATCAGCGGGGACCCACCGCGGGACCCCGCTGCTTACCTCTGTCCCCCTTGAATCCGGCCATGGTCCGGAGCATCTGGGGTCACCGCTAGCTGTGACCCCAGACGCCCACCAGCATCCCCGGATCAGTACCGGCGTTCTGGTACCGGCGGGGTGTAGGGAAGACAGCATGGACGTCAGGACTGACTGTCCATGCTGTTCATCCAGATGTGCAGCCACAGCTGCATGAAGAAAAAGCTTCAGGGGCTCTTCTAGCCCCCACTCCAACAGGTGCACCCGACTCCGGCCGGGCACCAAACTAAACTGAGGTGCCTTGGCCCGGGGGCGGGGTATAGGAGGGGGACCTAGTGCATCCTGGGAGGCTGAAAGCTTAACTCTTTGGTGCCCTGCGACTGACGTCACACCTATACCCCAAGGTATCCTGTGGATACCCTATGGACCCTGAAGTAGAAATATATGTATGTGTGTGTGTGTGTATATATATGTGTGTGTGTGTGTGTGTATATATATGTGTGTGTGTGTGTGTGTGTGTATATATGTGTGTGTGTGTGTATATATATATATATGTGTGTGTGTGTGTATATATGTATATATATATATGTGTGTGTGTGTATATATATATATGTATATATATATGTGTGTGTGTGTGTGTATATGTGTATATATATATATATATATATGTGTATATATATATATATATATATATATATATATAGTGTGTGTGTATATAGATATAGAGAGAGAGATATGTAGATAGAAATAATGTCCTTGCAACTGATGGCATGTGGAGAGGTCTGAATGGGAATTGGGCATGTAGGAAGGTCTGACTGAAATGTATGTAATTTATAGACCTCAAAACCATACATTCTGATGGGACTCAGAAATACTGAAGTAGGACCCAACATTTTTTCAATGATGGGTCCCACATACATTTTTGTCTTGGTGAGATCACTGCTGATCAAATTGTGCATTTGAATTGTATGTGGCCATTCACCCTGTAAAGCCTGACCCATTACATTTTTGGGGAAATTAAGTGTTTTGAACGTTATAGCAAAATTAAGAAAACTTTTTTTATATATATATCTGATACATCAGGCATTTAGGGCAATTTATTTGATCACCATTAGAAAATGTTTTTTTAAATTCATTGCTCTTGGAACATTTCAATGTGTCTTGGTTACATTATTTTTTTTTTTTTGTCTACAACCTTTTTTTTTTTTTTTTTTTTTTTTTTTGCATTGTGGGCTACAAAACTAGTTTCTATCTTGGTTCAGGCAAAGATGGACTTTACAGGGTTTATTTGCAAAGTGTCGGGTTGTAAAAACACTTCTGTTTTGTGTTTATGCCTGATAGGTAAAAACACTGCCATTTTAAATGTGTCTTACTAGTAAAAGCACTGCCCTTTTTAAGTATTGGACATAAACACGAACAGAAGTGTAAGTAATTATAGATTGCTTCAGTCCAGTAAATATTCATATTCAAATATTAGTAACTATTATAAATGTTCTTTGCAAACTTTTAAAAAGTTACAGTAAGATTTCCCTTCCAAAACCATTTGTGACACAAATTGATTTTGATCATTTTGGATACTGCATTCAAAAGCTCTCTATTGGCTGCAGTGCATGGATAGCCCACCAGAGGGCAGGAGACATGTATTGATCATGTCGATGTAGAGGTCTCAGAAACTCATTGTAGCAAATATGATCTGGATGAAGTTATAGGGTTAAGCAATTTACCTATGGTGGTCCTGACTAGAGGTCGTCATGCTCCTTAGGTCTTCTTACTGACTTAATTCTTCATAGCACTAAATAGCATTGTAATCTATGATTAAATTGTTTTGTCTTGTTAAAATATATGTAGCTTGCCAGCATTTGTTTGTGCGTTGTATAATTGTTTAATTTATTATGTTGTCAGGATTAGACAAATGTATGCAGATATGATGAAAAAAAATAAAAATACAATCATATTTAGTGTTTCTCACCACATAAGAAGCCCTTGAAATATGAAAATAATAATTTATTGTGTTTTCTATCAAGAAGTAACCATTTACTTGGTGCATATTTTCTATCATAGAATCGTCCAGATTTTCCCAAGAGGCCCTTGGCACCGTACTTCCGCTTCTTCATAGAGAACATAGCAGAATATGAGACAATGCATCCAGAGATGAGTCATGCTGAACGAAGCAAGCTGCTATCCCTAATATATAAAGAACTCCCGGAGGAAAAGAAGGTAGAGTACGAGGTGGCATGTAAGGTGTCTAGACAAGAGGTGGTGGAGTTGGGGAAGGGGGACAGAAATAGCATATTATAAGACTTGCTGCTGTGTAGTTTGAGCCCAGATGTTCTATTTCCTTTCCAGAAGAAATACATAGCAGATTACGAGAGAGAAAAGCAAGAGTTTGACAGGAACGTGGACAAATTCCGGTGACTATTTTGTGTATATGTGTCTTGGCTGTGAAAACTGTGGGGCTGATGCAGTGTTGTTAGTAACTTGGCCGTACATTGCTGAAAAGAAGCATGCATGGAAAAAATTGTGTATATGCATATATAGGTGTGCGCCTGGTTTGCGACAAGACATAATTAGTGTGCATTAAGATGTTCTATATTTACAAAAATGCACAATTTTTTGCTTGCGTGTACCAGTTTCGGGGCATGAATAACAGGAACTTATGCGAGATATGCAATGCAACCGGGCGTGTGTTTAACTCTCCATCAGCCCCTGTATCTTTGTTTAAGCCAACTCTTCTTTTTGATTGCAGGGAAGAACATCCAGATCTAATGGAGAGCACCATGAAATCCCAAATCCCCCAAAAACGGAAGTGCCCTCAGCAGGAAGAGGAGGCTTGTCTCGCTTCAGAGCCTGATTTAATAGGAAAACGGAATAAGCGAAAACGCCAAAGAAAAAAGAAAAATGTTACTCCATTACAGACTGTTTAGGATCATGTTCAAAAAAAAAAAAGTGAATGTACTCTTCGTAAATCATTTCTCGTTGAAACAGTCGAACTGTTGGTTTGAATTACTTTTTCCTCTAATTTTGATGGCTGTTTATGGCCATACCTAAACTATATTAAGATCACTATTTTCCTTATATTGTTATTGACACAAAAAAATAAAAATGCAATGGTTCAAACATATAGGGCCATATCCAGTTAGGTGTGGGTGTGAGTTTTCTAAAAATCTTGCACCTGTGGAGTTTTTCAGTAATCATTTGGGTGTGGGGGTTTTTTTATTTTTCCTCATTCTCTTGAGTGCCTCCAGCGTGGTTTTTTTTTTTTTTTTTTTGTGAAAGATATAATAATTTAAGAAAAATAGTGGCACTTGCTCTGGATCCAATTGCATAACTATTCATGAGTATATAATTGCCTTCTGCGGTGCTGTCCTCAGTCTCTTCTCCAGTGTCACAGACCGTGTCCATGGATGGACTGGGCACAGGACAACTACTACCCCTAACCCAGCATACCACACACTACCTACACTATTTGTCACCCTGCACCTGCATACACTACATTTCCCTTAACCCTGCTTTCTGCACACACTACCCCTAACCTTGCCCCAGCAAACAGGTTCAGTGATTTTAAAAAAAATTATATATATTTTTCTACTTCAGGGTCCATAGGGGGTCCACAGGGTTGACCTTGGGGTATAGCTTGGATCTGGATCCACGGGCACCATACAGTTAAAGCTTTAGCTCCCAGGATGCACTTGGGTCCTCCTCTATACCCCGCCCCCGAGCCACAGGCACCTCAGTTTCAGTTTGGTGCCGGCCGAAGTCGGTTGCACTGTGCAGTGGGGCTGCAGGAGCAGTCCCTAGGCTTTATTTTTACAGAAGAAAAGTTTTTTATTTTTTTCTCTTTTACACTTAATGCGGCAGCATAGGACTGTCCTTCTGGATGTCCACGCTGCCGCTCCAACACCCCGCTGGCGCTGCGACGCCAGTACTGCTCTGGGGATCGCAGCGGGACCCTGGAGTTAGTTCTAGTATGGCTCCGGGACCTCCCTCTGACTGCTGCCGGACTCTACGGGGAACAGGTAAGCCGCGAGCAACGCTCTTAGCGCCGCTCGCGGGGATAAACGCAGTCAGTTGCCGCCGGTCTCTGGGGACAGACCGGCGGCGCTAGTAGCGGCGGCGGGCTCCCCCTCATGCAGGCATACCCCGCGCTCGCTGGACCACCAGGGTATAAGTTCCGGAGGGGAACCGGCATCCCTGGGGTTAAATACTAGCCAGGGGAGGCAGCCTTCCCTGGTTTAGCAGCTCCTCAGCTCAGCGCGCCTTTTCTCGTGTACTGGTGTCGCTGAGCTGCTCCTCTGCTGGCCACTCCTCACAGCTCTCCGGCGGCCATCTTTAGAAGGCTATAACGCAGGCTCCCAGGCAGGTGCATGGTCAGGTCCCCCTGTGTACCTCTCCCCTACCAAAAGGACAGTGTACACAGCGCTATAACTCCCCCCAGACACTGAATCTGGGTGGTTGATGGTAGCGATTGGTGCAGTAAGTACAATCTTCCTGCATTGTATGTGACTTTGCTAGTGCTGCTGCCTGTACTTATTTTCTAATTACTGTCAACTTATATCTATCCCTTTGCTTCTCCTACAGCCCGAAGGTGTGTGGGGGAGGGGCGTTTTTCTATTAACCTCACTCTTATAAATCATGTATTTGTGAGGTCAGTCACATACTGTTGTGTGCTACACAGTACCATATTTTTGGGGCCTGTTTGTGTTGCATGCTGGTGAGTGCGGGGGTGTTAACACCGTATGTCCTCTGCTGATAAGTATTTATTGCATAATTACTGTATCATGTCTGATGAGGAGACTGAGCACTCCGGGGCTCCTGTGTTGCTTTCCTGCAGACGCTGTGCTGCTGGTGTTAATGGGGGGGATTTATCTCAGGATGGTCTTTGCGGGCAGTGCCAGCTGGCACCAGGCCCCTCTGTACCCCTATGCAGCAGCACCCCCCTTGGGTGATGTTTTCACAAGTGCTGACATCTATTGCAGACAAGTGGTCGATCCCTACAGTGACCCCTTCTGGGGCATTGTCCCAGCACTCTATCTCCCATTCCCCGGATATTCCGCAGGTATTGCGGTCTCCCTCTGGGGCCCAGACTGTGAGACAGTATTCGGGGCTGCCTGTGTATGTCCAGCCTCCCCCTGTATCACAACAGTCTGTAGTGCCTTTTCAGAGCTTCCCTCAGTCGGCTCCTCCGCCTTGGGTGGATGTTCTCTACAACTCGGTACAGAGTTTGGCGGCCTCATCCTCGGCTTTTCAGTCATTTTTGCAGGGTGATGTGCCACAGAAGGCGACTAAGCGGCCTGTTGGGAGTTTACTCACTGCGCAGGTATCAGAATCGGATCCCTCTTCAGATGATGGAGAGGTCCATGAGGATTCTGATTTGGATGCTGTGGAACAGGAGGTTGAGCCTAGGTCCTCCATTAATGTTCCAGCATTAGTTAGGGCGGTGCGGGCTATTCTCAATATAGAAGAGGAGGCACCGGTCTCTAAGTCGAAGTTTCCGAAGGTTACGTCTAATGTGTTCCCTCTGTCCGATCAGTTGGCGGATCATATCGCGGCGGCCTGGCAATTACCCAGCAAGAGATTACAACTGCAGAAAAGGTTGGCTTCTCATTATCCCTTTCCTGAGGATCATTGCAGGAAATGGGAGATTCACATGTCACTCGCTTGGTTAAAACCGCTACGCTACCATTGCCGTCTATTTCCTCTTTAAAGGATCCAACGGACAGGAAAGTGGAGATTTGTTTGAAGTCCTTTTACTTGCTCTCCGGAGCGGTGGTGCGCCCGTCCATGGCCATTTCCTGGGTGGCTAAAGCCATTGAGAACTGGGCCAATGCCTTGGAGGATTCTCTTACGGATGATGTTCCGGATGTTCAGAGAGCATTAGTGGCACAAATGAGGGATGCCGCTTCCTATATTGGGGAAACGTCATTGGACGCAGGCATGTTAACCTCTAGAGTTTCGGTTGCGGCTGTGTCTGCTCGGAGATCCTTGTGGGTGCGGTCCTGGAGGGCTAATGCGAACTCTAAAGGGTCTGGAGGCTCTCCCCTTTAATGGAGAATTGCTATTTGGTCCGGATTTGGACAAAATAGTGGATACCTTGGCTAAGTCCAAGGCGGCTTTCCTCCCTTCGGCTTCTGCGCCAGTTAGGGTGAGGAGCACTGCCTTTCGGTCCTTTCGGGTTCAGGGTTAGGCCAAGGGCCAGTCCTTCCCGAGACATTCAGCGACCAAAACCGCATCCAAACCAAAGAAGCAGGCATGGAATGCTCGGTGCCCCTCTTCCAAACAGCAGGATAAACCTGTTGCCTGACGGGACGGGCCTCTCCCTGGGGGACCCCAGAGTGGGAGGCCGACTTCTCAGATTCGCCCAGTGTTGGTTCAGTACCACCACGAATGCTTGGGTTCGAGAAGTAGTCTCTCGGGTACGCCCTGTCGTTTCGGTGCAGGCCGCCCCACCAATTTTTTTTTGCACGAGTCCTTCGCTGGATGAGTCCAAAGCTTCCCATCTCTGTTTCTGGTGCAGAAACCCAATGGGTCTCATCGCCCTATTCTGAATTTAAGGTCTCTGAACAAGTACCTCAGCGTTCCCAAGTTCAGGATGGAAACATTGCGGTCCATCATCCTGGCGATGGAACCAGGGGACTTCATGGTCTCCCTCGATATCCAGGACGCCTATCTCCATGTGCCCGTAGCACCGGCACATCAGCGGTACCTGAGGTTTGCTATCCTAAACCATCACTACCAATTTCGGGCGTTGCCTTTCGGTCTTTCCACGGCTCCGAGGGTTTTCACCAAGGTGATGGCAGTCATGGCTGCCCTCCTTCGGGGTCAGGGTATACGGCTGCTGCCGTACCTGGACGATCTGCTGCTGCTGGCGAGCTCCCCGGAGGTGCTTCATCATCTCCACCTGACAACTGCTTGTCTTCAAGCACACGGGTGGTTAATAAATTGGAAGAAGTCGTCTCTGATCCCATCTCAACGGATGCTCCATCTGGGAGCACTTCTGGACTCCAGTCAACAAAGGATTTTCTTGACTCTGGAAAAGGTATCCTCCCTGCAACTGAGGATACACGGTTGCCTGAGCAGTGGCAGGGTGTCAATACATTTGGCAATGAGAGTCCTGGGGTCCATGGTGTCGGCATTCGACATGGTGGTGTTTGCCCAGTTTTATTCCAGACCCCTGCAGGGGCAGATTCTTGTGGAATGGAACGGGTTGTCCCACCGGATCCCTTCCCATATGCTGGTATTGTCCCCGGAAGTGCGCCGGTCCTTGGCGTGGTGGCTGCAGTCAGCTCATCTCAGCCAGGGTCGGTTTTGGTTTCCGGACTGGGTTCTGCTCACGATAGATGCCAGTCTCCGGGGTTGAGGGGCAGTGACCGGCTCGTTGTCTCTTCAGGGCCGTTGGTCAGCGGAGGAGGCCGTCCTTCCCATAAACATTCTAGAGCTACGGCCAGTGTACCTTGCTCTTCTGGCGTCAGGCACCTTCTCGGAAGAGCAGTTCAGGTGCAATCAGACAACGCCACCACGGTGGCATACATAAATCACCAGGGAGGAACTCGTAGTCAAGCTGCGATGTCGGAAGTGTCCCAAATCCTGACTTGGGCGGAGTGCCACCTTCCAGCAATATCGGCAGTCTTCATCCCTGGAGTCCTCAATTGGGAGGCAGACTTCCTCAGCCGTCACGACGTGCATCCCGGGGTATGGTCGCTTCACCCAGAGGTGTTTCAACTTCTCGTGGACAAGTGGGGACTGCCGGAATTGGACCTGATGGCCTCTCGTCACAATTACAAGTTGCCCATATACGGCTTAAGGACAAGGGACGCAGGCGCAAGCCTAGTGGATGCGTTGTCAGTGAAATGGTCGTTTCACCTAGCGTATCTGTTTCCCCCAATCTCCCTGCTCCCTCGGGTACTCAGAAAGATCAAACGGGACGGAGGCACGTTTCTGCTGGTGGCTCCAGCGTGGCCCAGACGTCCTTGGTACTCCGATCTCAGGGGCCTGTCTGTAGATGCTCCGTACCTTCTGCCTCAATGTCGGGATCTGCTGTCTCAGGGTCTCTGCCTTTACCTGGATCTGGGTCGACTGTCTTTGACGGCGTGGCTCTTGAGACAGCCATCTTAAGGTCCCGGGGCTTTTCCAGCTCTGTCAACAGTACCATGCTTATGGCACGTAAACCTGCCTCTGCACGGATTTACCACAGAGTGTGGCACACTTACTTTCAGTGGTACGAGTCTAGAAGCTATGACCCTCAGGTGTTCAGAGTTTCTAGGATTTTGGCATTTCTGCAGTCAGGTCTTGACCTGGGCTTACGGCTTGCCTCCCTAAAAGTTCATGTATCGGCCCTTTCAGTGTGGTTCCAAAGAAGGATTGCCACACTGCCTGACGTTCACACCTTGTTCCAAGGTGTGATGAGGATCCAGCCTCCCTTTGTGCCTCCAGTGGCCCCGTGGGACTTGGCGGTGGTTCTTTGGGTCCTGCAGGGACCTCCTTTTGAGCCTCTTGAGTCAGTTGACCTCAAGTGGTTACCACTTAAGACTGTGTTTCTCCTGACTCTTGCTTCGGCCAGGAGGGTATCCGAGTTGGGGGCACTTTCCTGTAGCCCCCCCCCCCCTTCCTGATTTTTCATCAGGACAGGGCTGTGCTTCGCACCCGTCCTGAGTTTTTGCCTAAAGTGGTTTCTAAGTTCCACATAAATCAGGAACTTGTGGTGCCAGCTTTTCAGGCTCCGGGTCTTACGGCTGGCGAGGCTTCGCTGGACGTGGTCCGGGCTCTCAGAATTTATGTTGAACGGACGGCCTCTGTTAGGAAGTCCGATTCGTTGTTCGTCCTCTTTGGTTTCCATAAGAGGGGTTGGCCTGCCAACAAACAAACTTTAGCCTGTTGGCTTTGTTCTGTTATTAGGGAGGCTTATATACAGGAACGTTTGCCTGTTCCAGCCTTGGTTAAGGCTCATTCCACTCGGTCTATAGGCCCTTCTTGGGCTGCTAGACGTGGTGCCTCCGCTGTTCAGCTGTGCAAGGCAGCAACTTGGTCTTCAATTCAGACATTTTTGAGGTTTTATGCGTTTGACACCTTTGCCTCTCAGGATGCATCCTTCGGGCGCAGGATTCTCCTTTCTGTTCAGGAGCTTCCCCGCCCTTAGTTGAACTGCTTTGGGACATCCCCAAGGTCAACCCTGTGTACCCCCTATGGACCCTGAAGTAGAAAACAAGAGATATGGTAAGAACTTACCTTTGTTATCTCTGTTTCTACGAAGTCCATAGGGTCCACAGGGCGCCCGCCCTGACGTACCTGGCTTCAAATGGGCTGTGGTACTGCTCACCGGTGTTTCCGCCTCCCATTTCCGTGAGTATGGTTTCTTGTGTGTTCCAGTCTTCCTTCTCTCTGTTTAGTCTCCTCCTTCGGCCTAGGCTACTTACTAACTGAGGTGCCTGTGGCTCGGGGGCGGGGTATAGTGGAGGACCCAAGTGCATCCTTGGAGCTAAAGCTTTAACTGTATGGTGCCCGTGGATCCAGATCCAAGTTATACCCCAAGGTCAACCCTATGGACTAACAAAGGTAAGTTCTTACCATATCGCTTGATATATATATATATATATATATATATATATATTTCATGGGGTGTTTGCGTGCCAAAAACCATGAGATCAATTTCTTTTATTTGGATACCGTGGGTTTGGATGTGTGCATGCTCTCAATAATCCAGAATTGGTCATGAGGTAGGAGTAATTTTTTGTGAGCAAAACTACATGGCCACTTGTATATGTCCCATTGAGGAGGTTGTGTCATATATCAAAAGAAGAAACAACAAATTTAAAATAAAAAAGGCATACATAACAAAAAGGTAGGTTAATCAACAAAAATAACTTCAGTACTTATTTAATAGAGCACCAACTTCTTCTAATACAACTAACCAAGAGTTCTGTATTAATGGACTTCCATAATTGTTGCCCTCTTTCAAGAAGTCTCAGGTAACTATTTGGAATTGCAGTCTGACAATGCAGTACAAGAAAATAGTGATAATTATAGTAATATATTAAGAGAAAAGGGATTTAATGCATTAATACTTGGGTCAGTAACCTTGGTGTAACCCTCTGCGCTCATGCTCAAGTTTACATTGTTTAAGGAAATATAACTATAGGAAAGTACTCTACAAATGAAAGGGACAACACCCCCCCCCCATCATCATCATCCCCATCCTTTACATCAAGCAGTGCTATAGTATACCAAGTTGTTAGCTGTGTTTGAGAGCTAGTTTCACCTCTGGTGAAAGAGTGTGTAAGTAAGGCTGTCAGGTGCTGAGAGAAATTTCAGCTAATCTGTTATTTAGGGATGTAGCCATCCAGCCCATGGTGTACAAATGGGAGACTCTAGGTAACATCAAAGAAAGTGCAGGGACTGCCACAACTATAGTCAGAAAAAGTTGTACTCCTTTAGAAGCTATGCAAATCTGTAGGAGAGTATACATTCTAAACACCCATTTAAGGCGGTCTGTAGATAATTTTGGTCCTATTTACAAATTCACATATTTGAACACATGACCAGAGATACTGATATCTGCAGTAACTATTAGAATCAGTGGATTGCCCTGTAAGAAATGTTATTTTTGAAGTGTAGTAGGCTGTAGAACACTATAATTCATCTCCGCCTAAGTAGTGGATATGATTTGTTTATTCTTCTGCACATTTAAAGGGGAAGCTTAGTGTCAATTCTAGATCTGACACTGGGTAGGCCGCCGGACCGTAAAAAGGGCACTGTCACGAGTGCCTGAAAAGCGGTTGGATATGAAATCCCAGCTGTTGGGATGCCGTTGGTCAGAATACCAACAGCCAGAATCCTGACACCCATAGGAACGCATGTAAGTATTTTCCTATCCCCTACCTTAACCCTCCCCGGGGCCTAACCTTAACCTCCCTGTCCCCATACCCTAAACCTTAGACCCCCTCCCCGGTGCCTAAACCTAGTCTCCCTGCACCCTAACACTCCCCCTAATGCCTAACCCCACTACCTAACCTCCCCCTAACACCCCGATGCTTACCTGTAAGGATTTCGGCGCCGGTATATAAACCGTCCCCCTAAAAAGGGTGTGTGGTCATGAGAAAAGGGGACATAATCTTAAGACACCAACACTTTTCTTCACTCTTGAGGGTGGGGGAGAGGTGTTCTGGGGCCACGTTCACTTCAATAGAATCCGCTACATAGCAGTCTGTGCACAGGGCACACAGTGACATTGGTGTTGGTGAAGGTGCTGCTGCCACCAGTTTGTATAGTGCTGGTTACGTGGGTCTCTCATACGACAGGGCTCCTATCCAAAAAAATACAAATAGAACACCTCAAATAAAAAAAATGTTGGTAGAAGCGATTTCATCGTGGGTGAAGCCATGGGCAACAACTGTAGCATAAAATAAAATGGGGTATTTAAGGCGTTAATAAATAAAAAAAAAAGCAGAGGGGGAATTATAAATTTCTGTTGCTCGGGCAATAAGATGAACCCATTCAGAGATTCCTTAAGGTTGCGTAGCCTAGACTGACTTAGAAAATCGATACCAAATCAAGATGATCGATCAGGGTGGCATACAAGGCTTCATAATATTGAAGAAAATCATATGCAAATTTATGTGTATCTAGGATAATCCCAGAGGAAGTAGATTTAATTTTAGTAATACGTTTAGGGATCGTTCTATGTTTAAGATGAGTGGCAAGCAGTTACCTGGATCTATTACCATATTTAAAATATTTATGTTTTTGGAAAATCAAATCCAGGAGAGCCTGTTCTGAACATAACTTATAAAGGATCTTAATGGTAAATTTACTAAATGGTGGTTTTTGGCATTTTGGGTGATTTCCTGTCTGTTTTGCAAACTGACCATTTACTAAAGGTAAAACCAATGGATAAAAAAGCCCATAGGACCAACATTCAATTTTTTTGTCACATAGACGAGAATAGGATCCGCAGATTTTACTAATGGTCGGTTTAAAAACTGACCTGAAACTATGGGAAACTAGGCCAAAAAATAGATCTGCCTGCGGCAGAACAGTTTGGGAGACGAACTGCAGAGATTACTATGATTTGTGCAGACTTCGTTAGGTGTAAAAGCCTAGAAATAGTTAAAATGTAAAAAAAAAATATGTGGGTCCCTGCCCAAATCAATAACCAGCCCTGGATCGGTCAGCCTGGGCTGGTATTGGAAAATAGGATTTAAAAAAAACTGAGTCATCCCTCTGCCATTACATTTACCAGCCCTAAACCGGGGACACCAAAAATAAAGCATCCCCCCCTACCGAGGAACTACCAATCCAGGGATATTCATTGGGTAAAAAAATAGTTACTAATAGAATTCGTTACAAGCAGACTATGAATACCAGCAAGCAAGCCCTGACATGCTGGGACATTAAGGGCCTGCTGTCACCTGTAGTCCGCTTGTAAAGAAAATATTAAAACAAACAGCACTTGCACACTGACTATTTTATTCTTTTATTTAAAAAAAAAAAAAAAGTTTCATACTTACCAAACCTTTGGGTGGCCGCCTCTTCATTTCATGTAGGCATCGATAGGTCTTTGTAAAATAAAAGAAAAGGCAAACGAGCCCCCCGGACACATACTGGACAGTGCCTAACATGAAATTACAGGTCACTGCCCTCTAAATGAATAAGAAAGCACTGATTGGCTGAGAGTGGCGCTCCCATGTGTTTGCAGACTGTGGCTGTTGTTTTTGTTAGCTCATCCTTCAAGGAGGAGATCTGCTGGTGATAGGTGCAAGCCTTTGAGAATGTGGCAACAGTCCTTTTGTTCCTTCAGACCGGCCACTGCTGCTCTCAGCAGAGAAGGAAGTTCCCTTCACTACAGCCATGGCCAAAAGTTTTGAGAATGACACAAGTAAAGCATCCTGAGACCATTCATGTGTGGGATTGCTTCTCAGCTAAGGGAGTGGGCTAACTCACAATTTTGCCTAAGAACACAGCCATGAATAAAGAATGGTACCAAAACATCCTCAAAGAGCAACTTCTCCCACTCATCCAAGAACAGTTTGGTGACGAACCATGCCTTTTCCAGCATGATGGAGCACCTTGCCATAAGGCAAAAGTGATAACTAAGTGGTTCGGGGATCAAAACATTGAAATTTTTAGTCCATGGCCAGGAAACTCCCCAGACCTTAATCCCATTGAGAACTTGTGGTCAATCCTTTAAGAGGCGGGTGGACAAACAAAAACCCACAAATTCTGACAAGCATTGATTGGTCAAGAAGGGCGGCCATCAGTCAGTATGTGGCCCAGAAGTTGATCGGCAGCATGCCAGGGCGAATTGCAGAGGTCTTGAAAAAGAAGGGTCAACACTGCAAATATTGACTCTTTGCATAAACTTAATGTAATTGTCAATAAAAGTCTTAGGGCCTGATTCAGAGGCGCTCGCTCTGAATCAGGGCGGATTTAAAAAAAATAATCTGCCTCCAGGCCGCTCGCATAGCTGTGGGTGACCATCCACAGCTTTTGCGAGCGGCCTGGCGATGGTCGCGATTATCGCAACCATCGGGCTTGCGACGAGACCCTTGTGGTAGGGTCTCGGCTCCTACAAACAAGAGTGAACTTCCTGCACAAATGATGTCAGTAGGGCCGCCCACAAACGGCAGGCATTCCTTCGGAAATGCCTCCGTTTGTCCAGCCACCCCCCCTCCCCACCTACAAAACGGGGCGAGCTGTCGATCAACATCGACAGCTGCCCCGTTTTGTAGCGAGCCCCGGAGCAGGTGACGTTCTCACTCGCTCCGGGGCTCGCGCACGCGCATTGCGCACGCCGCGCGTGCACACTGGCTGACCATCGACCCGCTTGCGAGCGCAATGTGCTCGCGAGCGGGTCTGAATCAGACCCTTTGACACTTATGAAATGCTTGTAATTTTACTTCAGTATACCATAGTAACATCTGACAAAAATGTCTAAAAACACTGAAGCCGCAAACTTTGTGAAAAACCAATACTTGTGTCATTCTCAAAACTTTTGGTCATAGCTGTAAAGAGGCTCTTCGACTGTCAGTCCCTGGGGTGGACGAAAGGCTGTGCAGCTTCTTATGTTGCCAGAAGCAATTGTCTTCGGTTAGTCCATTACCCCCACAAGCAGGAGGTTCCTGATGGTCTGCAGGGTAGAAAATGCCGGCTTCCAGATAGACTGGATAGTCCAGGAGCACGGAGGCAATGGTGTGTGGTGCACATGGGCCCCTGGGTCCAGGTGGTCCCCACACTGCACTCTCTCCAACCATATGTAGTTATGCTTCCCTCTCTGGAGTCCTGCATCTACCGATGGACTGGCGCAAAGATCACAGGAAAAATGGTGCGATGGCACCACTGGCCTCGGCTCTCCCCTAGCACAGAGTTCTCCGGTCCTAACGCCAAGTGGAGCTGCCCCTACGTGTAGTTCGCCCTCCCTCCAGTACGGTGGCCTCCGTGCTGGGGTGGTTTAGGAGAGGAGAGAGACTGTGTGCACACTCTGTATGGGCCCCCTACTCTCTGGCAGTTCAATAGACTTGAGCTTGATGCCAGACTCGACTGTGCATGTGCAGGTCTCCAGGAAAATTACGCCTGTGCCTTATTCCCTGGGACATCTATACTAGGCATGCGCAAATCACAGTGAAAATGGTCATCGCACCATTTTTCCTGTGATGTTTGCGCCAGGCCGCCGGCAGATGCAGGACTCCAGAGACGAATGCGTGCAGCCCAGAAATGCCAGATCCGATTACAAATGCCATTTTGCGGTACCAGTGACAAGGTTATGTGACTATTCTATAAAATGTGACTTTGGAGAAGTGCATGAAAAACTGGGGAAAGCAACCTTGGGCGGGATGCAGCAAGGGAAGAAATGCGGTCCAACCCCCAAAATGCGGGTTTGACCGCATTTCTCATATGCACCAAACCCCGGACTGCGATGCACTCTGGCGCTTGGTTGTGGCGTTACCCTATAGAAGCCTATGGGCTTCTATTCAGAGAGTGCTGTGAGAGAAATCCAATCGGATCCCACAAGCACCCCTCGTTGGCGCGTGCATCCTTATGCGCATGAACAGAAGGAAGCCAGAGGGACTTCTGAGTCATAGACCTGGAAGTCCCTCATACGCAGTGGACAGCTCTTACCGAGAGAGCTGTCCATTGTGATTTTTTCCTGCATACCAGTGTAACTAACGCCATCGTGCATGTGAAGAGTGGCGGGGTGTCATGTATCCCGCCCCCAGACTCCAAAAAAGTGACAACTGAGAAAGCAGGACTGTATAGAAATCTGTTTGTGGCCATAAGGAAAATACTGGAGGTTTTTAAAATATGTCAAATTACTGATTTTTGCACTTTTCATATACAGGTTGAGTCTCCAATATCCAAAATGCTTGGGACCAGGGGTATTTTGGATATCAGCCGCTGGTCTCATAACTACATCCCCCTGATATCAGTTGGAATTAGCATTATCTCAAAAGAGGAGCGCAGAATTTCATTTATATGTTTTTAGACCCAGCATAACATGTCTTTATTGGCTAAATGATGCTATTTAAACCCTGTCAAGTGCATGATTATTAATTGGGAGGGGTGTACCAGAGGTTCTGCGCTGTGTCTCGACATCTTTGCCTTAAAATATTTTCTCTACCTTTTCACCTGCTCAGGGGGGTGTGCACAAAAAAAATGTGAATTTCATCTAGAAAATCGATGCTGGTTTGGAATTGGATTGGAAATATAATTTGAAGTGTGGGTTCGCAGAGAGAACGCCTTGGGACATTGTATACTAACAAGAATAAAAGTCAAGTTTTAATACAGTATTTTTCTTTATGTTCACCCATTACAAACAACCCATAGCTCTTTTCTACACATTACAGTTCAACTCAGTTGAATTAGGGTTGCACCCCCATAACTGAGCATCATAAGATTGAAAATTATATGGGGATATATGAATTAAATTTGCTATTATTGGGGGGTGTGGATCATTAGATCGGCCGTGTCTAGATAGACAATAAATAGGTCGACCAAGCTAGTTAGACAGGGAGTGTAGATCGACTTACCGTAGATCGATAGTGACATTAGTTAGACTGTAATATAGTCGAACGTGACAATAGATCGATATGTAATATATTGAATATCTAAGATAGACAGGTATATAAGGGCGACAGTACTTAGATCAACAACTAATAGATAGACCAGTGGTTCCCAAATTGTGTGCCTGGGCACCCTGGGGTGCCTCAGGACACTTGCAGGGGTGCCTTAGGTTGGTGGTCCAGCACCAAATAAAATTATTTCTGGTCAATGTAATGTAAATATGTGGATAAACAGAAGCTCAAACCTGTCTACCACCACATAACTGACCCTAAGGATGACAGGTAAGCACAATTTACTTCACTGTACTACTTTACTACATTTTTCTGAACTTCTCAATAACAAACTTTTGGCGTAGGGGTGAAAACAAAGTTGATATTCTAGGGTGCCGTGATTCAAAAAAGTTTTGGAACCACTGAGTTAGACAATGTAAAGTCTGACAGTAACAACAGATCAACGCTTCCTAGATCGAAACTACATAGGTAGACAAATAATTGATCGACATAACAGATCGACACATCCTAGATCGAAATCAAATAGGTCGACAGTTAATAGATTGACAAATGATAACAAGATGGCTAGATGGCTTGTTATTGCCGGGGTGAAGATGCGGCCAGGTCCAGGCGTCCAGGTTGCCGTCTAGCTTAAAACACTGCCTGCTAGTATCGGGGCAGCGTCTTAAGCTAGTTGGCTTGTTATTGGCGGGGTGAAGATGCGCCCAAGTACAGGCATCTAGGAACAGCAGGAAGCACAGGGGATAGGGGGGGGGGTTGATGAAGGGGTGCACTGCAGACAGAGAATGGGGGTGCCCAGCAATTAGGGACAAGGGCTGCAGGGTGCATGATTGGGGCTTGCATTGCCAGGAGCGCTTGCAGGGATGTAAGGGCTGGCTGCTGGGACCTGTAGTGCCACGGTTCAAAGTAGCGGCGGGGGATGAGCTATTAGCAGGGAAGCATCTAGGATGTATACCTTTTTGTATTGTCTAACTGTAATGTGTTGATCATTTATTTGTCGATCTATTAACTGTCAACCTATTTCGTTTCGATCTAGGACTCGTCTATCTTAGACATGTCGATCTATTAACTGTTGAACTATTTGGTGTCGAACTATTTATATGTCGATCTATTAACTGACTACCTATTTAGTTTAGAACTTTTATTATGTCTATCGTGTGTTGTCGATCTTCATATTGTCGGCATGCTTTGTTTCGATCATATGTAATGTTGATCTCGTGTTTGTCGATATAGAGGTGTGGTCGATCTATGTTTTGTCGACCTATAGTACCTGTCGATCTCAATGGAGTCGCTGTACAGTGGCTGATGTATGTATTGTCAATCTAACTTAGGTCGATCAAACAACCGGATACCTGGAGGATGGAGTAATGCTTTTTCCTTTTTAGTAGGACCCAACTTGTACCTGATTGGATTGACCCCTTCACTTCCACAGATGTGTTAGCTGTTAGAAAATATAAGTATTATAACAATTTACTGTTAGAAGCATGTAGCTAGGTATAGTGTACTAAAATCATATATATATATATATCAGGGCTGGCGCTAGGCTGCGCAGCGCCCAGCGCCGTCCTGTGTTACCGCCCCTTCCCTCCTCCGCTCCCTCCCCCCTGACCTTAAATATATCCCATAGCGCTGAGAGGGAGGTGGGCGTTTCCTGCGCCCTCCGGAAATAGTAGCGCTCCGTGCGATGGACCGGCTTGCCCGTGACTGGAGCCGCTACTGATATATATATATATATATATATATACACATACACACGAGGCTGAAGTTGGCTTCTTATTCGGCCAGCTTCTTATTCATTTCTTATTCACTTCTTATTCATTTCTTATTCACTTCTTATTCAAGCTCCAGCTTCTTATTCAGAAAATGTTACATTAAAATATTTAAATAAAGTTAGATCACTAAACTAATGCTATGTAAACAAAGAATTATGTCCCTTACACAGTCTACAATTATTATTTTCCTGGCACAATAAGGATTTGGGCATGAAAAGGGCAGAAAAGCGGGCACAGGCACTATATTTTGTCATTTTGAATAAGAAGCTGTAGTTGTGCATGGGTTAACTAGCTTTGGTCATCAAATGTTACACTTGAAATCCACAGAGGGTGGTCTGGTACATATGACCCACTTGTCATTTGCCTTGACCAACAAGGATTTTGGCATGAATAGGGCAGTAAATGGGTACAGGCTCCAGAATTTGTAATTTTGAATAAGAAGCTGTAGTTGTGCAGGGGTTAACTAGCTTCGGTCATCAAATGTTGCACTTAAAACCCACAGAGGGTGGTCTGGTACATATGACCCACTTGTCATTTGCCTTGACCAACAAGGATTTTGGCATGAATAGGGCAGTAAAGCGGGCACAGGCACCAGATTATCTAATTTTGAATAAGAAGCTGTAGTTGTACAGGAGTTAACTAGCTTCGGTCATCAAATGTTACACTTGATACCCACAGAGGGTGGTCTGGTACATATGACCAACTTGTCATTTGTCTTGACCAACAAGGATTTTGGCATGAATAGGGCAGTAAACGGGCACAGGCTCCAGAATTTGTAATTTTGAATAAGAAGCTGTAGTTGTGCAGGGGTTAACCAGCTTCGGTCATCAAATGTTACACTTGAAACCCACAGAGGGTGGTCTGGTACATATGACCCACTTGTCATTTGCCTTGACCAACAAGGATTTTGGCATGAATAGGGCAGTAAACGGGCACAGGCTCCAGAATTTGTAATTTTGAATAAGAAGCTGTAGTTGTGCAGGGGTTAACTAGCTTCGGTCATCAAATGTTACACTTGAAACCCACAGAGGGTGGTCTGGTACATATGACCCACTTGTCATTTGCCTTGACCAACAAGGATTTTGGCATTAATAGGGCAGTAAACGGGCACAGGCCCCAGAATTTGTAATTTTGAATAAGAAGCTGTAGTTGTGCAGGGGTTAACTAGCTTCGGTCATCAAATGTTACACTTGAAACCCACAGAGGGTGGTCTGGTGCATATGACCCACTTCTCATTTGCCTTGACCAACAAGGATTTTGGCATGAATAGGGCAGTAAACGGGCACAGGCTCCAGAATTTGTAATTTTGAATAAGAAGCTGTAGTTGTGCAGGGGTTAACTAGGTTCAGTCATCAAATGTTACACTTGAAACCCACAGAGGGTGGTCTGGTACATATGACCCACTTGTCATTTGCCTTGACCAACAAGGATTTTGGCATGAATAGGGCAGTAAAGCGGGCACAGGCACCAGATTATCTAATTTTGAATAAGAAGCTGTAGTTGTACAGAAGTTAACTAGCTTCGGTCATCAAATGTTACACTTGAAACCCACAGAAGGTGGTCTGGTACATATGACCCACTTATCTCATTTTGAATAAGAAGCTGTAGTTGTGCAGGGGTTAACTAGCTTCGGTCATCAAATGTTACACTTGAAACCCACAGAGGGTGGTCTGATACATATCACCCACTTGTCATTTGCCTTGACCAACAAGGATTTTGGCATTAATAGGGAAGTAAATGGGCACAGGCTCCAGAATTTGTAATTTTGAATAAGAAGCTGTAGTTGTGCAGGGGTTAACTAGCTTCGGTCATCAAATGTTACACTTGAAACCCACAGAAGGTGGTCTGGTACATATGGCCCACTTGTCATTTGTCTTGACCAAGAAGGATTTTGGCATGAAGAGGGCAGTAAAGCGGGCACAGGCACCAGATTATCTCATTTTGAATAAGAAGCTGTAGTTGTGCAGGGGTTAACTAGCTTCGGTCATCAAATGTTACACTTGAAACCCACAGAGGGTGGTCTGGTACATATGACCCACTTGTCATTTGCCTTGACCAACAAGGATTTTGGCATGAATAGGGCAGTAAAGCAGGCACAGGCACCAGATTATCTCATTTTGAATAAGAAGCTGTAGTTGTGCAGGGGTTAACTAGCTTCGGTCATCAAATGTTAAACTTGAAGCCCACAGAGGGTGGTCTGGTACATATCACCCACTTGTCATTTGCATTGAGCAACAAGGATTTTGGCATGAATAGGGCAGTAAAGCGGGCACAGGCACCAGATTGTGTCATTTTGAATAAGAAGCTGTAGTTGTGGAGGGGTTAACTAGCTTCAGTCATCAAATGTTACACTTGGATCCCACAGAGGGTGATCTGGTACATATAACCCACTTGCCATTTGCTTTGACCAAGAAGGTTTTGGGTATGAATAGGGCAGTAAAGCGGGCACAGGCTCCAGAATTTGTCATTTTGAATAAGAAGCTGTAGTTGTGCAGGGGTTAACTAGCTTCGGTCATCAAATGTTACACTTGAAACCCACAGAGGGTGGTCTGGTACATATGACCCACTTGTCATTTGCCTTGACCAACAAGGATTTTGGCATGAATAGGGCAGTAAAGCGGGCACAGGCACCAGATTATCTCATTTTGAATAAGAAGCTGTAGTTGTGCAGGGGTTAACTAGCTTCGGTCATCAAATGTTACACTTGAAACCCACAGAGGGTGGTCTGATACATATCACCCACTTGTCATTTGCCTTGACCAACAAGGATTTTGGCATTAATAGGGAAGTAAATGGGCACAGGCTCCAGAATTTGTAATTTTGAATAAGAAGCTGTAGTTGTGCAGGGGTTAACTAGCTTCGGTCATCAAATGTTACACTTGAAACCCACAGAAGGTGGTCTGGTACATATGACCCACTTGTCATTTGTCTTGACCAAGAAGGATTTTGGCATGAATAGGGCAGTAAAGCGGGCACAGGCACCATATTATCTCATTTTGAATAAGAAGCTGTAGTTGTGCAGGGGTTAACTAGCTTCGGTCATCAAATGTTACACTTGAAACCCACAGAGGGTGGTCTGGTACATATGACCCACTTGTCATTTGCCTTGACCAACAAGGATTTTGGCATGAATAGGGCAGTAAAGCAGGCACAGGCACCAGATTATCTCATTTTGAATAAGAAGCTGTAGTTGTGCAGGGGTTAACTAGCTTCGGTCATCAAATGTTAAACTTGAAGCCCACAGAGGGTGGTCTGGTACATATCACCCACTTGTCATTTGCATTGAGCAACAAGGATTTTGGCATGAATAGGGCAGTAAAGCGGGCACAGGCACCAGATTTTGTCATTTTGAATAAGAAGCTGTAGTTGTGGAGGGGTTAACTAGCTTCAGTCATCAAATGTTACACTTGGATCCCACAGAGGGTGATCTGGTACATATAACCCACTTGCCATTTGCTTTGAACAAGAAGGTTTTGGGTATGAATAGGGCAGTAAAGCGGGCACAGGCTCCAGAATTTGTCATTTTGAATAAGAAGCTGTAGTTGTGCAGGGGTTAACTAGCTTCGGTCATCAAATGTTACACTTGAAACCCACAGAAGGTGGTCTGGTACATATGACCCACTTATCTCATTTTGAATAAGAAGCTGTAGTTGTGCAGGGGTTAACTAGCTTCGGTCATCAAATGTTACACTTGAAACCCACAGAGGGTGGTCTGATACATATCACCCACTTGTCATTTGCATTGACCAACAAGGATTTTGGCATTAATAGGGAAGTAAATGGGCACAGGCTCCAGAATTTGTAATTTTGAATAAGAAGCTGTAGTTGTGCAGGGGTTAACTAGCTTCGGTCATCAAATGTTACACTTGAAACCCACAGAAGGTGGTCTGGTACATATGACCCACTTGTCATTTGTCTTGACCAAGAAGGATTTTGGCATGAATAGGGCAGTAAAGCGGGCACAGGCACCATATTATCTCATTTTGAATAAGAAGCTGTAGTTGTGCAGGGGTTAACTAGCTTCGGTCATCAAATGTTACACTTGAAACCCACAGAGGGTGGTCTGGTACATATGACCCACTTGTCATTTGCCTTGACCAACAAGGATTTTGGCATGAATAGGGCAGTAAAGCAGGCACAGGCACCAGATTATCTCATTTTGAATAAGAAGCTGTAGTTGTGCAGGGGTTAACTAGCTTCGGTCATCAAATGTTAAACTTGAAGCCCACAGAGGGTGGTCTGGTACATATCACCCACTTGTCATTTGCATTGAGCAACAAGGATTTTGGCATGAATAGGGCAGTAAAGCGGGCACAGGCACCAGATTTTGTCATTTTGAATAAGAAGCTGTAGTTGTGGAGGGGTTAACTAGCTTCAGTCATCAAATGTTACACTTGGATCCCACAGAGGGTGATCTGGTACATATAACCCACTTGCCATTTGCTTTGAACAAGAAGGTTTTGGGTATGAATAGGGCAGTAAAGCGGGCACAGGCTCCAGAATTTGTCATTTTGAATAAGAAGCTGTAGTTGTGCAGGGGTTAACTAGCTTCGGTCATCAAATGTTACACTTGAAACCCACAGAGGGTGGTCTGGTACATATCACCCACTTGTCATTTGCCTTGACCAACAAGGATTTTGGCATGAATAGGGCAGTAAAGCGGGCACAGGCACCAGATTATCTCATTTTGAATAAGAAGCTGTAGTTGTGCAGGGGTTAACTAGCTTCGGTCATCAAATGTTACACTTGAAACCCACAGAGGGTGGTCTGATACATATCACCCACTTGTCATTTGCCTTGACCAACAAGGATTTTGGCATTAATAGGGAAGTAAATGGGCACAGGCTCCAGAATTTGTAATTTTGAATAAGAAGCTGTAGTTGTGCAGGGGTTAACTAGCTTCGGTCATCAAATGTTACACTTGAAACCCACAGAAGGTGGTCTGGTACATATGACCCACTTGTCATTTGTCTTGACCAAGAAGGATTTTGGCATGAATAGGGCAGTAAAGCGGGCACAGGCACCAGATTATCTCATTTTGAATAAGAAGCTGTAGTTGTGCAGGGGTTAACTAGCTTCGGTCATCAAATGTTACACTTGAAACCCACAGAGGGTGGTCTGGTACATATGACCCACTTGTCATTTGCCTTGACCAACAAGGATTTTGGCATGAATAGGGCAGTAAAGCGGGCACAGGCACCAGATTATCTCATTTTGAATAAGAAGCTGTAGTTTTGCAGGGGTTAACTAGCTTCGGTCATCAAATGTTACACTTGAAACCCACAGAGGGTGGTCTGGTACATATGTCCCACTTGTCATTTGCCTTGACCAACAAGGATTTTGGCATGAATAGGGCAGTAAAGCGGGCACAGGCACCAGATTATCTCATTTTGAATAAGAAGCTGTAGTTGTGCAGGGGTTAACTAGCTTCGGTCATCAAATGTTAAACTTGAAGCCCACAGAGGGTGGTCTGATACATATCACCCACTTGTCATTTGCATTGAGCAACAAGGATTTTGGCATGAATAGGGCAGTAAAGCGGGCACAGGCACCAGATTTTGTCATTTTGAATAAGAAGCTGTAGTTGTGGAGGGGTTAACTAGCTTCAGTCATCAAATGTTACACTTGGATCCCACAGAGGGTGATCTGGTACATATAACCCACTTGCCATTTGCTTTGACCAAGAAGGTTTTGGGTATGAATAGGGCAGTAAAGCGGGCACAGGCTCCAGAATTTGTCATTTTGAATAAGAAGCTGTAGTTGTGCAGGGGTTAACTAGCTTCGGTCATCAAATGTTACACTTGAAACCCACAGAGGGTGGTCTGGTACATATGACCCACTTGTCATTTGCCTTGACCAACAAGGATTTTGGCATGAATAGGGCAGTAAAGCGGGCACAGGCACCAGATTATCTCATTTTGAATAAGAAGCTGTAGTTGTGCAGGGGTTAACTAGCTTCGGTCATCAAATGTTACACTTGAAACCCACAGAGGGTGGTCTGATACATATCACCCACTTGTCATTTGCCTTGACCAACAAGGATTTTGGCATTAATAGGGAAGTAAATGGGCACAGGCTCCAGAATTTGTAATTTTGAATAAGAAGCTGTAGTTGTGCAGGGGTTAACTAGCTTCGGTCATCAAATGTTACACTTGAAACCCACAGAAGGTGGTCTGGTACATATGACCCACTTGTCATTTGTCTTGACCAAGAAGGATTTTGGCATGAATAGGGCAGTAAAGCGGGCACAGGCACCATATTATCTCATTTTGAATAAGAAGCTGTAGTTGTGCAGGGGTTAACTAGCTTCGGTCATCAAATGTTACACTTGAAACCCACAGAGGGTGGTCTGATACATATCACCCACTTGTCATTTGCCTTGACCAACAAGGATTTTGGCATTAATAGGGAAGTAAATGGGCACAGGCTCCAGAATTTGTAATTTTGAATAAGAAGCTGTAGTTGTGCAGGGGTTAACTAGCTTCGGTCATCAAATGTTACACTTGAAACCCACAGAAGGTGGTCTGGTACATATGACCCACTTGTCATTTGTCTTGACCAAGAAGGATTTTGGCATGAATAGGGCAGTAAAGCGGGCACAGGCACCAGATTATCTCATTTTGAATAAGAAGCTGTAGTTGTGCAGGGGTTAACTAGCTTCGGTCATCAAATGTTACACTTGAAACCCACAGAGGGTGGTCTGGTACATATGACCCACTTGTCATTTGCCTTGACCAACAAGGATTTTGGCATGAATAGGGCAGTAAAGCAGGCACAGGCACCAGATTATCTCATTTTGAATAAGAAGCTGTAGTTGTGCAGGGGTTAACTAGCTTCGGTCATCAAATGTTAAACTTGAAGCCCACAGAGGGTGGTCTGGTACATATCACCCACTTGTCATTTGCATTGAGCAACAAGGATTTTGGCATGAATAGGGCAGTAAAGCGGGCACAGGCACCAGATTTTGTCATTTTGAATAAGAAGCTGTAGTTGTGGAGGGGTTAACTAGCTTCAGTCATCAAATGTTACACTTGGATCCCACAGAGGGTGATCTGGTACATATAACCCACTTGCCATTTGCTTTGACCAAGAAGGTTTTGGGTATGAATAGGGCACTAAAGCGGGCACAGGCTCCAGAATTTGTCATTTTGAATAAGAAGCTGTAGTTGTGCAGGGGTTAACTAGCTTCGGTCATCAAATGTTACACTTGAAACCCACAGAGGGTGGTCTGGTACATATCACCCACTTGTCATTTGCCTTGACCAACAAGGATTTTGGCATGAATAGGGCAGTAAAGCGGGCACAGGCACCAGATTATCTCATTTTGAATAAGAAGCTGTAGTTGTGCAGGGGTTAACTAGCTTCGGTCATCAAATGTTACACTTGAAACCCACAGAGGGTGGTCTGATACATATCACCCACTTGTCATTTGCCTTGACCAACAAGGATTTTGGCATTAATAGGGAAGTAAATGGGCACAGGCTCCAGAATTTGTAATTTTGAATAAGAAGCTGTAGTTGTGCAGGGGTTAACTAGCTTCGGTCATCAAATGTTACACTTGAAACCCACAGAAGGTGGTCTGGTACATATGACCCACTTGTCATTTGTCTTGACCAAGAAGGATTTTGGCATGAATAGGGCAGTAAAGCGGGCATAGGCACCAGATTATCTCATTTTGAATAAGAAGCTGTAGTTGTGCAGGGGTTAACTAGCTTCGGTCATCAAATGTTACACTTGAAACCCACAGAGGGTGGTCTGGTACATATGACCCACTTGTCATTTGCCTTGACCAACAAGGATTTTGGCATGAATAGGGCAGTAAAGCGGGCACAGGCACCAGATTATCTCATTTTGAATAAGAAGCTGTAGTTTTGCAGGGGTTAACTAGCTTCGGTCATCAAATGTTACACTTGAAACCCACAGAGGGTGGTCTGGTACATATGTCCCACTTGTCATTTGCCTTGACCAACAAGGATTTTGGCATGAATAGGGCAGTAAAGCGGGCACAGGCACCAGATTATCTCATTTTGAATAAGAAGCTGTAGTTGTGCAGGGGTTAACTAGCTTCGGTCATCAAATGTTAAACTTGAAGCCCACAGAGGGTGGTCTGGTACATATCACCCACTTGTCATTTGCATTGAGCAACAAGGATTTTGGCATGAATAGGGCAGTAAAGCGGGCACAGGCACCAGATTTTGTCATTTTGAATAAGAAGCTGTAGTTGTGCAGGGGTTAACTAGCTTCAGTCATCAAATGTTACACTTGGATCCCACAGAGGGTGATCTGGTACATATAACCCACTTGCCATTTGCTTTGACCAAGAAGGTTTTGGGTATGAATAGGGCAGTAAAGCGGGCACAGGCTCCATAATTTGTCATTTTGAATAAGTATGTGTAGTTGTTCAGGGGTAACTATCCTTGGTCAATAAATTTGACTCTTGGAGGGTGTCAGGTACACATGACCCACTTGCCATTTCCCTTCACCAACAAGGATTTTGGCATAATTAATTTGGGCAATGGACAAAGGATCCGGATCTCGGTACCTGCAGATAAACACAAAACAACAGCCACCTACACGGCTTCACTATACTGACTTCTTTCTTTAGTGTTTTCCACACACACTGGCATCACAAGGGGGGTGCGGGCAGGGCCGGTTCTAGACATTGTGGAGCTTAGGGCCAACTTTTAGATGCCAACTTTTTTTTAGAAGACGTTCCTCAGCTTGCACTGAAAGCGCATGCGCTTCCGGAAAGGGGGTGTGTCCTTGCGGATCACCCCCAATTCATCACACTGTAGGGCGTGCCCAGCACTTACGAAGGTGCTGGTCTTCCCCTCAAGCTCTACCCTCGTGGCGATTAATTGCCATGTGCAGTAATGCCCTTTATAACACATAATTCCACACACAGTAATGCCCTTTATAAACACATTATGCCACACGCAGTAAGAATTTGTATAACACATTATGCCACACGCAGTAATGCCCTGTATAATACATTATGTCACACGCAGTAATGCCCTGTATAATACATTATGTCACACGCAGTAATGCCCTGTATAATACATTGTGCCACACACAGTTATGCCCTCTATAATACAGTATCCCCAATTCAAATTACGCCACACATTAGTCCCTTATTCATGTTATGACACACAGTGGTGCCCCTTTTACACAATGCTCAAATTAGTGCCCCTTATACACAAGGTCCACAGTACTGAGTAGTATTGCCCCTAATACAATGCCCACAATAGTGGTGCCCCTTATAGAATGCTCACAGCAGTGGTGTCTCTTACACAATGGCCCCAGTATTGGTGCTCCCCATGCAGTGCCCTCAGTAGTACCCACAGTGTTAATGGCCCCATTGGTAAAGTACCCTATAGTAGTGCCTCCATTGGTAATGCCCCCAATAGTGGTGCCCCCTATAGTAGTGCCCACATTAGTAGTGCCCCCAGTAATAATGCCCCCTGTAGTAGTGCCCACAGTAGGAATGCCCCCTATAGTAGTGCCCACAGTTGTAATGCCCCCATTAGTGCCCCCTATAGTAGTGCCCCCAGTAGTAATGCCCCCTTATAGACATGCCCCCAGTAGTAATGTCCCCAGTAGTAATGCCCCTTTATAGACATGCCCCCAGTAGTAATGCCCCATGTCTCCCTTCTGAAAAATAAACCTTACAAACATAATACTTACCTTAGGCGTCCGCTGCCGTCTGGTCCGACCGCGGCTCCACCACAGATCTATGGGAGAGATGTCATGACGTCCCTCCCATAGTGCTCTCTGCTGGAGCCGGAGCTCAGGAGTGAGCTTCGGTTCCACGGTTCTATGGGAGCGACTTCATGACGTTAGGACGTCCCTCCCATAGTGCTCTATGCGGGAGCCGGAGCTCTGGAGTGAGCTTCGACTGCCGCTGCAGAGAGGGAGCCGGGTGCCCGCTGATAACAAATATCAACACGGGGTGACTGGCGCTGGTTTTTGTTTTATTTTTCTTATGGGATTTTTATTTTTGCCCTCCTGGGGAATCAGTGGTGCCCTCTAGGGGCCGGCGCTCTGGGCGACTGCCCTGTTAGCCCGCCCCTAGAACCGCCACTGGGGGCGGGCCGCACTGGGTGACACCATCCGAAGGGTTTGACACCAAAATAGCAGAGCTGCTCTGCTATTTTGGTGTCACCCCGTCGGATGGTGTCACCGTGATGCCAGGACGCGGAAAGAGGCAGGGAGAGAATGTGGGCTGCCCCAACAGCTGCAGGAGCACTGGGGAAGCCCACTGTGTGACGAGAACGGGAGGCGGTAACGCACCCAAGATCGGCTCACAAAAGGGGTGTCGCTTCACGGGCGAGGTCACGCCCCTTCCTGCGAAGCCACGCCCCTTCCGGGAGCACACGCCTATGGCGCGCAGGAGGACTCAGAGCATCCGCACCAGGTGACACCAAGGTAGGTGACGCCTCTGACCACACACACCAACTTGACTACTCATACATACATCAGCACCCTGCCAACAGCAATACCGGGTGGATGTAGTGCACTCCATATCACCATGCTACACCTATGCTCCCCAACAATGCATCTACACCAATAATGCAATAATTGTTACAGGACAAGGCAATAATGCAGTTACAAAACATTACCATAATCACAAACAGGTACCTTACTACAGCCTACCTTTTAATGGAGGCCTGATTGTAGTAGCTGAGATGACGAGGTAACAAGGTTACAAACCTCAATACATTGTTATCAAATCAGAACAACAGTACTACAGGGCTTAATCATCTTCTGCTGCCTCGGGCCTAGTGCCTGCCTTCTAGGGGATCAATGACACCTAACAATGGGTTAATGATGTGGATCCCAAATTAACCCTATAGGGCCTAATGCCCCTTATACCTTGTGGGACTAGTGCCCTCTCTGGCTCAGGCTTATTGTCTGCCTAACAAAGGCCGTCCCTGCTGGTTAGGGCTTAACGTCCACAGTGGCCATGGGCCTAATGCCTGACAATTAAAATAGCATGCAATTGAATGAAAATACAATGCAATTAGATTTACCAGTCCAGTAGTCTTTGGCTGAACTAAGCCTAGTTCATCCACAATTACTATGTGTTCTTCACCCGAGGTGGGTCGACTCCCACGATCTCAGTGCTTCCTGTAGTCTTCACCTTGAGCTGGCAAACTCCCACTGCCACAGCAGTCTTCACCCAGGTAGCAGTGACCAAGGTCCAGGGGAATAACTATGGTGTTTGGCACCCAGGCAAGATGAGAAGTTGGCACCTCACTTATTTATGTGACCTTGGCCTATTGCCCAGGGTCAATTATAGCCTTAGGAGCACGGGCCTAATGCCCGCCTATTTGTGCCACAGGCTTAAGGCCTCATGACCCTTACATGCCTACTGCCTAACAATCTGATGGTCTAGGGAGGGGTTAATGATGGTAAGACCTCAAAGAGGGTCTACCTGTCGGGTGGGAGAGGATGCAGTGAGGATCTTCATTCACTCTTTTACTTCCCAATCACTGCAGTACTCTCCGGTCCTCAGCCGCATTTTTCTGTCGCTGGCCCATTCTGGCCAATAGCGGCGCTGTCAGAGCTCTTCTCTATTGAGCCCAGTGTCTCCTAGCGTCTTCTGCAGCCGCTGGAGCTCTTCTCTTTTGAGCCCGGTGTCTTCTGGAATCTTCCACGGCCACTGGAGCTCTTCACCCATTTCCTCCAAATTGACTCTTCCTCCCAGAGACATCTGACGCTAGACGCCACGGGCGTAGCCAGCCATGATGCGGCTTACAACGAATGGCTCACTGTGGCCGATTTCTATTGGCTGCCGGTGCACGCCGTGATTGACTCAGATTGTCAAAATTGTCACCACTGTGATTGGCTCAAATTCAAATTGTCACCCCTCTTCAATGTCCGGCAGTCAATGAGCTGCACTCAGCTATTAGCTGGCGCCACATGTCAGCCGCTGCTGGGCCTTGACCGGCAATGAAAACAGACATACTGGGCCTGATTCAGAGCCGGACACTCTGACCAGAGCGCTCACTCTGAATCAGGGCCCTCCTACCTAACATTGGAGCGGCCTCCTGGACGCTCGCATAGCTGTGGGTTACCACCCACAGCTTATGCGAGCGTCCATGATGATGGTCGCGATGGTCAAGACCATCGCGACCATCGGCTTGCGATGAGACCCTGCGGTAGGGTCTCGCTGCCGCAAGCCCAGGAGTGATTTTGGCTCTATCAGAGCCAAAATCACTCCCTTTGACATCACTAGTGATGTCAGTGGGGCCGGACCCAGACGGTAGGCGTTCCCATGGGAACGCCTCCGTCTGGCAGCCACGCCCCCGGCACACCCACTCACCATCGACAGCACGCCCCCTTTGGTGCGAGACCCCGAGCGACGGATTCCCCGTCGCTCGCCGGGTCTCGCGCATGCGCACGACGGAGCTCCCTCCATCGTGCGCATGTGCCCTTAGGCACCATCGGACACTTATGTGTCCTGCTGGGGATACATCTCACCGGACTGCAGGACTAAGGCGCTGGGATCAAATATTTGGTCACAGCACTGGCAGTGGCTTAACTAGGGTATATGGAGCCCAGGACAAGTTTAAAAATGGACGCCCCCCTATGTGCGTGTGACAAAAATGGGCGTGGACACTTAAAAATGGGGAGTGTCAACATGACACACATCCCTATCTCGTCACTCTGAACATTTCTTTCCATTCCATATGCACCTTAATGCAGTGCCCCTTATACAGTCCCCCCTCTGCAGTGCCCCCAGTAGTGGTCCCTCTTATGCAGGCCCCCAGTAGTACCCCTTATACAGTACCCCAAGTATACAATGTCCCCAGTAGTGATCCCTCTTATGCAGGCCCTTAGTAGTGCCCCTTATACAGTACCCCTAGTAGTGGTCCCCCTTATGCAGTCACCCATTAGTTCCCATTATACGGTGCCCCCAGTAGTGATCCCCCATATGCAGTGCCCCTTACACAGTTCCCCCTGTCGTAGTCCTTCTTATGCAGCCCGCCATTAGTTCCCCTTATACGGTGCCCCCAGTAGTGGTCACCCTTATGCAGATCACAGTAGTGGTCCCACTTATGCAGGCCCTCAGTAGTGATCCCCCTATCCAGTAACAGTCCCCAGTACAGCCCCCCCGATGCAGTGCCCCCAATAGTAGTTACCTCCATACGTTAGTAGTAGTCCCTAGTAGAGGTCACCTCCCCCCCTGATGCAGTACCCCCATTAGACAAACACACAAGTAAAAAAAATAAAAAAACTAACTTTAATCCCTGCTCCTGCTCACGCCGCCGTCCACACCACCGCAGTCCTCCCGGGCAGGCGCACTCTGCATTATGGGAGAGACGTCATGACATCTCTCCCATAACCCACTACAGAAGCTGGAAGGCGGAGCTCATGAGTGAGCTCCAGCCCAGCTCTTGCAGTGGGCGCAGCAGCAGACAATGAGAGTCTGTCTGACTCTCATAGGCTGCTGTAAATGCACTGGCGGCTCTATGGGCTATCCTGAGCCCGCCTCCCACCCTTCGCCTGGTGCTATTAGGTAAGCGCTCAGGGGGAGAGAAGGGGCGCGGCTGTGCAGCACAGGACAGTGCTGGGCGCAGGGAAGCCTAGCGCCGGTCCTGAGTAAATGCTGACCGCACTCAGGAGCTCACTCAGAGCCACTCGCGAGCGCACAGCGATCGCAAGCAGCTCGATGTTTGCGTATGCACTGCGTCCAGCAGGTGCATGTGCGAGACCAGCTGAGCGACTGAAGGTCAGTTGCTACGTGGCTCACAACAAGACGGGACGGCTGTCGATGTTGATTGACAGCTCGCCCTGTTTTGTGGGCAGACAAACGCATGCGTTCCCTTAGGAACGTCTGGCATTTTTAGGAGGGGTTACTGACATCACTAGTGATGTCAGTAGTGGAGTTCCTGCTCTATTAGAGCAGGAAGTACACTCGGGCTTGCGGCAGCTAGACCCTACTCCAGGGTCTCGTCGCAAGCCCGACGGTCATGATAATTATGACTGTCTCCAGCCCGCTCGCACAAGCTGTGGATGGTCACCCACAGCTTTGCAAGTGGCCGGAGAAAGAAAAAAAAAACACCTGCCCACATGCAGCGCGAGTGGCCGCCAGCAGCGACCAACTCTGAATGAGCTCCTCACTGCGGTCGACACTACACTGTTTAACTAGGATGGGCCAGTACCGTGGCCGGCGGTGCGGGGGCGTCACCGGCCCTGCTCTAGTTACGCTACTGAGCACTGGGCATCGCCCTGGACATCAGCTCCCCCCTCTGCCGGGCCTGTCAGATGGTGCCCAGGGCAAGGTGCCCCACACGCACCCCCTTATTACGCCACTGCCGGTGTACCAGCTTTCTGAGAGAATCCAGAAACATACTGAATAGTCTGGGGCTGGTTAATGTGATGGCAGGAGGACACCACGCTAAGTGTATCTCCCTGCTATAGTGTTACCCCCTCCTCCCTATAACCAGCCTTGTGCTGGATAATGTGATGGAAGGAGGACACCACGCTAAGTTGGTCTCCCTGCTATAGTGTTACCCCCTTCCTCCCTATAACCAACCTAGTGCTGGTTATCGGAAGAAAAGGTGAACCCCACACAGATTTTTTTTCCTGTATTCCAATACCAGACCATGCTCAGAGGTTTAGGGAAAGACCCCAATTGTCAAATTTGTTGACCAACGCTATTTAACCCTTGAAAAACTACAGATAATTATTCAAAATTAAGAAACCTGGTGCATGTGCCCACATTACTGCCCTATTTATGCCCAAATCCTTGCTGGTCAAGGCAAATGGCAAGTGGGTTATATGTACTAGACCACCCTCTGTGGGTTTCAAGTGTAACATTTGATGACCGAAGCTAGTTAACCCCTGCACAACTACAGCTTCTTATTCAAAATGAGATAATCTGGTGCCTGTGCCCGCTTTACTGCCCTATTCATGCCAAAATCCTTGTTGGTCAAGGCAAATGACAAGTGGGTCATATGTACCAGACCACCCTCTGTGGGTTTCAAGTGTAACATTTGATGACCGAAGCTAGTTAACCCCTGCACAACTACAGCTTCTTATTCAAAATTACAAATTCTGGAGCCTGTGCCCGTTTACTGCCCTATTCATGCCAAAATCCTTGTTGGTCAAGACAAATGACAAGTGGGTCATATGTACCAGACCACCCTCTGTGGGTTTCAAGTGTAACATTTGATGACCGAAGCTAGTTAACCCCTGCACAACTACAGCTTCTTATTCAAAATGAGATAATCTGGTGCCTGTGCCCGCTTTACTGCCCTATTCATGCCAAAATCCTTGTTGGTCAAGGCAAATGACAAGTGGGTCATATGTACCAGACCACCCTCTGTGGATTTCAAGTGTAACATTTGATGACTGAAGCTAGTTAACCCCTGCACAACTACAGCTTCTTATTCAAAATGACAAAATATAGTGCCTGTGCCCGCTTTTCTGCCCTTTACATGCCCAAATCCTTATTGTGCCAGGAAAATAATAATTGTAGACTGTGTAAGGGACATAATTCTTTGTTTACATAGCATTAGTTTAGTGATCTAACTTTATTTAAATATTTAACTGTAACATTTTCTGAATAAGAAGCTGGAGCTTGAATAAGAAGTGAATAAGAAATGAATAAGAAGTGAATAAGAAATGAATAAGAAGCCAACTTCAGCCTCGTCACATACACACACATATTACACTATCTGTGTGATGTGCTTTTAAAGTAAGCACTAGGAGTGGGTGGAGAGAGAGGAAAGGGGAAGAGCTAGGACAGGGAGTACACAATCTCGCTAGTATATTCTATTTGCTCGCAGGTCGGGATCCTCCTCCTAACTGCAACCGGAAAGGGGGAGAGACCGGATAGGAGGCTGCGTGTTGCTACTGCTGAGTGGCGTGCTGCTCACTGCTGTGCTGTCTGCGTGCTGGTAGTGCTAGTGAGCCGGACAGGAGGTGTTAGTAAATTGTGTGGATCCGTGAGAGCAGAGCGCCAAGCGGCCGAACACGGGCATCCGCCGAGAGGCTGTCAGCGCTGCAGGTGAGACCCCACGAGGCAGAGCCGTGAGAGCGCGAGGGGGCGACCGGTCTGGGTGTTCCAGGAGAGACACGTGGGGGGAGGGAAGTGAGACGCAGATGCCCGGGGAGTGCTGATGCTCCGGCACTTATAGGCGGCAGCAGCAGAGCTGAAGGCCGCGGCGTGGTGAGTGGGCTCTAGAGAACGTGCTCCGTGGGGTTACAATGCGAGATCATGGAGGCGGCTCTGGGTGTCCCGGGCTCGGTACTCTGTCCCTGCTATGTGGAGGGGCACACATTGACATTCCAAATAATAAATAAATACCTGATAGTGCAGGATATGTGAATTAGATGCAGCTGTGAAAGCGGTACTGCAAATAACCCCTAAAACTTATAAAGTAAAAGAACAATCATATAATAGCGCAAGAAAAAAATTGAATGTTAAATAAAATGTTACTGTCTTGTGCCACCTACGGTTGGTGGCACAAGTTAGATTGGTAATCAATGCAGATGAAGCAGTAACTTGGACAGCCCGTGCCAATATTAAGTTGAATGATAATGCAATATGGACTTTGTGGGTCAGTGGCATCCTCTGTAAATGTGCCACCCTGTGCATTTGCAGATGGAATTCCACTGGAAAGGGCGACGTGGAAGCTGCAGTTTAGGTAGTGACAGGACACAAGGGGCCACATCAACTAGACGTAAAGGGGTTATGACTATATACTTTCAATATTTAACAAACAGCGGTAATCTAATATTACCTCTGTATTTCACTATCGCTCTTGCCATCTTTATATGGCGAGAGCGATAGAGTCCCCATTGCTGGCAATGGAGACCCAGCAGCAAGCCTCTCCAGCTTCAGCGAAGGATTCCAGGCCTGCCGGGTCCCTGCCAGGTGAAAGTATGTGCATGACACAGAAACCAGTTGCTCGCGGAAATAGGCTGTCAGTAACAGAGCAGAAGACGCAGCTATAGAGGTAAGTGTCAGTGCAATACTAAACAAAATATGGTGTTTAGGTTCGTTCTGAAATGGGGCCCTGGTTTCCGTAATTCAAGGAGACTTTCTTCTCTATGCTGAGCTGCAGAGTCCCAGGGGCACACATTAATTACATTTGGTAAGTACCGGGCAATGGTTAAATGTGTTTCATTTTGCCTGGTGGCAACTTCCTCAGTGTGATACTGTGAACAGTGCACTGTTCACGGAGGACATTGCCACAAGGCAATGAAATGCATTTGGCTGTTGCCAGGTATTTATCTGGTACTTGTCTGCAACTCATTCTGCTGTGATATATTTTACTTTATGAAGAGTGGGATTGGGCACTGGGATCTGTATATACTGATATAGGTTATGCTTATCTTGCAGAAGCTGTTGGTGAGCAGCGTGCTTAATAGACTGATCCAGCTCTGCCTGAGATATATTCCTGGCTACAGAGGATTAACGGGGGCATCTGGGGGCAAACGCAGACAAGCATGACTGCCCCAAGCCATCAAGGTTAGTAGATTTTAGATGGTGCAGAGTATGTGGTTATAGGAATGCTGCCTGGTGCTTTCTTCCTGATCCTGTCATCTAACTGGTTAAAAAAAAAAATCTTTCCATAAAATATATATATATTTCTACTTCAGGGTCCATAGGGTATCCACAGGATACCTTGGGGGTATAGGTAATGACGTTAGTTTTCAGCCTCCCAGGATGCATCTGGGTCCCTCTCCTATACCCCGTCCCCGGGCCAAGGCATCTCAGTTTCGTCGGTGCCTGGCCGGAGTCGGAGGCACTGTGCAGAGGGGGGCTATGAAGAGCCCCTGAAGTTTCTTTTAAAGGCAGCGCTGGCTGCACATCTGGGAGTACAGCATGGACAGTCAGTACTGACGTCCATGCTTTCTCCCCTACACCCTGCCGGTACCAGAACGCCGGTACTGATCCGGGGATGCTGGTAGACATCTGGGGTCATGGCTAGCGGTGTCCCCAGATGTTTTGGACCATGGCCGGATCCAAGGGGATGCAGGTAAGCAGCGGGGTCCCGCGGTGGGTCCCCGCTGGTCACATGGTCCTGAGTCCCCAGGCAGGGGGCTCCCTGGGGACTGGCTGCAGCGTGGAGCCAGGCGACCAACCTGCTTCAGTTCGCCCGGTGCTAGTCGCAGTGCATGTTCCAATTTTCCAGAGGGGCCTGGGTTTCTATTCCATTCTATTTTTGGTGCAGAAACCCAATGGGTCTTACCGTTCAATACTAAACCTAAAGGCCCTCAGCAAGTCCTTGAGGTTGCCTCTGTTTCGGATGGAGACCCTGCGGTCCATTATTCTGGCACTGGAACCTGGGGACTACATGGTGTCATTGGACATCCAGAACGCTTACCTGCATGTCCCTATTCTTTTGCGCCATCAGCAGTTCCTCAGATTGGCAATCTTCTGACGATTGCGGTACTGCAACGTCACGGCTGGTTGACAAACTGGCAGAGGTCCACTCTCACCCCGTCTCAGAGGATCCTGCACCTCGGGGCCTTATTGGACTCCAGGCAGCAGTGGATCTTTATGATGGAGGAAAAGATCCTTGCTTTGTAGTTAAGGGTGCGCAGTTGTCTGCAGTGTCGTCGAGTGTCGATACACTTGGCAAAGAGGTTATTGGGCTCAATGGTGTCGGTATTCGACATGGTGGAGTACGCCCAATTTCACTCCAAACCTCTGCTGCTATTGATCCGGTCCAGATGGAATGGATTGCCTCAGTGTCTCAAGTCCCAGACGATGGGGCTCACTCCGGATGTTCGCCTGTCTCTAACCTGGTGTTTGCAGACAACCCACCTCAACAAGGGTAGCCCGTTCTGGGTGACGAACTGGGTCCTGTTAACAAAGGACGCCAGTCTCCGGTGCTGGGGAGCTGTCACGGGTCCACAGTTGTTTCAGGGCAGGTGGACTCGGGCGGTAGCGGAGCTTCCAATAAACATTTTGGAGCTCCATGCGGTGTCAAGAGCTCTCCAGCGGGCACAGCCGGTTCTCCAGGGTCACCCTGTGCAGGTCCCGTCGGACAACGCCACCACGGTGGCCTATTTAAACCAGCAAGGAGGAACCGGGAGAGTGGTCTTTATACCAGGACGTCTTTCGGAGTCTGGTGGACAAGTGGGGTCTTCCAGAGATAGACCTCATAGCGTCCCGGCACAACAACAAGTTGCCGGTGTACGGGTCTCGAACAGGAGACGAAAAGGCGTCTCTGGTGTATGCCCTGTCCGTCTAGTAGACGTTCCAGTTTGCCTACCTTTTCCCTCCGTTTTCCCTTCCGCGGGTATTACGGAAATTCAAATCAAGAAGGAGGTACGCTACTGTTGATAGCTTCCGAGTGGCCCAGACGGCACTGGTTCTCCGACCTCCAGAGTCTGTCAGTAGACGTTCCTCTGAGGTTACCATTACGACCGAATCTGCTGTCATAGGGTCCTTGTCTTCACCCGGACCTGACTCGGTGTGGCTGTTGAAACGGTCATGCTAAGGTCCAGAGGGTTTTTCTAGCTCCGTGGTGCAAACCATACTAAGAGCTCGTAAACCTTCCTCGGCAAGAATCTACCATCGTGTGTGGCATACTTTCTTCCGGTGGTGTAGACCTAGAGGGTATTCCCTTAGGGAGTTCCGCCTGTCTAGGGTGTTGGCTTTCCTACAGGCTGGACTGGATCATGGGCTTCGCCTGGCTTCTCTGAAAGTGCAGGTGTCTGCCCTGTCAGTCTGGTTTCATCGTAGGATTGCTGCGCTCTCTGATGTGCACACCTTTATGCGAGGTGTTCTTCGCATTCAGCCACCTTTTGTTCCACCGTTGGCGCCTTGGAATTGGGCTGTGGTCCTGAGAGTTCTCTAGGGACCGCCGTTTGAACCACTGGACTCAGTGGACTTTAAATGGCTTACAGCTGAAACCATATTCCTTCTGGCCATTGCCTCGGCCAGATGGATTTCGGATTTAGGGGTTCTCTCTTGTAGACCCCCTTTTCTGATTTTTCATAGGAATAGGGCGGTGCTTCGCACTCGTCCGAGATTCCTTCCCGAAGTGGTATCCAGTTTTCACATCAATGAAGAAATTGTTGTGCCGGCTTTCAATTCACCTGGACTTTCAGTGGGTGACGCCACTTGGGATGTTGTGCGGGCATTGAGAATTTATGTTGACCGCACTTCTTCTTTTAGGAAGTCGGACGCCTTGTTTGTCCTCTATGGCTTCCGTAAAAAGGGTTGGCCTGCTTCAAAGTAGACTTTGGCAGGCTGGATTCGTATGGCAATTTCAGAAGCATATCTTCATGAAGGTCTTCCAGGTCCCTCCTTGGTGAGGGCTCATTCAATTAGGTCTGTGGGTCCTTCGTTTGTGAGGTATTACGCTTTTGACATATTTGCCTCTCAGGATGCTTCCTTCGGGCGGCGGATTCTCCTCTCAGCACAGGAGCGTCCCCACCCTTAAAGGATACTGCTTTGGGACATCCTCAAGGTATCCTGTGGATACCCTATGGACCCTGAAGTAGAAAATATGAGATATGGTAAGAACTTACCCTTGTTATCTCTATTTCTACAAAGTCCATAGGGTTCCACAGGACTCCCACCCTGGCGCACCTGTACTGCAGATGGGCTTTATTCTGGTCACCGGTTTGTCCGTCTCCCTATGGTGAGAATGTGATTCTTGTGAGTGTCCAGATTTTTTTCTTCTCTCTCTTTCTTCTCCTCCTCCGGCCTATGGCTTGTGACTTAACTGAGATGCCTTGACCTGGGGCGGGGTATAGGAGAGGGACCCAGATGCATCCTGGGAGGCTGAAAACTTTAACTCTGTGGTGCCTGAAGACTGACGTCATCACCTATACCCCCAAGGTATCCTGTGGAACCCTATGGACTTTGTAGAAATAGAGATAACAAGGGTAAGTTCTTACCATATCTCATATTATATATATATATATATATATATATATATATATATATATATATATATATAATTTTTTTTAAGTTTAGAACATACGAGGGCTGATTGAAAAATGAAACAGATTTATTTATTTTATTCAGAATCCGATGACTCCACATGATCTGAACATTTATCATTTACAAAGTAGCGTCCTTCACATTCAAAGACTGTTCTGTGACATCACTTATCTGTTGAGGACTTCTTTCCGCACAGTTTTTTTTTTTTTTTTTCAGGGTTGGGAATGCCCAGAAATCACAGGGCGCTAAGTCCGGCCTATATGAAGGGTTTCTTCCTCAATGGGTTTTCATGATGTTTGCATCTTATTTACCATTAATTGTCTGTCCACGGGGATCATACCGTGCACATCAAAGAACAGCAGAAGCATGACTTTACATGCTGAAGGAATAGTACAGAATTTTTTGGGTGGAGGCGAATTTGCGTGTTTCCATACACTGGACTGTTTGGATTCTGGATCATAATGACAAATCCACGATTCGTCACACGTCCCAATCAATGTCAGGAAATCCGGTATCCTCTCTGACATTCGAACAGTGTTCTTGCACGATTCAACTCGTTGTCGCATCTGCTCTTCTGAGAGATTTCTGGGTACCCTCCTGGCACACACGCGATTCATTTTCAGTTCTTGCCACAATATGCTGAACCCGTTCCAATGAGATGCCAAGTGAAGCTGAAGGTTCGTGTAAAGTTAACCTTTCTTTTTGCAACGTCTCCGCAGCTTTGGCAATGTTGGCATCTGTAACCGTGGTGGATGGTCTCCCAGAATGCGCATTGTCAGTCACTCGCGTATTACCCTCTTCGAAATGCTTCCACCACCGAAATACTGCAGCACGGCTAATTTTCTCCACTGTTTGTTTGCCGTAGCAATTCATGAGTTTCATTTCCGCTTGTTAAAGTTTAACACAAAATTCAATCGCACATCTCTGGTGTAATCTTACAGACATGTCTTCCTCCTCCGCCATGACGAAACTTACGAAGATCTTCCACTCGCTGTGACCAAACAAAGAATACTACGGCAGGCTAACCGCAGGTTCAGACACATCGATGTATGAGCTTCGCAATAACCAGCATAGCGTTGCCACGTCTACCTGTGGGACAGAAAAACAGAGGCAGTCTCATTACTTTTCAATCAGCCTTTGTATATACTTGGGAGATATCTCGCACCCCACCATGTCCAAAGGCCACCATTGTAAAATTATCTACCACACCCCAGTGTTAATAAATCTCCAGTGGCATTACCCACCTATACCCTATCAGTACTCAATGCTGAAGCTGAACAGTGTTCGGGTAAATAAGTTTCCTTCCTCTCACTTTTTATCCCAGAGATATCGGCAGGAGGAAATCTGTTCTGCACATATGCAGAATGGACTTCCTCAGTTATAGCCGGGGAGATTTAGACATGGTACAGCCTCGTGAATGTATAGTGTTCCCGCTAGAATGCAGGCAGGGCGCAGACTCGTGGGTAGGGCCTTTTCTGGCGCACATGCTCCCAAAAAGGGGGAATGGCTGACCAGGAAGGGGGCGTATCCCTGTTTCGGTTGGCCACTAATTCGGCAAGTTTCTCAGCGCTTCCCACACGGGAGGTTATCTTTGGGACATCCCCATTATCTATGCTCCAGTGTCCCCTAGTGCAGTGGTTCCCAAACTTTATTTGAACCGCGGTGCCCTAGATTATCAGAATTGTTTTCACGGCACCCCTAAGCCAAAAGTAATTGAGAAATTCAGAAAAAAAAATGTAAAGTAGTAGAGTGAATTGTGCTTTTACCTGTCATCCTTAAGTTCAGTTATGTGGTGGTGGACAGGTTTGCGTTTGTCGACATATTTACATTACATTGACCAAAACGAATTTGAGTTGGTGCTGGACCACCAACCTGAAGCACCCCTGCAAGTGTCCCAAAGCACCCCAGGGTTCCACGGCGCACAGTTTGCAAACCACTGCCCTAGTGGATGAAGTAGAAAATAGGATTTTGGTACTTACCGATAAATTCCTTTCTCAGATTCCACAGGGGACACTGGATGCCCACCAAGCACTGCTTACCTGCCTTCTTGTTTTTGGCTCGTTATTTTCTAGTTGGACGCGGTTCCTCTGCGTTCTATTATTGTGTGACTGCAGTGGGTCACTGTTCTCCTTCAGTCGGTCTTTTGCCGTTCTGTGGACTTCTCCAACTCCTCGTCTTGCTTTTGTTCAGTCTCCTCTTGGGCTCAGTTTCTTAACTGGGGCTGATGGGGCATAGAGGGGGAGGAGCCAGTCACACTTCTAAACGATTTAAAGTGCCAGGCTCTACTCTACCACCGTCTATACCCCATTGTCTATGCTCCAGTGTCCCCCTGTGGAATCTTAGAAAGGGATTTATCGGTAAGTACCAAAATCCTATTTTCTCCCTGGGCACTTCTGGTTGGCTGCTATTAGTGTTCATTCTAGCCTCATGATTGGTCAATCACTCTAAGGGGCATGCCCAGTCCTCACAGAGATGCTAGGCTGCCCCCAAACTCTCACTGTGAACAGATGTCTGGTACATGTGCCCGGCATCTATGCACCCTCTGGACAGTGCTCCCCACCCATCCCCCCTGGAAGCTGGGACAGGGAGAGACGCAGGCTTGACGGCATCGACTTGTGATCAGCAGTGCGCCTCCATAAGGTTAGGGCGCGTTTAGTGTTTTAAAGTTGAGCGTGGTGCCCCACTGGAATAGCCTAGCGGGAATGGTAGCTGTTATAGACTGGGCTGAAAGAACAGGGAGGAGGCTTATTACGCCATCCTGAGCTTGCAGAAACTTTGAGAAGCTAAATGGAAAGCTAACCTTTTCGTGCTTCCCTGAATCGCTCTCCTCATACTAGTGTATGGGGAAGCGGTATGTACACTAATCAGGGGCACTGCCGGGAAAGCTGCAATTTCTCCATGGTAACCTTTTCTCTGAATGGGACGAAGCAGTAAAAAACCATGTTATAACAGTGGGAGAGTGATAAAGGGCTTTTCATTGGTGCATGAATAGACCCCTAAATATATTGGAACATCTTTAGTTCACTGAAAGTTTTATATATTATGTGATCAATTTGGGGTGATTGTCTTCTAAGGTTACACTTTTGTACTTGAGTAGGTTATGTTCAACTTGTTTGTGTTTGCTGATGGTTATAGGAGCACACATCCACTTATTCTCCATGTGGAATACAGCTTTTTTTTTTCTCTTATACGCATTTCTTTGTGAATAATTTATATGATCAAATTCTAGGATACAGGAAAGTCTTATAACTACAGCAGCTATGACCTAATTCTCTGCATAAACTCTGTATAAATATGTATGTTTTTCTTCCATTTTACCCAGACCCATGGTCTCAAGAGGACATGCTTTATCTCATTCAATCCATGAAGACCACTATCCCTGCCAAGGACAACACAAAGTACACAGTCAGAGTCTCCCACTTGGACTGGGACAAACTGGCATTTAAGAACTACACTGGATCAATGTGTCGCCAAAAGTGGTCCGAAATTTCTAATCAGGTGGGTAGAGATGTTAACGAGATCGTGTTCATTGAATTATAAATTGAGAAGGTTAGAGGGGCTTGGTACGGGATGCTTGTGCTCTAGATCCTGGCGCTCAGAATCCTGACAGTGTTCCCGACAGGGTTAGGACATCGACATCTGTCGGTAAGTTTCCTAACCCTCCCTCCCCACTGCCTAAACACCCCTGTCTAGTGCCTTAATCGTCCCACTAGTGTGGAGGTGGGCAATAAGTGCCCCCCCCAGCTGTTGTAGAACTACACATCCCAGCATGCTCTGCCAGTTTTGTTATTTTTCCATCTAAAACTGTTGCAAGGCCTGTTGGGATGTGTAGTTCAACAGCAGCTGGAGGGCCACTATTGCCCACTCCTGCTCTAGGGCCTAACCCTCCCCCCTAACCCCACTACTTACCGTTGGGATGCCAGCGCCGGGATTCTGACTGGTGTCGGATTCCAGTGCCGGCATTCTGACAGCCGGTACTAAAACTACATCCCGTTCAGAGAGTCTATGTATTTATCAAGTGCACTTGTTGGCTATACGCAATGGACGCAGTCACTTTGTGGGTTGAGACCATTTTCATCTTAAACCTTCTCTAGGAACTAGTGAAGTAACTGAGGCCCTTCAGTGATGTTCCTAATGAATTGACAGGCTGCATACTCATGTATACTGATTCAGTAACAAAATGGCTGCCTCCACTGTAGGTAAGGGAGCACACGCACTTCTATAATAAAACTTGTAATCTGATTTCTTATGGTACAGCTTCAGTGTTCATTTGGAAAATGTGTGCATCATTAAAGGAAATTACACAAGTAATGTAAATTAATATGGGTGTTAGAAGTCTTTTTTTTTTTTTTTTTGGATTTGTGTTGTGTTTAATGAGAACTGCCTACAACTTTACTAATATTCTTATTAAGCGGTAGATTAGCCCAACTTTTGTGTATTGTATGTCAGGAGGCTAGTCACCTAGCAATCACTGTTGTGCCTGGTTGCAAGTCTCCCAATAAATGCTTAAGGCAGGTGGAAGTTAAAAAAAAAAAAACCTAGCTTCTTTGCCTGAACACAGTGCTTCAGGGGCAATCCTGAGCGGCCTTGCAGATCTAATCCCTACATTTCTGAAATTCCCTAATTTGGTAGATTCAGGTTTGTACATGCTTCATTGAAGAGTTAATGTCCCACCTTCAAGCCCGTATGTCTTTTTCTTGCGCCAGTGCAGTGCTGCAAGAAAGTCACTACATTAAAAGCTATTACTGTATATATACTCGAGTATAAGCCTAGTTTTTCAGCACATTTTTTGTGCTGAAAAAGCCCCCCCTCGGCTTATACTCGAGTAATGCTCCAGGACCAGCGGGCCGCAGTGAGGACTGTGTCTCTGTGACACAGCTGCACCGCGTGTGTAGCGCTGTCCGGACGGAGTTCGGTCAGCACTACATAGTGCCAAACACACAGGGGGCACTACCGGGGGGGGGGGATATTACTACTGGGGGCACTACCGAGGGGGGGGGGTGGTTTACTACCGGCGGCACTACTGGGGGGGGGGCGGGGCGGGGGGGGGGGGTGTTACTACCAGTAGCTGCTGCATTTCCCACCCATGGCTTATACTCGAGTCAATAAGTTTTCCCAGTTTTTTTGTGGTAAAATTAGGTGCCTCAGCTTATATTCGGGTCGACTTATACTCGAGTATATACGGTAGTTCAAAGGCAAACAGGTTGGTTTTGCCTTTAACATCTACTGACTATCTCGCCAGAATTGCGCTGGGTCCTGCAAATCGCGGGCTATTACATTTAACCCTATGTATTGTATTGTTCTTCAGCCAAACAAACTGCTTTATTCAGTCACTTTCAAAGGATCACAAGTAATCAAAAATATATAGTACACACGAGGAGATATATTTATTTATTATTTTTTTTCTATGTATGTATCTGTGACACAAATGCATACGTAAATGTTATTGCTGAATGTTGTGTGTGAGAGAAATGTCGTTTGTCAAGATGGGCTGTCTCAGTGGCATGATGCCACCTAGAGGATACTGCTGGGTACTAAAGTAGATTGTTTTGGTAGACAGGACTGCAAATGGAAAAACCTTCATGTGATCTCACTGTCTAGTATTGGGAACAACTGTGAGAAATCAAACACCTTTTTTATTTTGAATTTCTCAATAACAAACTTAAACGTAGGGGTGCCGTGAAAACAATGCTGATACTCTAGGGCGCCTAGATTCAAAAAAGTTTGGGAACTACTGTACAAAATAACAAAAACGAGCGCTGTTAAACTGTGGTCAATAAAACAAAGCATATGGACCCGTTATTTCCATTTAAAAATACCGCTTTCTGTGCAGTGAAATTAACACTTAGGGTCTTATTCAATTGTGTGCGATAAGTGCCGTTTTCACTGTAAAGTATTGCACCCATGAATTTCAGACTGGGTGGAAAAAAAAATAAAAAGCAAAATCCCTATTTTTGCCTAAAAATTTGGGTATTTCTTACAAAACCCCTTTGGACACTCCCTAATGATGATTACCCCAAAATGTTTTCGTAATTTGGGGAAAAACGACTTGTCAAATTTTGGGTGAAACAATTAATAAAAAGATGAAAATGGGTTTAACGTGATCTGGTATTTCTGGGGGGGGGGGGGGTGGCTATATGGATGCGTCTTGTGTTTTACACATTGCACATGGTTGCAGCAGCAGTTTTTTATTATGGTTTTTAAAAGTGCTTTTACGACACGAAAAATATTCCCATTTTATCGTACCCCCAATTTAAGTGGAACAGTAATTTCCTGGGGAAAAAATTAGCTTTCTATAATTTTTTTAACATTGTTACAAATACGCAAATTACCGCCAACTGATGCAATTTAAGTACCCTAATTACGACCAAGAATACGCTTCTAAATTACCAATCTAAGTCAGCCATTTTTTTTTTTTGCCTGTATCTTTTTTTTTTTTTTTTATCACAAGGAAATCAATATATTTGAATAATCAGTACAATAGAAAAAAACTTTCCTTAAGCCAAGTAGTGCGGTTTTAGGTTGATGTTTTTTAATTACTTGTATGTAGTAAAATTTTGGATAAGCTTATGCAATGTCATCTGCAGATCAGGAAGTTTCGTACACTTACAGAGTTAATTCTGGATACAGAAGAACAAGTTAAGAACTCGAACAAAGAAAAGAAAGTGAAGGTTAGTGGTATTTCTGGCTATAGAGAGATTTGGTCACAAGGACCCCAGAGCATTGTGCAAAAGAGTAACAGGACCTTTTCCCATGTAATCACTATGCATCAAGCAAACATAGGCAAATCATTGTGGATGTAGCAAAAGGGTGTGATACAAAATGTCGACATAGCATTTTCAGGTGTTTGTAACTCTAACCTTAAAATTAACTGGAAATGTTTTTTATATAGTGGTGCGTTTGTTACCACAGTCCTCTTGCATCCATTTGACAGAAGCTGTTGTTTTTTACATGTAGTATTCAGGGCTGTGGCACCTTGCTTGTCACTATTCCCCTTACATTACGACTCCGCACATCCATCTTTTGGAAATATTTAGTGCTGTTGTGAGCATTCAGATGTGAATGGCTGCAGATTGTTCTATCCTTGGATCGGTTGGTACCTAGCCAAATATTTCTTAATACATTTATTCATTATTGCCTCCCTAATTATAAAGTGTTCTATTTTTGATACATGCATGGAAATCTGTGGCTATGAGAAAATAAGTTACATTTTTAGGACATGTCTTATGACGAGGCAGTGACCAAATGGTGTATGTATGCGGCCACCATATGCCCTGGAACGGGGGGCAAGGAGGTGGATTCCCCCGGGAGGCAATCGGGAAGCCGACTGCCTAAATACCGGCAGCCGGCTTCCCGACTGTCTTATCCTGGCATGGGTGAAATGCCGGGCGTCTAGATATAGACGCCCGCATTTCCCCGACGCTGGGAGACCGGCGCCCGGCATCACGATCGTACTGATGCCGGGCGCCGCAAGCGGACAGCCGCGGGAGGGGAGGGTTAGGTTTAGGGCTCCCGGGGGGGACTTAGGGTTAGGCACCCCCCCGGGGGGGTTAGGGCTAGGCTAGGGGGAGGGAGGGTTAGGCACCCCCGGGGGAAACTTAGGGTTAGGCACCCCCCCGGGGGACTTAGGTTTTGGCAGCGGGGAAGGGGGTGGTTAGGCACTTAGAGGGGGGATTAGGGTTAGGCACTTGGGGGGGAAGTTAGGGTTAGGCACCCCTAAGGAGGGTTAGGGGGGTTAGGTTAGTGGATACTTGCCTATCCACGATCGGGATTTCCAGCGCTGTCGGGCTTCCGCTGCGTCGCACTCTGCTTCTGTCGGGCTGCCGCTGACGGGAATCGAACCGCCGGCCATGCGGCTGACGGTATTTCATACCAATTCCGATTCCCCTATCCCTCCCCGAACATTTTAGAGGTGCCAGTCTCACATTTGAGTGGAGCGGCGGCTCAGACGGTTAGGGGCTGTGCGTTATAGCAATGGGCTGCACAACCCCTGTACTGCACGTGGGAGGGGTAAGGTGCAGCCGGCTGTGCAGTCTATTGCTATAATGCACAGCACCTCCCTTCTGTTCCACTGATGCTGCCTACTCCTCCCTTGTGATTCTGCCCTTCTCTTCCGTGGTTGCGGCCTCCTCCTCCCCCGTGGTACTGCCTCTACTTCTACACAGCAACAGGTAAGTTGGAGGGGGGAAGAGCGTTAAAATTAAATTATATCTTGCTCCCACTCGACCTAAAAACTTACTGATGCCCCTGGCGGTCACTAACAAGTTCCCCGGTGGTCCCCCTGACCAGAAGTTGTTAAGCTCCTCAGGTTGCCTTACTGACACAATCTGGATAAATTCATTAAGCAAACTGCCACTGCTTGGTGTTGCTTGTCTAAGTACTTTATTAAAATGTGGTAAAATTATGGATTACGTTGTATTTTGCACCACATGAGAAACCACTGAAATATGACCTTTATCTACAGCTGATTTAAAGTCCTAATTTACAGTTAATTTTATGTCATGAAGAAGTGAATAGTTCATTCATGCATTTCTATCACAACTTTCCAGAAAAATACACCGCATCCCGGGAAGCCCCTGTCGCCCTATTTACGCTTCTTCATAGAGCACAAAGCGCAATATGAGAAGATGCATCCAGAAATGAGCCACATTGATCTATGCAAGACTTTGTCCCAAAAATATAAAGAGCTACCAGAAGAAGATAAGGTACAATATGTATGATTTCTAGAGGAGATGGCGTTGGTGAATAGGGAAAGAACGCCGTAAGATTTGCTGTAGTGTAGCTTGACCCCAGATGTCCTGTTTCCTTTCCAGATTAAATACATAGAAGATTTCCAGAGAGAGACACAGGAGTATGAACAGAATTTGGCTGAAATCAGGTGACTAATGTGTATGTGTATTGGCTGTGAAGCCTGTAGTTTCTAGTGTTGTTGTTTTTTTTTTTTTTTCTTTCATGATTATCATTTATGTTTACAGAGAAAAACTTGTCTCAGAAAATCCCGATGTAAGCACAAAAAGGAAGAGGCATCGGATTAGAAAAAGAAAAAATGATACGTCACCAACAACTGTTAAGGGTTATATCCATAACAAAATGATCTGCCAGGAAGCATCGCCGTAATTTGTTTGTTGTTGAAAATATCGTAAAACGTTTTGAATTACATTTTCCTCTCCTTTTGAGGATAGTTGTTTGTTTGTAGCCAAATTGAAACAATGTTTCGATTTCTGTAAACTGATCTATTATATTTTTATTGAGAGGGATCAAGATGATTTGATGTAACAGTGCGAACAGCATTGAATAAAATATAAAGGTGCAATAAAAATGAACCAAAACGGATACCACTGGTTGGTCTTGTGAACAAAGAATTTACTGTTAGCACAAAATGAAGGTACTAATTCGGAGACTGACGCAATGCAGATTACGCAGTTAAGCGATTAGTGATGGTCATTGCAAATGCATATGTTTTATAACCAATGTGGCTCGTGGTGAGGATTTAGTTGCAAAGTGATGGGCAAGGACCATTTAGGGGGGGACCCAGTCAAGATGCTGGTGGACGGGATGCCGGAATCCCGGTGCCTGAGAGAATGCTGACACCATTATCTCGAAGGGATCAAGATCCCGACCGCCGGCATCCCGTAGGTAAGTATGCGGATTAGGGTTAGCCCGGAGATGGGGGGGGGGGTTGGGCACCGCCGGGGGAGGTTAGGGTTAGACGCCACCCAGGGGAGGGTTAGGTTTTGGGTGCCGGAGGAGGTTAGGGTTAGGCACCAGTGGGGGAGGGTTAGTCTTCAGACTATATTTATACCGGCCCTGTCGGTATTTTGCACATCGGGATGCCGCTGTCTATCTTCTGACCACCGGCATCCCATCCACCACTCATTCATACCGATTCCTTTATGGGTGGCAACGGGGACATGGTGATTCAAATGCAGGCACATTGTGACCATTTTCGGGGCGTCTCTCAACCTGCGACTGACAGTTCGTACACCGGAACACTGGCTCCAGCGTCTCCATTCCGGCAGCCATTCTGTGCAACCATAGGGTTACTCGGAAGTCCGATAATCAGCTGATCTGTAACAAAGTTGCATTTTTGTACACAATCACTTGGATTTGCAAAGCCCCCAGTGGTGTCTCTATACAAATCCCAGCGGCTGTAACACTTTCCTATGTTTGCACAACTGCTGCAGACAGATTCACAGCTGCGGCAGCATTAGTGTACATCTCTGAATCAGGCTCTAAGCCATTATTTTTCTTCTAACGTTAGAATTAAAGGGAATAAAAAAAAAAAGGGGGGAGATGAGTATTAAAATAACTAGAAGAGGGGGGAGTAAATGTGGATGTTTTCTGAGACTACTAAATGTGATTTACTATTACATATTTTTTTTCACAACTATATTTGTGATTACCACCTTGGGACGTACATTTACAGAAGTTAATCAGATTCATCTTTAACGCTTGCCACATATTTTACATGAACCTCATGAATCTATATTGGTGAAAATTGGAAGAGCATGTGGAAGCATGCAACGTCCACTTATAAATCAGAATCCTTTCAGCTTGGAAAAATTTCCCAATAAATGTGCAAGAGCCTGTGAACAGGATCCCCAGTAAGTATTGGGAGCCATGGAGAATATTTTTTGAACTCTAGTCAGGACGTAATACCAAATCGAATAATTTGTAACCATTTTCTTAAATTTTGAGACAAATCTAACTTGAGGCTAGGTTAGGACAGATCGGTCTTATGAGTAGCCCTATGGTCGTGCAGATTAGACACATGCATTGACTCCAGAGCCATGTTATATGCTTACTGGCTGCGACCATTCCTTAAACCAGTTGCGACACCTGTTTTTGCCGCCACCGGCCCCTGATATCTCCCCCTAATGGTGCCTGACTGTCAATCACCCTGCATGGAAAATTTGTTGCGAGCATGGACTTTGACGCATGCACCATGCGACTCAGAATAATTATTATCGCTCAACAGTGTAAACATTGGAATAGCGAACATCACTGAATCTGGCCCTAAGTGGCCTTAATTGTAGAGGGAATCTGGTGTTTTTGTAAGAAATTGAGGTCTACAAACTCTTATCCAGCACCAATGGTTGACAAAACCCTGGCGTTGGGTGGAGAGTGCTGATGGACACACTGGGTTAGCTACGAGGGCAAGTATATATTTTTTAAAGTATAGTATCGAGCCCCTAACCAAAGATAATCTTTGTAAAATGGATGATTTATTCTTTGCTATATATAAATCAAGTAACCCGACATCTAAGAAGTTTAAAATATTGTTGGGTGGACACGGATTTGGTAGGTTTGACAGAGCAAACAGTCTGGGGAACAAATTAGTCGTATGTGACCTAGTCAAGAGATTAATAATTTGTTCTATGAAAGATCATTATTAATAGTAGTTATTAATGAGGTGTAATTTTGTTTAAAAATGACAGTCATTTCACCACACTTATCTTTGACTATTGTCATTTAAAATTGAAATTTCTACTTCAGGGTCCATAGGGGGTCCACAGGGTTGACCTTGGGGTATAGGTTGGGAACCAAATCCGGGCACCACGCAGTTAAAGCTTTTAGCTCCCAGGATGCACTGGGTCCACTCTCCCTATAACCCCACCCCCAAGCCAGAGGCACCTCAGTTTAAGTTGGTGCCCGGCCGGAGTCGGGTCACCGTTAGCGCAGGGGGAGCTGATTAGCAGCCCCTAAGCTTATTTTATTTTTTTAGGGACAAAGTTTTTTCCATGGACTTTGGACTCTTCAGAGCGGCAGCGTCGGACTGTCCATAGGACGTCTAAGCTGCCGCTCCGTCACCCCGCTGGCGCTGAGACGCCAGTACAGATCTGGGGATCTCAGCGGGACCCCAGAGTCTGTACTAGCCGGACTCTGTGGGCGCCCAGGACTGCTGCCGGATCCACGGGGAGCAGGTAAGGTCGCGGATCACCGCTTGCGGTGATCCGCGCATTTCAAATGCAGTCCTGTGCCTCCGGTCTCAGGGGACAGACCGGAGGCGCCGGCAGTGGCGGCGGGCCCCCCATACCCCGTGTGTCCACTAGACCACCAGGGACTTAACGATCGGTGCAGGGAGCCGGTGTCCCGGGGGTTAATAGCCGGCCAGGGGAGGCAGCCTTCCCTGTTACAGCGGCTCCTCAGCTCAGCGCGCCTTTCAGTATCCATAGTCTGGCGTCGCTGAGCTGCTTCCTCCGCGGGCCACGCTTCCTCTGAGGTCTCCAGCGGCCATTTTATCTCTGTGGTGCAGCAGAAATCTCTCAGGATGGCAGTTGGTCCAGTCCCCCTGCGTACCTCACCATCAGGTCAGTGTACACAGCGCTGTAGCCTTCCCAGACACTGAATCTGGGCAGTTGAATGCAGTGTAATAGTGCAGTATATTATATGACATGTTTATGTATATATGTATATATCTGCATTGTATGTGACTTATGCTAGTGCTGACTGTACTTTATTCTCTCACCTGTCAGTGTATATCTATCCCTTTTCTTTATCTGCCCTAATACAGCTGTACTTAGGGTGGTTCTGAGACCTCACATTTATATACTTGTTAATATTTGTGTGGTTTGTCACATACTGTTGCGTGCTGCACGTTGCCATATTTTAGATGGAACTGTGTGTTGCATACGCTGAAAATGGGTCCCTGCAGCTAATTTTTGGCATCAGTCAGGACCAGTATAGTGCTGCTTAATATTTCCGCCAAGATTGGTCAGATATGTCTGACCAGGAGATAGAGCGTTATACTGCACCCATTTTTACTATCCTGCAAGTCATGTGCTGCAGGTGTTAGTGCGGAGGATTTGACTCATAAAGGGTTCTGTATGTGGCGTCATCTGGTGCTGGCCTCTTTCACGACCCCCTTGGGAGGTTTGTTTTCTCGGGATCCTCTCAATTGCGGATCGCCGGGCGGGCCCCATTGTTGTACCTCACTTGGGGTTACTTCACCATACTGCCCTTTTCATCTCAGGGTATCTCGCAGCTTCTTGCACTCTTCCCCTGTGACACAGACTACCGCTCCCTGCAGGGGTTTTTCGCAGTATATGAATTCCCCCTGGTGCCACAATAGTCTGTCATTCCCCTTGCAGGGATTACCACAACAGCCACCCTGGGTGGATGTCGTTTTCTACGAAACGCTAATTGGCGTGGTTGACGCCCTGTGGTTACTTCCCAGTTGGCTCTGCCGTGAACTGGGTACTGTTTGGGGCTCTTTCCCTCTTACACAGGGGGAAGCCTATTTCAGGTATTATTATCCCTGCTTTAGGGCTGGTAGCAGGTCCATTCTGGTTAGAGTGAATGTTGACCTGCACCTGTATCATACACCCTCAGTATTGCGTGCCTTCGGGTTCCCTGTTGCTGACTAGCGGGTGGATCGCATAGCGGGACTCTGGCTGTTGCCAGATAGGAGGTGTTACAACAGTGTTTGGCCTCCTGTCCCAAATTCCCTGAGGGTCATCACGAGCCCCTCCTGGGGTGGATGGGTGTGTTACTCGTCTGATTACAGACGTTACTACGCCTCCCATTCCTGCGTGGTCGGATTCTTCGGATCCGTAGGTGGTAACTCTGCCTGAAATCAGTATACTTGCTTTCAGGAGTTGTTACCCATCCTACCATGGCTATAGCATGGTTGGTTAATACTATTGCATATTGGGTTGATGCATTTGTAACGTTTTTTCCCCTCCAACACGTCGGGGGTTCAAATGTATTTGGTCGCTCACGTAATATATGCTGTTGTCATAGGTGGAAATGCCTATATTGGATACCAGTCTCCTAACTTTCAGAGTTCCGGCTGCGACTGTATCCTCCGTAATACCCTATGGCTGCGCTCTGGGAATGCAGAGGTGCAGATACCATCTTTAGGGTTGATATTGTTTGGTCCTGACCTTGACAAGATTGTAGTAACATTGGCAGTATTACTAACAAGTTTACCGCTTTCCGCTATGCCCACTACAAGGCCTCAGACTAAGTCTGTTAAGTCTTTTTTGTCCTCTGGGTCAGCCTAAAGGTCTGTTTCTTCGTAGACTGTCGGCATCTACAAGGGCCGACATATCCAGTACCGAGCAGGCCTGGACTGCCAGCCGATCCTGCTTCTGAACCTACGGATATCTCTTCAGCCTGACGGGACAGGCCTACAACTGGGAGATACCGATTTTCTCAGTTCGCCCGGTATTAGTGTCAAGTTGCCGCGGCTACGTGGGTGGAGGGTACGCCCTCTTTACAAGGGCCTTACAGATCCAGAAAGCTATGCAGTTGTTGCGGTAAGCGGAGCTAATTAGGCCATCCCCACTATCTCAGTGAGGGACTGGTTGTTCTGCTTTCTTTCTGGTGCGGTGGCTGAATGGTCCTCTTTGGCCTATTCTCTGTCTCAATTCCCTGAGCCAGTTCCTAAAGCTACCTGGGCTCAGGAGGAAATCCCTATGCTCCATCATACGATGTTTGGAACCTGGGGACTTTATGGTATCACTGGATATACAGGACACGTGCCTACGGGTACTTACAGAGACCTTTCCTCAGCATGGGCTGAGGTTTGCTGTATCACAGCAACTTACAATTTTTCGGGCTCTGCCTGTTGGGACTGTCCTCAGCCCCACAGGGGTTTACCAGCGTTTTGGATTTTCTGACAGTTCTTCTGTTCAGTATATCCCAATGCTCCTGTACCTGGACGGCCTCCTGCTCTTAGCGGGATCACCGGGGTACTTTACGGCCAGGTCAGGATGACTGTGGCTTCTTCAGGGTGCAGACGTTTAATCAACGGGGAAAAAGTCCTCCCTGCATCCCTCTCTGGGTATTCTTCATCTAGGATACCTGCTGGATTCTCAGAATCTGAGAATTCTTCTGGCGTAAGACGGAATCTCCTCTCTTCCATTAGGAGTACATGGTTGTCTGCGCAGACGACAGATGTCTTTACACTCTGGGATGCATGGTGGAATGGGCTCAGTTCCATTCCAGGCCTTTCCATAATTGGCTCATCTCCAGATGGAACGAGTTTTTTCTGTCGGATAACTGTTCAAACGATGATGCTCTCTCCGGAGGCAAGTCGGTCCCTGTCCGGGTGGCTATGGCCATCTCGTCCAGGGTTTTCTTTGCTATGGACAGTGTCTGGATCGAATCCTTTTCAGTGCAGTTGGACGTCTGTCGATTCCACCCTGTCAATTAACTTACTCTGGCATAACTCTTGTTTCCCGGTGAACCTGAAAAGGTTCAGTCCGACAGGGTCAGGACAGTGGCTTCCTTTTTAGCAACACTGTTCGTTGGGTGGCAATGACAGGTATGTCACATATTCGGACATAGTCCGAGGGTCTCCTCCCGACCATCTCGGCAGCGTTCATTTCAGGAGCTCTCCATTGGGAAGCGGGAGTCCTCAGCCGTCACGACGTGCATCCCGGGGACTAGTCTCTTCCCCAAGAGAGGTTTCATCTCCTGGTGAGCAGGGGGGCCCCCCTGAGGTGACCCTCATGGCCTTCTGACTTTATCACACTATGGTGTTACAGTCCAGCTCTGGGGATTCTGAAGCAACCTTCAGCGACTCTTTGTCGGTGAAGTGGTCCTTCCACTTTGTGTACCTGTGTTCTCCGGTCTCCCTTCTTCCTCGAGGTCTTTGGAAGTGTTTTCAATCGAGACGGAGATGCTTTCCTGCTGGTGGCTCCTGATTGCCCCAGATGTCAGGGGTACTTGGATCTTCGGAGTCTCTACATCGATACTCCATCCCTGATGCTTCACTGCCCGGTCCTGTTGTCTCAGGGTCCTTGGTTTTGCCTTGGACCTGGGTCGTTTGTCTTTGACTGTGTCCTTACAGTGGTCTTACGGCTTCCCTGGCTTTGTCATCGTTGGAATGATTAGAGCACATGGATCAGCTTTTGCTGGGACCTACCACAAACTGTGGCAGCCATAAATCTTATGGTATTGTACCTGTCGATACAATCCTCTGGTGTCCAGGATTTCCAGATATTCTGGCATTCCTTCCGGCTGGCTTGGGTTTCACACTTGGCCTGGTCTTCCTGACAGTGCGGATCTCTACACTGTCAGTATGGTTAAGATATGGAATTGCTCCACTCTGGTATCCAGTTCATCCTTTGGAGTGTTTTCTTGATTATGCCTCCATTTGTCCTCCCTAGGGACTCCTTGGGAGTAAGTAGTGGTTCTTCGTTACCTCTGGGGACAGTCAATGGAACCGCTGGTTGTGATAGCCATTACATGGTCTATTGCTTAGGCTCTCTCTTTCTCTCAGGGTGTTTATATCAACCAGGAGAGTGTCTGAATTGGGAGCGTTCTCATGTGGCTCCCTCTTCTGGAGGGCATCATGTCAGGGTGGGAGTTGCTCTCGCCCTGTGTTTCGTCTTAGTGGTTTTCAGGTTCCATATTATTCTGGAACTTATGGTACGGCCATTCTGTCCCCAGTCCTCTCGGCTGGTGTGGCCTCATTGACTGTGGTCTGGCCTCTTTGGATTTATGTGATCCGTTCAGGTTCCTTACGGAAATCGGACTCCTTATTGGTGGTCTGAGATTTCTGGTTTTCACAGGAAAGGATGGCCGGCCTATAACCAAATGTTGGCTGGATGGCCTCGTAGGTCTTCCTCAGGGGCCTACCCATGGGTAGGCCTTCCTGTTGTTGATGCTTGTTTTTTCTCGGGCCATGTGACCCTCGTGTGCGGCTCGCTGTGGCGCCTCGGCTGTTTTGCCTTACTAGGTGGCCACGTGGTCTTCTGTCCACACCTTTTTAAGGTTCTAGGCATTGGTTTCCTTTGCCTCTCAGGATGCTTCCTTTTTGGCGACGGATTCTCCTCTCAGCACAGGAGCGTCCCCACCCTTGGTTGAACTGCTTTGGGACATCCCCAAGGTCAACCCTGTGGACCCCCTATGGACCCTGAAGTAGAAAACAAGAGATATGGTAAGAACTTACCTTTGTTATCTCTGTTTCTACGAAGTCCATAGGGTCCACAGGGCGCCCGCCCTGACGCACCTGGCTTCATATGGGCTGTGTGGCTGGTCACCGGTTTTCCGTCTCCCATTTCTGTGAGTATGGTTATTGAGTGTTCCAGTTTTCTCTCTCTTTTTCTCTCCTCCTCCCGCCTTTGGCTACTTACAAACTGAGGTGCCTCTGGCTTGGGGGTGGGGTTATAGGGAGAGTGGACCCAGTGCATCCTGGGAGCTAAAAGCTTTAACTGCGTGCTGCCCGGATTTGGTTCCCAACCTATACCCCAAGGTCAACCCTGTGGACCCTATGGACTTCGTAGAAACAGAGATAACAAAGGTAAGTTCTTACCATATCTCTTGTTAGGTTTAAGTTTTTTTTTATTTTGGCTGAGGAATGTTCAAGTCTAACACTTGGTTATGTCATGGTTAATTTCATAACCCAATAGAAGTTGTGAAATAGTGTAGGTAGGTTGTCATCAGTGTAAAGTGCAATTTTGTGCTCTGAAGTAGGAGAGTAAAGCTAGGTACACACTTTCCAATGTGTGTACCCAGCGATGCGACGCCCGACATATCGGGAGGCCGGTACAGATTACACAATCCGGTGCCCAATAAGTCGGGCACCTGGTCCATTCACCTGCCTGGCTTCGTCAGCTGGGTCGTTCCGATGGCCCTACATATAGGCTGACAGAACGACCCCGATTGATTACCTGCGGGAGTGTGCATGGGCGTCCATAGTGGGTACACAATTGCCCATGTAGACCCGATCTGTTGGATCGGGCGACATATCTTCAGTGTACCCACCTTAAATTCCTGAGAGATTGGAATTTAATCTAACCTATTGGTTAAAGGTTCAAATACTAACACAAATATTAAGCTTGCTTTAAGCCATTGGAGATCTTAAAAAATAAGCCGGTATGGCCATTAGCTGAGACTGTGGCAGAGGTATTCTGATAAGGGACTGATAAACCATTGAGGAAATTACAAGCTCATCCTGAACTTTTATATATAGCCATCCAATTCGATCAAAAGCCTTTTCACCATGTAAGGTTAGGACATGGGATAGGGATTTATGTTGCTTGGACATGTGCATTAGGTTACTGGTGCAACTATTATTTGACCTGATCTGGGTGGATGAATGTGGATAAAATAGAATTTAAATGCCGATTTTATATTTGATCTAGTGGTGTATGTCTTATGAAGGCACTGAATTCTAGTTAACTCTTTAGTCTACTTAGCCTAGGTTGCTGCTGGATGCAGCATTATGTGCTAGATGAGGGTACCCAGGACCTCTGAGTTCAGCATCGCTTTGGCAAAACTGGAAAAGTACAAATGTACTTTTTTTCTTCAGGGTCCATAGGGCTCACCAGGGAGACATTGGTGCTCCAGTCCTTCCCCCTATACCCCAGCCTGAGGACACTTTTTTTAGTTTTAGTCGCTGTCCAGCAGGAGCTGGATCACCATTATAACAGGGCTGCATTAAGCAACCCAAGCTTTTATTTTCTACTTTTACTATAACTGACGCGCAGATCCACTATCCAACCTCCTTGAAGGAGACTACAGATGGATGTAAAGAAGCTTGTCATAAATCCATATACTCTCACAGGAGCTTATTACTCATCCTGCTAGGGCTACGGCCTAGGTAGCAAAAGCCATTGAGAGTTGGGCAGAGGCCCTAGTAGAGACATTTCCCCCTGATGATGCTTTGAGGGAACAGCTGTCCTACATATCTCGCATTAGAGATGCAGCCTCCTACTTAGGTGAAGCAGCTATGGATACGGCTCTCCTGGCCTCCGGGATATCTTCCACTTTGGTAGTGGCACGCCGGATTGTTTGGCTATGTTCTTGGAAAGCAGATTCAGACTCAAAACAAGCTTTGGAGTCTCTGCCTTATTCTGGCGACTTTCTATTTGGTCCAGAATTGGATAAAATTGTGACGATCTTGCCAGCTTCCAAGACGGCGTTCCCGACCTCTGCATATAATACAAAGCTGCGCACTTCATCCTTTCGGTTCTTTTGCCTTCAAGGAAAAGCCAAGGGTCAGTTCTTTCCACGACAGCAGACATCAGCTAAGGCCTCCAAGCCTAGGGCCAGAGAGGCCTGGGCTACTAGACTCCACCTGCCAAGCTGGAGGATAAGCCTACAGCCCGATGGGGCGGGGCCTCCAGGGTGGGAGGCTGACTGCTTAATTTCGCCAAGATTTGACACCCAACCACGTCGGATACCTGGGTAAGGGAAGTGGTCTCCCACAGATATGCCCTCTCATTCCTGAGGTGACCTCCCCCAGCAGTTCTTTTGCACAGGACCTCCATCGGACCCAACCAGGGCCCTGCTGCTACAAAAAGCCATTCAGTCTTTACTGAATTCAGGAGTAATAATTCTGGTCCCCTCCTCACAACGTGTCACGGCTGCCGACACTCCTGGAGGGAGGCAGGCCTACTAGGCACAATAAACTGGGGTGGTCTTAGGAATGACCTTTCCATGAAACTCTGTAGCAAAGGATAAAAGTAAAGTAGAATTTATTCACAAAAGAATTATAATCAGCAAGGTCTCATGTAAAGTCTCAAACAGCACAGAGATTCATATATGTAATAATAAGTATAGGAAAGAATCCCCAAATATATATGCAGTCTTTAACATATAAGAACTAACGTGGTAGAGAACCCAAAGTCCAGTATGAGGCTAACACCTCAGGATGACATTAAGGACCTTTGCCAGGGTAGAACCCTGTAGTAATGGAAATGCGGAGCAGAGCAGACCCTGCAGAATAGTATAGTTCTGGGACATGGCCGTGCCCTGCGGTGCAGTGAGAGCCTTGTGGAGTAGTGAAGTTGGAGAAGGGTTAAGCCCTGTAAGACTATGAAATCCCAGGGCAGGGTTGAGCCCTGCAGCGTGGCTAGAGTTCGGAGCGGGGTTGATCCCCGTGATGCAGAGAGGATTGTAGCAGGGTTGAGCCCCTGGATGCGGAGATGACACTGTAATGGTGCAGTTGACAACTGTAACAAGGATGAGTTCAATATCCACAGGAATGAAAAGACAACAGGTAAAGTGTAGCAAAATGATGAAAGCACAATGATGGAGCAATAGCTCTATCATTGCTTAGACAATAGGAATGCTGGGCTCTGTAGTGCAGCGGATAACTGGCATCAGGTACCAATTACAGGCTCTCTTCGTCGTCAAGGGATCAGACTGCTCCCATACTTGGATGATCTCTTGCTCTTGGCCAGCTCCCCAGAGACTCTTCACCACCATCTGCAGATAACCATTGCCTTTCTTCAAATGTAAGGTTGGCTGATAAACTGGAAAAAAATCTCTAACACCCTCTCAAAGAATGGTACATTTGGGAGCCCTCCTGGACTCTCCAGTTCAGAGAATCTTCCTAACTGTGGACAAGATTACAGCACTATAGCTCAAACTACGCAGACTGCTCGACAATCGCCGAGTGTCAATTCACTCTACAATGCAGGCCTTCGGATCAATGGTGTCCACCTTCGACATGGAGTTCGCCCAGTTTTACTCCATGCCCCTACAACACTTGATACACTCCAGGTGGATCGGGTTACCCCATCTGCTCAAATCTCAGACGATGGGCCTTCCCCCAGAGGTTTGCCTGTCCCTAGTCTGGTGGCTACAGACTTCCCATTTGAACAAGGGTCGTCCCTTTTGGATCTGGACTGGGTTCTCCTCACCACGGACGCAAGCCTCCAAAGGTGGGGCGCAGTAACCGGCCAGCACTCCTTCCAGGGCCAATGGTCCCCAGTCGAGGCAATTTTACCAATCAACATCCTGGAACTTGACCATCTACAAAGTTCTCACTGTGGCTCAAAATATTCTGAAAAACAGACCAGTACAAGTAGTCCGACAGCGCCACGGCTGTGGCCTACCTCAATTATCAAGGGGGCATTCCTAAGTCAGTCAGCAATGACTGAAGTGTCCCACATTCTCACATGGACCGAACGCAATCTCCCAGCCATCTCTGCATTGTTCATCCCAGGGATTCTCAATTGGGAAGTGGATTTCCTCAGCCGTCACGACATCCAGAAGTCTTTTTAGCTTCTAGTGGACAAATGGGGTCTTCCGGAAGTGGATTTCATGGCCTCAAAACACAACAAGAAACTTCCAATTTATGGAGCAAGAACAAAGGACCCCGACGCGGCCTTCATAGATGCACTGTCAGTGAAATGGAACTTCCATTTGGCATATCTCTTCCCTGCTTCCTTGAGTGCTTCGGAAGTTCAGACAGTCCTGTTCATAGCTTCGGCATGGCCCAGACGTTATTGGTACTCCCGATTTTCAAAGGCTCTCCGTAGACGACGTTCTTCAACTTCCTCTACGAGTAGATCTGTTGTCTTGGGGTCCATGTCTACATCCGGACCTAGCCCGTCTGTCTTTAGCGGCTTTGCTCTTGAGACATCCCTCCTAACGACTAAGGGTTTCTCCGGCTCTGTGGTCCAGACCATGCTCAGATCACGTAAACCGGCCTCAGCCAGGATTTACCACAGAATTTGGCATATATATTTCCAATGTTGTGCTCCAAGAAACTATGACCCGCAAGTCTTTAACGTTTCTCGAATTCTTGCCTTTCTTCAGGCTGGATTGGCTCTAGGCCTCGGCCTAGCATCTCTGAAAGTGCAGGTCTCCACTTTGTCTATCTGGTTTCAGCGCAGAATTGCTACTATACTGGATATTCACACTGTCAGGTTGCGGCCTAGGATCGGCCGTTACTCGCCTCAGGCTTCCCCCTGACCTCTCGAGCGGTCAGATGCCAGGTGCGGCGGTGAGTGATGCGCTGAGGATTATACCGGGGTTCTGCTAGGACATCCATGTGCTCGCCCCATGATTTGGTTCCTGTGGTTACCGTCATGGGCGCAACCATGACAGTCTACATCACCTGATTGCCCTTTACCCAATGGTAGCATTGGTTGCTGTCAGCTGACACTATCCTCTAATGGACTGCTACCTTAGGGTATTTAGCCGGGCTCCAGACAACAGAAAGTTGCCTATGCAATGTCATTACTTCCAGTGTATACTAGCTGTTGCAGTGTTCCAAGCTCCTTTCTACCAGCAATACTCTCCTTGGTGTGGATGCGTACTCAGTACGTTACCTGAGTGCTATATCCGAAGTGTCCTCCTCCTGTGGCAGTTCTGCTTCTGAAGCCACATTGTACTTGGATGATGTACTAAGTACACATAATCTCTTAGTGGCCTTCTCCTATGCCAGCCCTGCGTCTGGATCAACAGGGTGTGTAACACAGTTCATCACCCAAGTGCAAAACTTCCAGTATCATTCTCCTGTGTTTTCTCTGTAATGGTTTTCTTCCATCTCCCACTTGCGCCGGATACCTGACCAAAGGGCTGTGACCTGCTTGCTGGGTGCAGCTTAAACCTAAAACCCACTTGGAGGGACTGGGGAACACCTCCCAGTAAGTTAGTCTCCGTGCCTTTTGGTCAGGTCTAGCCAACATCCGGTACTTGTGGATAAGGAAGGCATATATCCAGGCCTCGCCTCCCATTCCTTTCTCAACCTGGGTTCACATCTCCCAATTCCTCTACAGAGGACCAACGTAGCCCGAACGTGACACACATCTTCATGCAAGGTGTTCTATGTATACGATCTCCATTTGTCCATCCTGTGGCTCCATGGGATTTGTCAGTAGTGCTCCAAGCACTTCGGGAACCTCCATTCAGACCCCTGGAATCTGTGGATGTCAAGTGGCTCACTGCGAAGACCGTTTCTTCTGCCTCTAGCATCTGCCCGTAGGGCATCGGATTTAGGGACGTTTTCATGTCGCTCCCCTTTTTTAATATTTCATCAGGACAGGGCTGTTCTTTGAACATGCCCAGGATTCCTTTCCAAGGTGGTTTCTCGCTTTCACCTGAATGAGGAAATTGTGGTTCCGGACTTTAAATCACCAGCCCTCTCGGCAGGTGAGGCCTCTTTGGATGTGGTCCATGCTCTGAAGATCTACGTGGACCGTACTGCGTCCATCAGGAAATCTGACTCCCGCTTAGTCCTATATGGATTCCAGAAGAAGGGATGGCCAGCTAACAAACAGACTCTGGCTAAATCTACATGTTTAAATAAAAAAATATATTTACAAATCATACATGAAAACAATGAATGCTACGCATATCGCCCAGATAATTGTGCTGAGTTTGCAATCGGTTGTGTAAATACAATCAATTGGTCGGACATGTCAATCTGAATAAGGTTATTGTAGTCGCGCATAGGGCAGTGTGCACTGCCATGGTTGACCGACTGACATTGCCCCTGTTCTTTCATAGGGGAGGAATGGGAAAATGTCTCTGCCCCAGTGGAGGGAAGCCAGTTATTGTGTGGCCATACACTGTAACATATCTCCGTGTAGGGCCATGATATGTATTGGTTTACAGGATGTCGCATAAAATGTCTGTTGGTCTGACAGGCATTTTATCTGCCAGTGTATGCTCAGCATAAGATAACCAAGGGTGTTCAAAACACAGTATTAGACAACTAACTTTAAAAGGACCATCAAGGCTGTCATGACGTAGAACAGAAATCAAACTAGACATTTGGGTCACTTATTTAAGTCTGATTCAATTACCATACTGTTGTGGATTTGGTGGAAAAGGTCTCTGATAACAATTCCATGCTGGTTTGGCAGTTGCTGGCTGGCAAATCTTAGCTGGGGGACCCACACTCCACTGGCCCATGAGGAGAGGCCCATCCTTACAAGTGGTTTGAGGTAAAGAACATAGTCTGATAAGGTGAAATGGCAAAAAAACACCAAGTTTTCCTTTGCCAGTGTGGGACACTGGAAACCATGGTAATAGTAGTGGAGCTGGACAACAGAAAGTTAACTTCTTTTTGGAGAGCATCACAGGCTTCCCTGATGCCCCAGTCCAGGGAGGTAAGTTTTTTCTTCGGTGTCCAAGGAGCTGGTAACGGTTTTATAGGCTGCCTAAAGCAGCCTGAGTTTTTTTAACGTCCTTTTATTTTACTTTTAGCTTTTGGGCCGTCAGCGGGAAGCGTTTCACATGCCACACTGTCTGCTCAATCACACTTTTCCAGTGGGCGGCACATTGGTGAGTGGGTCAATCTTGCTGACTACCTCCTGCACAGGCACTGGGAGCAGCCACGACAGGTAAGTGGCTTTCCGCGTCGTGGGTAGCTGGAGACTGCAGCGGCTGACACCGCCAGCGGCTCTGGACAGTGTAGCCTAGTTTTCTCTAGTGCAACCACTAGACCACCAAGAATGCAGACTGCAATGGGACGCCATTACGGTAGTGGCAGATCCCTGGGGTCGGCCAGAAGGGGATGGAGCTTTGCAATGTTGTCCTTTCCCACTCTTTGGCGGTACCCTGTCCTAGGCTCCCCGCCAATGGTCTCTCTCCTCCCACTAGACGCTGAGCAGCCATCTTGCCTCAAAGCACTGCCTTCTTGCAAGGAGAGAGGGCTTTACCTCCTGCCTCCCCTATACCTCACTCTTGTGGGAATGGGTATGAAATACCCGCAGTCAGGATGCCTCCTGTCAAAATACAGACCGCAACATCCCATTGGTCGGTATCCCGGGTAAGTATACTAACTCTCCCTCCTTCTCTCCCTAACCCCCGCAGTGGTGCCTAACCCCGCTATGCTGCCTAAACATAACACCCACACCCCTGCGGCTAACAGCTAAGACGCCCTGGCTTACCTCATTTGGGATTGCGTATGTCTAGATTCCGGCATCTGTAGTAAGATAGGCGTCGGTATTTCAACACCTATCTTCAGTCCTGGGTCGGGCTTGCGATGTCAGGATTTCGACCGGCGCTATCCCATCTGCCGGTCTCTTAACTACATCCCCTCTTGTGGTGCCACCTTATATCCTATCCCCTTCCTCACCTATCAGTGTTGGTTGCTGGGACTTTTTGCCTGTTTCTCTATGTATTTCTGAGCACTTAAATACTTGTATGTCCGTGGTTGTTTCTTCATATTTAGTTAGACCTACTCTGCTAGATAGGTTTATCATGGCCTCACTGCAAAGTTATTTACTGCAATAACAACTGCCTGCTAACTTAGTTTTATTTTGCAGTTTAGGTGTTTATTGTTTTTCTTTTTCTAAATGCCTATTCATTGTATGTTATTTTGTATTTAGTACTATAACACATGACTACCTGCTAAATTAGTTAATTGTGCAGTTTAGGGTTAGTTATTTTTATTATAGGTATTCTTTTGTACTACAACATAGGTCTACATGCTAAATTAGTTCAATTCTGGTGTTTGTAAATTCTGTATGTGTCTACTAATTTGTTTATTGGTAGTCGCTGCACTGTAGTTTGGGTCTTACAGTAACAGAACTGCAGGACCACTTATTCTTTTTATTTGTGGTCTCAGTATTTGGTGCTCCTGCCCCTACACAACCACTTAATATATTTAGGGTGTGTCTGCGCAGATTTATTCAACAGTGGAACATATCATTAGGTCTTCCAAAAGGAACCTCAACAAGGGTTTCCCAGAAGAAGGGGGCTCCTGTGCTGTGCGCTTTTACTTGCACAGTCTGTAAAGAGAACTTTTTCTTGTGAGGCATGGGATCATGCTGGCCTGTGATCGATGCTTGGTAGAGGCACATGTTGAGTCCCACTCAGAGGTAGTTTCCTCACAGGAATCTGTGTTGGCATCTTCCTTGTCACTCACTATGCGGAAGCCACTAGCCTCGATCACCCACGCCGCCGGACCCCCAGCTGTGTGTCTCTGAGCCAGCTTGGTTTCGGGGTTGGTCTTACTCCGTCCAAGGTCTGGTTCAGGTTTCTAGCTCGTTACAGCAAATACTAGAACCTTTGGCTAAGCACAAATCCTCCAGGCAGGGTAGCTCCACACCCTGGCATTCAGATTGACTTTCAGTCAGACAACTCCTCTTCAAGCGAAAGATTCGCACATTGCACAATTGGTTAAGTCAACCAAGCTTCCCATTCCAAATGTAACACCCTCAAGGACCCTACGGACAGGAAATTGGATCAATCAATCCTTGCTAATGCCACCTTACTCCTGGTCCTTGCTTCTGCGTGGGTTGCCAAAGCCTTGATTCCAGGGCAGATTCCTTGGAAGACTGTCTTCACTCGGGATCCTGTAGGTCCAAATCTACTATATGTAGTGGACAACATCCTGGAGGATGTTGGGTGAGGCCGAATGACCACGGTTGCTTCTAATCAACCATCAGGGAGGTACCAAAAGTCAAGGCGCCATGCCCGGAAGTCAGTCGCATCCTTTGGTGGGTGGAATGCTGCCAGCCCTTTTGAAAGTATACATTCCGTACTTCCTCAGCCGGCAGGACGTTCACTTGAGTTGTTCCTCCGTGCAGATGTGTTCCAGATGCTGATCCACCACTTTGGTCGTCCTGACATTGACTTGATGGCCTCATGACACAACCACAAGTGGACTTGATATGGCTCCCACACTTGAGACCCAGGAGCCTTTCTGGTCCCATGGAGCTTCCCACTCATGTACATCCTTCTCCCGATCTACTTCCACGAGTTCTCCACAAGTTGAAGTTTGAGGGCAGCAGCGCCATTCTGGTTACACCGGACTGGTATCGGAGGGCCTGATATGCAGACCTGCACAGTCTATCCGTAGCCACCCCATGTTGCCTTCCTCTTAGGCAGGATCTCTCAGGGCCCATGTCTTCCCCTCGATCTGGCCCTGAGACCTCAATCCTAAAGTCTAGAGGGTTCTTGGATTCAGTTGTCTGGACCATGCTCTATGCTAGGAATCTCATACGCGAAGATTTATTACTGAGTATGGCGGACCTATTTTAAGTGGTGTTCTGTCTGTGGTATGGATCCATTGATTTTTTGTCTTTTCAGGATCTTGTCCTTCTTGCAGGCTGACATGGATCTGGATCTTTGTCTCTCTTCCCTTTTAAAAGCCCTGGTATCTGCCCTCTCTGTGCTTTTCCAGTGCAAAGTGGCTCATTGGCCTGTGGTACAAACCTTTCTGCAGGGAGTTCTGCACAGTCAGCCTTCTTTTGTCCCCTCTGGTAGCTATAGGTGGGACCTAACCTTAGTGTTATAGGCTCTTCAGGAACCTCCCTTTTGAACCATTGGCATCCATCGAGCTGCATTGGCTCACGTGGAAGACTGTCTTCTTATTGGCCATTGCATCTGCACGCATGGTTTCAGGCTTGGGTGTGTTGTCTCACTGTTCCCCCTTTCTAATTTTCCACTGTGATCGGGCTTTCCTGCTTACCCAGCTGGGCTACCTTCCGAAAGTGGTTCCATATCAGCCAGGAAATTGTGGTCTTGTCTCTACAGGTTTCGGATGCTACAGACACTCATCCAGCTTACTATAGATGTAGTCCGGGCTCTCTGTATTTGCGTTGCTCAAACTCGAGACATTTGCAAGTCAGATTCGTTGTTTGCCCTTTTATGTCTTCAAGTGTAGCTGCCCTGCTTCTAAACAGATCTTGGCACGTTTGTTGCGACTTACTATTTGTCAGGCCTATGTTTTAGCAAATTGACCGGTCCCGACCTTGCGGCAGGCTTATTCCATTAGGTCTGAGTGGACGTCTTGGGTGACTTGTTGTGGTGCCTCTGCTGAGCAGCTCTGTAAGGCGCCACATGGTGTTCTCCCGACACTTTTATCAAGTTTTACACCTTCACCTCAGCCGATGTGGGTTTTGGGCGTTGGGTCCTAAGTGCAGTATAGGAGCATTCCCTTCTCGTGAGGGGACAACTTGGGGAACACTGGAAACCACGGTTGACTAAGGGAAAAAAGGGGATTTTTGTTATTGCTTGTAAAATCCTTTTTTCTGAGTCCATGGGAGACAGATCCCCACCCTCACTCGGCTGGCTGGCTGGGTGTGTTACAGTTCCAGCACTCAGTTCTGTGGCAGTTTGTGTGCCTGGCTGTGTATGCCGGTCTTCTCCTCTCCTCCATTACTGGTCCTTGGGCTTGTTATGTATAACTGGCTTCCTTGGGGTGGGTTATAGGGGAGGTGGAGCCTGTACTGCTGTCCAAAAAAAAGTAAACTCTTTGGTGCCCTGGACTCCTGCAGCTCCACTATACCCATAGTTTCCAGTGTCGCCTATGGATTCAGAAATAAGGATTTTACAGGTAAGAACAAAAATTCCCTTTTTTCCCCAACAAAAAAAAGAACCTTTCATCAGCAAAAGCCCTTGTACTGCCAGCTGACATGAAATACTGTTGTCAAATACATAAGCTGCACTGTGTGCACTACTGTTAGGTGCATATAGCTCTACCTTTACAAACTCAGCAATGTGATGTGGGACATACTTCCTAACTGTCGGGGGGAAAACGTCCTGACTTGGTGGCACAGCCAAAATAACTACACTGCTCCGGAGGAATCAGGACAGTTGGCAGATGGTCCCACTCTCTCCTACCTGCTCTTGCAGATTTCACTAACTGATGCTGCTCGTGTCTTAAGCTCAACTGACTTGTCTGGATCTTGAAATATTATGGCCCTGTTTGGGGAAAAAGGGTAGGTGTATGAAATATGGAAAGCCTAGCAATGAATATTCTAGCCCTCTCTCCTACAGTTGCATAGATATTTAATATGGCCTACCAACCTGCAACTAGCACATTACATGATTAGCTTTATTTATTAAATATGACCAAGGTCGGACTGGCCCACAGGGGTACAGGGGAAACCCCCGGTGGGCCCCACTGCCTGAGGGCCCACTCCCTCTTCAAGGAATCAGGTGTATTTTCTACAATCCAGTGCAGTTATTAATCTGATACACTATCATACATGCACTAGCATTATTTACTATATATATATATATATATATAAAATATCTAAATATATATATTTAAAGGGGCCCCAACTATACACTCTCTAATGGCTATGGCTGGCCACACCCCTAAATTTGGGCCCCTATCACTGCATTCCCTTGGTGGGCCCTTCATGCCCCAGTCCGACACTGAATATGACTATTTCCCCCAATCAGTCCCAGCTTTAAATAAATGGTATAAACCTTCCATGCATATTTTCAAACCTCCCTGACAAATTATAAGCTAGTATTCATATTTAATAGTTTTCTTTCCCACATTATAATAGGCACTGCTAAGATGTCACAATTATATGGCACTCACCAATAAATAGTTTCCATCCACTCTTAAATGATTAACTCCCAAAACATTGAAAAGTCCAGATCTCATCCCAGTTACATTAAATAATTTACCTTCATTACACTAATTAATGGCTCGGCCCCCATCCCCATTATATTCAATCATTATCCCCCACCACACTAATAAATGGCCATGCCCCATTACATTTAATGATTAGTACCCACCGCACTAATAGAAAGAACTTATTTCATCCAAGCCTTACAGCAGAGGAGATAATAGAGCTGCTGCTGCTGTCTGTCTAATCCTCCTGCTGTCGGCCACCATAGAGTTCCAGGGTCGGAGCGTGGGTAGCTGACATGTCGAGATGGATGAATTTTGCTGCTCGGTAGCTGGTGGAAGCTACTGTGATTAAGCTCTGGCCATTATGAAATATAATAGTCTTTCTACTTCAGGGTCCATAGGGTATCCACAGGATACCTTGGGGTATAGGTGATGACATCAGGCATCGGGCACCATAGAGTTAAGTTTTCAGCCTCCCAGGATGCACTAGGGTCCCCCTCCTATACCCCGCCCCCGAGCCAAGGCATCTCAGTTTCGTTTGGTGCCCGGCCGGAATCGGATGCACCTGTTTAGAGGGGGGCTAGAATTGGCCCCTGAAGTTTTCTACAAGCAGCTGTGGCTGCTCATCTGGATGTACAGCATGGACAGTCAGTACTGACATCCATGCTGTCTTCCCTACACCCCCGCCGGTACCAGAACGCCAGTACTGATCCGGGGATGCTGGTAGGCATCTGGGGTCACAGCTAGCGGTGACCCCAGATGTTTGGGACCATGGCCGGATTCAAGGGGGCAGCAGGGTCCCGCGGTGGGTCCCTGCTGAACACATGGTCCAGAGTCCCCAGGCAGGGGGCTCCCTGGGGACTGGCTGCAGCGTGGAGCCAGGTTTCGGACCTGCGCTTCCACTACCCCCCTGGGACAGCGGACCGCAGCTGTGCGGTAGCGCTGCGACGTCCCAGGGGTTAATTGCATGCCAGGGGAGCTTGCCTTCCCTGTAACACAGCCAGCGCCTCCCCGCTGCACACAGCCCTCTCCGCTCTGCTGACTGGCCCTGTGGCAGCGCTCCTCCCCCAGGCCGGCCTCCTCTCTGCTCCTCGGTGGCCATCTTTTGCTGGAAGCATGGTGAGCGCTGCTGGACGCTGAAGATCGGTGGCATCGCGGTCTGGGTCCCCCGGCATACCTCTCCTCCGTTGGTTCAGGTCTGTGTATGCAGCGCTGTGTCCTACCAGGCTCTGTGTCTACGTAGTTGAGAATCAGCGCTGATAGTGCAGGAATTTATTTCTTTGCATTGTATGTGACTTCTGCTAGCATGTGCTGCCTATACTTTCACTTTCTACTGTCAGCCTTGTCACTGTCCCTGTTCTTCTTCTGCTAAAGCCCTTGCGGTGCGGTGCTTGCAGGGTGGTTCTCCCACTATACTAACAAGTATCAGTTAGAGGGGTCACATACTTGCCATCATGTCTGAGAGTGACTTTCCTCTCCAGCTTTTGTGTACTAAGTGTAAGGTACCAATAGCGGAGGGGGAGGGTAACGCGGAGGGGCTAAGTCGGCAGTGTTATTTATTGGCGCGTCCAATTACTGTCACGGCTCCGGTACAGTAGCCGCCCTGGTCTTGTTTCGCCAAAGCGCTTACAACCCTTGTGGGCCAGTTAGCTCTGCAGCCTACCTTCCCACAGATGGGATTGTCCCAGCAGTCAGTGGTGTCGTCACCCATGCAGGGTTTCCCGAGACAATTGATGGTACCCCACAGTCTCCCTATTTCCCCTCCTCAGGTCTCTCAGGAGCCTGCGTGGGTTAATTCGCTGACAAGATCTGTACAGCATTGGTCGGACGTGTTACAAGGGGAGTCTGTGTTGCTGCCTCACAAGCGGCCAGTGGCGTCTCTGTCTGCTCCTTATGAGGATGACGACGGGACGTCCGATGATGGGGAGATTCTGGATCTTTCTGACCAAGAACCTCCCCGTACTAAAGAGTCGGACGCTAAGTCTAAGGTTTATATTCCTGGCCTTATTCGTGCAGTCCGCACTGCTTTAGTTATTGAGGATGATGAGCCTCCGGTGTCAAAATCCAAATATGCCTTTTTTAAGGATGTTAAGGGTGACGCCACAGTGTTTCCTCTTTCGGGTCAATTAGTGGACCACTTAAAGGAGGCGTGGAAACATCCAGGCAAACGGTATCAGCCTCAAAGGCGTTTAGCAGTGGCGTATCCATTTGCAGACAATTATTTTGCTAAGTGGGAATCCCCGCCACAGGTGGATTCACATGTGACACGCCTGGTCCGAAGTGCCACGTTGCCCATGCCCTCCATGTTCTCCTTAAAGTATGCCACGGACCGTAAGGTGGAAATCTGCCTAAAGTCCGTTTATTCCCTTGCGGGGGGGGGGGGCAGCCAGGCCGGCTATGGCCATTTGTTGGGTAGCCAGAGCTATGGAGCGCTGGGCAGATACTTTAGAGGCGTCTTTCGATTCCGACTGTTCGGCTGAACAGATCGAGTTGATAGGCAATCTCAGGGATTCGGCCACTTACATTAACGAAGCGGCTTTAGATATCAGTACCCTGACCTCACGGATTTCTTCGGCTGCAGTGGCGGCTCGTCGCACCTTATGGTTGCGATCTTGGAAGGCGGACGCTGATTCTAAAAAGGGCCTGGAAGCCTTGCCTTTTAATGGAGAAGTCTTATTTGGTCCGGATCTGGACAAAATTGTAGCCACGCTGGCGGCAGCCAAATCGGCATGTCTCCCGTCTGCTGCAGTTCCTTCCAGTTCAGGTACGTCGTCCTTTCGGCCTTACAGGGCCAAGGGTAGGCCTAAAGCACAGTCCTTTCCCCGACAGGCTGGCCCCAAGAAGTCGGGCAAGCCCCAGAAGCAGGCCTGGAGTACCAGACGTCCGGGCCCTAAGTCCGATGACAAACCTGTGGCCTGACGGTCCGGGCCTCCCTTTGGGGGATCCCAAAGTGGGAGGCCGCCTACTACAGTTCGCCCAGTATTGGTCGGTAACCACGACAGACAGTTGGGTTCACAAGGTGGTTTCTCACAGGTATGCCCTCTCCTTCCGGCACAGGCCCCAGTCCCGATTCTTCGCCACGGGTCTTCCATCAAACCGGAACAAAGCCACGGGACTGCGGAAGGTTTTGCACATTATGCTCCAGGCTGGAGTTATAGTGCCTGTTCCTTTTACCCAGAGGGGCCTGGGTTTCTATTCCAATCTGTTTTTGGTGCAGAAACCCAATGGGTCGTACCGTCCGATACTCAACCTCAAAGCACTCAACAAGTCATTGCGGGTGCTGAGGTTTCGGATGGAGACCCTACGGTCCATCATTATGGCGCTGGAACCTGGGGATTACATGGTGTCATTGGACATATAGGACGCTTATCTGCATGTCCCTATTCTTTTGCGCCATCAACAGTTCCTCAGGTTTGCAATCCGCAACGATCACTTCCAGTTCCGGGCGTTACCTTTTGGCTTGGCGACAGCACCACGTGTGTGCACCAAGGTGATGGCGGTCATGGCGGCTTCCCTGCAGCTGCAGGGAGTCCGCATGTTGCCGTACTTGGACGACCTACTGTTGGTAGCAGGATCTCCGGAGCTCCTTCTGCGCCATTTGGATCTGACGATTGCAGTACTGCAACGGCATGGCTGGTTGATAAACTGGCAAAAGTCCACCCTGATCCAGTCTCAGGGGATTCTGCACCTCGGAGCCTTGTTGGACTCCAGTCAGCAGCGGATCTTTGTGACGGGGGAAAAGATCTCTGCCTTGCAGTTGAGGATGCGCAGTTGTCTGCAGAGTCGCCGGGTGTCTCTTCACTCGGCAATGAGGTTACTGGGCTCCATGGTGTCCGTATTCGACATGGTGGAATATGCCCAGTTTCACTCCAGACCTCTGCAGCAATTGATCCTGTCCAAATGGAATGGACTGCCTCCGAGTCTCAAATCCCAGACGATGGTGCTCACTCCGGAGGTTCGCCTGTCCCTTGCCTGGTGGTTGCAGACGACTAATCTCAACAAGGGTCGTCCGTTTTGGGTGCCGAACTGGGTCTTATTGACAATGGACGCCAGTCTTCGGGGCTGGGGAGCGGTCACGGGTCCACACTTGTTTCAGGGCAGATGGACTCAGGTGGAAAAGGAGCTTCCGATAAACATCTTGGAACTCCGCACCATTTTCAATGCTCTCCAGCAGGCCCATCGAGTTCTCCAGGGTCATCCCGTGCAGGTCCAGTCGGACAACGCCACCACCGTGGCTTACATAAATCGGCAAGGAGGAACCAGAAGTCGGGCATCCTGATCTGGGCGGAGTGCAATCTCCCGGCCATATCAGGGGTATTCATCCCGGGGGTCCTCAATTGGGAGGCCGACTTTCTCAGTCGCCAGGACGTTCATCCGGGGGAATGGTCTCTGCACCAGGACGTCTTTCAACTTCTGGTGGACAGGTGGGGTCTTCCAGAGATCGACCTCATGGCGTCATGGCACAACAAGTTGCCGGTGTACGGGTCTCGCAGAAGAGACGAAAAGGCGTCTCTGGTGGATGCCCTGTCCGCCCGGTGGACGTTCCGGTTTGCTTATCTCTTTCCTCCGTTTCCCTTCTTCCACGGGTAATCCGGAAATTCAAACAGGAAGGAGGGATGCTCCTGTTGATAGCTCCCGCGTGGCCCAGACGGCTCTGGTTCTCAGACCTTCAGGGTCTGTCCGTGGACATTCCTCTGCGGTTGCCGCTACGACCGGACCTACTGTCACAAGGTCCCTGTCTTCACCCGGACCTGACTCGGCTGTCTTTGACGGCGTGGCTGTTGAGACGGCCATGTTAAGGTCCAGGGGGTTTTCCAGCTCTGTAGTACGCACTATGCTGAGAGCTCGAAAACCGTCTTCTGCAAGAATATACCATCGTGTGTGGCATACGTTCTTCCAATGGTATCGACCAAGAGGTTATGCACCTCGGGAGTTCCGTCTGTCTAGAGTGCTAGCCTTCCTACAGGCAGGACTAGACTATGGGCTTCGCCTTGCTTCTTAGAAGGTGCAGGTTTCTGCCCTGTCTGGTTCCATCGTAGGATTGCTACGATCCCTGATGTGTGCACCTTTATGCAAGGTGTTCTTCGAATCCAGCCGCTATTTTTTCCACCGGTGGCGCCTTGGGATTGGCGGTGGTTCTGAGGGCTCTCCAGGGACCGCCGTTTGAACCACTGGGCTCAGTGGATCTTAAATGGCTGACAGCCAAAACAGTTTTCCTTCTGGCCATCACTTCGGCCAGACATGTTTCTGATTTAGGGGCTCTATCTTGTAGACCCCCTTTCTTGATTTTTCATGGGAACAGGGCGGTGCTGCGCACTCGTCCTGATTTTCTTCCCAAAGTTGTTTCCCGGTTTCATATCAACGAGGAAATCGTTGTGCCGGCTTTTAACTCACCTGACCTTTCAGTGGGTGAGGCCACTGGACGTTGTGCGGGCCTTAAAGATTTATGTTGACCGCACTTCTTCATTTCGGAAGCCTTGTTTGTCCTCTATGGCTTCCGTAAAAAGGGTTGGCCTGCTTTAAAGCAAACTTTGGCAGGTTGGATCCGTATGGCAATTTCAGAAGCTTATCTTCATGAAGGCCTGCCGGTTCCTTCCTCTGTGAGGGCTCATTCCACTAGGTCTGTGGGTCCTTCGTGGGCAGCTCGACATAGTGCCTCTGCAGTCCAGATCTGCAAGGCTGCCACGTGGTCCTCTGTCCATACCTTTGTGAGGTATTACGCGTTTGACACCTTTGCCTCTCAGGATGCTTCCTTCGGGCGGTGGATTCTCCTTTCAGCACAGGAGCATCCCCACCCTTGAAGGATACTGCTTTGGGACATCCCCAAGGTATCCTGTGGATACCCTATGGACCCTGAAGTAGAAAATATGATATGGTAAGAACTTACCTTTGTTATCTCTATTTCTACGAAGTCCATAGGGTTCCACAGGACTCCCGCACTGTCGCACCTGTGCTGCAGATGGGCTTTATTCTGGTCACTGGTCTTTCCGTCTCCCTCTGGTGAGAATGTGATTCTTGTGTGTGTCCAGATCTTTTTTCTCTCTCTTCCTCCTCCGGCCTATGGCTTGGTACGTAACTGAGATGCCTTGGCTCGGGGGCAGGGTATAGGAGGGGGACCCTAGTGCATCCTGGGAGGCTGAAAACTTAACTCTATGGTGCCCGATGTCATCACCTATACTCCAAGGTATCCTGTGGAACCCTATGGACTTCGTAGAAATAGAGATAACAAAGGTAAGTTCTTACCATATCTCATATTTTTTTATTTTTTGTCTGTATGGGACCAACGCGGCCACATAAACCTCACAAAAGTAACCCGTAGAGGCTGCATGAAATTCTACCCGGCCCAAAATACTCAATGCGGGTTGGGCCGGTCTTTCCCTGTGGATTGGGTACTTTCAGAATGGAAGGCAGACGTTGAGCTTCCACCAAATCCTCAGACCTGACAGCATGCGGAAAATTACTCCAGCGCATTTTGTCCGTGGGCCGCCGGTAATTGAAGCTCAAGCAGTGCCCGGAGCGTCTTCAAGACATGCCGGGCAGCTGTAATTATGGCAGGGGCTGTGGGATGTAGACGGTGCCACCCACAGAGGTCTGTGCGGCCACACACCCCTAGCTACGACCCTGCTGGACAGTGTAGCGAATAATTACCCAGTCATTTGGGTGTGCGGGACTTCGCACACAAGAAGGGTGGGGGGGAATTCTCTCCGAATCACAGCCGGCTGTATTGGGAGGCAGTATACACTGTCTGCTGACACTTTAAGGATAACTACAGACCGTTACACCAGGTTCCGAACAAGGGGAAAATAATGTTATTGTTGACTCAACTTCAGTTATGTTAATGTTTAAATGTCATGGTTTCTTGTGTAAATTATGTTTGCGGTACAACAGTAATCAAATGTCAATTTCATAAAAAAAATTTCCCCACTATGAAACAGTATCATGCTGATTTTTTTTTTGTGTGGTAGTAAAGTATAACTTTAAGCACTTAAAAAAAAAAAAAATGGGATATCTGATGTTGATTTAACCTTGTGTTTTCAATTCTGTTCCAAAATGTTGAATTTTTGCTGTAATTTGAAACGTAAGGTAGATAAAGTAATTTAATTTGGATTTGGGAGGAAAAGTTTCCTTAGGAGTCCAAATTTCATGATGATCCCTTAATAAACACCCGTAATACTAAAGTGAATAAATAAGCCGCGATTAGTAAATAGTTTAATTGAAAAATACTTACTTCAGAAACCAATGGTCAGACAGTCTAAATATTTGTCAGAAATAGTTTTTTTTGACATCCTCTCTTAACTAAAACATTTTCATAATAAAATCTGAGCTAGGTGGTGGACACACCTGGTTGAACTGCCGTGGAATGACCCTGCACTTTCGTAGGGAGTAGTAGTGTCACACCAGTGAGTTACTGATCACGACATTGCCGATCACTCTAGACACCTTCTAGGAAGAAGTCATTTCTAATGTTCCTGTTACTAAGCAGAATACTAGGCTCTATTATAAAATTTTCCTGATTGGAGGAACCCAGATGTTTTTTTCTACCTGCACTTACTGTACCAATGATATGTCAGTTTCTCTATTACACTGGAAAATAAGTAGGGAATTCAATTCAAAGTGATGTTGAATAGCCCAGGGAGGGAGCTCCCGAAGCTATTCAATTCACCGCACTGTTTGGGCGGGCTAAAGGATTTCTTACGCACCCTCCTGGGGATGCGAGGAGAAATCCGACAAAAGTGCTGGGCGCGCAGCTGTTTGCCGGCTTAGAGCTAACAGCTGCGTGGCCGGCACTTTATTCGGAGAATGCTGGTTCTCGCGACTAAACACCCAGGTTAAGTCGTGAGAACTGGCATTTTCCGGCTTAACATCTCGCTGAATTTAATAGTCTCGGGAGCTCCCTCCCGGGGCTAGTCAGCATCGCACTGAATTGAATTCCGCCCTAAGTGACACCTTAAAAATAAAATAAATTTTAGAATTGTGGATAGGTGTCAGTCCCGGGATAAGGGTTTTCCTGTGGCCAGATAGACTGTTTTTATGTTTGAATTCCAAATATGGGTTTGCAAACTGTCTTGCCACTAACACATTTCAGCTGAGTTGGCTTTCAACTTAAATATATCTATGTATGTGCTGTCATCATGTGGCACCTGAAATGATCTGACCCAGAGTGGGTGCTATTATCAGGTAGCCTTAAAGGCCACAGAGAAGCCCTGACCTGGTTCGGCACTTAACCATATATTTGCAAATATATGCAACAAAGATCTCTTAATTTCTATTATCATTCAGTATAGTTTCTACTGCCGGGTCCATAGGGCTCCACAGGAGACCTTGGGGTATAGGCTAATGATGTCAGTCATCGAGCATCTCAATAGTTAAATTTGTGCTCCCAGGATGCACCGGGCCCCTCCTATACCCCGCCCCCATGCCAATGCACCTCAGTTTCATAGGTGCTCGGCACAGAGTCGGGTCACCTCAAGGGTGTCTGCGCAGACAGCCCCTGAAAATAATTCTTATTCTTCAGAATGGTCAGAGTACGCCCAGGCTGCCACTCCGACACCACGCAAGCACCAAGATGCTGGCACGGCGCCAGGGATCGCGGCGGGTGTCTGGGGGTTTTGGCTAGCAAAAGCCCCCTAACGCCCAGGTCTGTGACCAGACAGCACGGGGGATGTTCAGGTAAGCAGCGGGCGTCCGCGGCAGACGCCCGCTGATAACACAGTTAATTTTACTTCCCAGGGCTGGGGGGGTCACTGGGAAGGGCTGCGCGTGTCGTGTCAACAGGCACAGCGTCTGCACTGACACTAGACCACCAGGGAAAGGGGGCCACATCGTGCAGATGTTGTGGCATCCCTGGGGTTAACAGCATGCCAGGGGAGCGGGCCTTCCCTGTAAGGCACAGCCGGCCCCTCCCCCGCTGCTCTGCACACCTTTCCACAGCAAGTTGGTGGTTGCAGGCAGCTCTCCTCCCTCAGGCACGCCCCCTATGAGTGCTCCGACGGCCATTTTATGTGCTTTAGACGCTGGTCTCAACGGGAGCTGTGGAGCCTGGGTCCCCCTACATACCTCTCCTCCAAGCAGGTCGGTGTATGTAGCACTATTCCTACTAGACACAAGGTGTAGTTAGTTGATGCAGTATAGTGCAGGTTTTCCTTTCATTGTATGTGTCTGTTGCTAGCGCTGTCTGACTGTATAATTCTTTTCTCTGTCAGCCATTTTAACTATCCCTGTACTTTCTATTTCACTAGCCCTTGCGGTGACAGTGCTGCTCAGGGGTTAGTTTACTTCACAGTTCTGTTGCAATTGAGCTGAGCAGTTGACACATACGTTAATTATGTCTGGCAGTGACTCTGAAGAAGCTGATATTCCCCTCACACAGTCCTGCAACAGGTGTTTGCTGGACTAAAGGAGGGGGAGATTATTGTGGGAGGTTTGTGTACCAGGAATGCAGGATTACCTTCTGGGCCAAGCTCTTCTCAAGAGCCGCCCTGGGCTTGTTTTGCACAAGCATTAACTACCCTGATGGGTGGGCTTGCTGCACTTCCAGTGGCTCCACAATTGGGGTACACTCCGCAGGTTGCTATGTCATCTACGTCACAGGGGATTCCCCGACAGTTGGTTGTGGCTCATAATATGCCTTTACAACCTACCCCCTACCAGGCATCACCTGAACCTTTGGGTTAATACTCTCTCCAATACGGTGCAAAACCTAACGGAGGTGTTACAGGGGGAGTCCTCCCAGCTTACCGCTAGGAAGGAGGTACTGTCTTCCCAGTCCACGTACTATCAAGATGATGTGTCGACTGATGATGGGGAAATTCAGGACTTATCTGTTACAAAGCTCCCTCAAAAAATCCAAAATTTATGTACATCGCCTCATTTGTGCGGTCCGTGTGGCCATGGATATTGGGGATGAGGATAACCCAGCAGCCAAATCCAAACATACTTTGTTTAAGGAAGTTAAAAGTTCAGCGACAGCTTTTCCCCTGTCGGATCAGTTAGTCGAACATTTGGAAGAAGCCTGGAAAACTCCAAGCAGGAGATTTCAACCACAGAAACGGTTGGAGGCCACTTATCTGTTCGAGGAGAAGTATTACGCACCTTGTCAAAAGTGCAACACTTCCTATGCCGTCCATGTCATCATTAAAGGATGTTACGGATAGGAAAGTGGAGGTATGCCAGTCCATTTATTCCCTCTCCTCTTTGGGTCGCTAGGCCATTTATGGCTATATGCTGGGTGGCCAGAGCCATGGGGCGTTGGGCCTTGGAGGCGTCCTTACCTGCAGAGGCTACCAGTGAACAAATTGAACTGGTAGGTTACCTCAGAGACTCTGCTACATATGTGAATGAGGCTGCTTTGGATGTTAGTCTGCTGACATCTCATTTCATCGGCTGCAGTATCAGCTAGACGCTCTCTTTGGTTGCGTTCTTGGAGAGCAGATACTGACTCCAATAAAGGATTACAAGGTTTACCCTTTAATGGCCAGGTCTTATTTGGACCAGATTTGGACAAAATCATGGACACTTTGGCTGCTGCCAAGTCTGCCTGTTTACCCTCGGCCCCAATGCCATCGGGATCAGGAACTCAGTCCTTTCGGACTTTCCGTCCTCAGGGTAAGGTCAAGGTTCAGTCCTTTCCCAGACCGTCAGGAACTAAGGTCACAAAGCCCAAGAAACAGGCTTGGAGTACCAGGCGTCCAGTTGCCAAGCCCGACACTAAACCCTCAGCCTGACGGGGCGGGCCTCTCCTTGGGGGACCCCAAGGTGAGAGTCTGACTTCTTCAGTTCGCCCAGTGTTGGTGTCATACCACAACAGACACTTGGGTAAGGGAAGTGGTCTCTCAAGGGTATGCCCTTTCAATCCGAAACAGACCGCCTCATCAATTCTTCCCTACGGGACTTCAGAAGGATCAGGAAAAGGCATTGGAACTGCAGAAGGTTATACGATCTATGCTCCTGCAGGGAGTTATAATTCCGGTACCTACTCCCCAGAGGGGAATGGTGTATTATTCTTTTGGTTCCAAAACCGAATGGTACATACAGGCCTATCTTAAACCGCAAGTCCCTGAACAAGTTTCTCAGAGTGCCTCGGTTCAAAATGGAAACCCTACGGTCAATTATTCTGGCTATGAAACCTGGGAATTTTATGGTATCTCTGGACATCCAGGATGCATACCTGCATGTCCCAATAGCCTCAGCTCACCAGAGGTACCTCAGGTTCGCTGTGTTACAACACTTCCAGTTTCAGGCCTTGCCGTTCGGACTATCTACGGCTCCCTGGGTATTCACCAAACTGATGGCAGTAATGGTGGCCCAACTGCGGCTGCAGGGGATTCACCTGTTGCCTTACCTGGACGACCTGCTATTGTTAGCCAGGTCTCCGGAATTGCTGCTTCAGCATCTACAGCTGACAATAACACTGCTGCAAAGCAACGGTTGGTTGATCAACTGGAAGAAGTGCTCACTGACGCCCTCAGAGGATGCTACATCTGGGAGCATTGTTAGATTCTCAACAACAGAGTATTTTCTTAACCAGGGACAAGATAACCATGCTGCAGCAGCAGGTTTGCAGCTGCCTGCACAGTCGCCGGGTGTCGATTCACGCGGCAATGCAGTTACTGGGCTCCATGGTGTCGACTTTTGACATGGTGGAGTATGGCCAGTTTCATTCCCGGCCTCGGCAACCACTGATCCTTTCCAGATGGGACGGATCTCCACGCCGGATATGAACCCAGACATTGGTACTATCTCTGGAGGTACGTCTGTCTCTGACTTGGTGGCTCCACACAAGTCACCTCACCAAGGGCTGCCTCTTTTGGATCCCGGAGTGGGTCCTACTGACAACGGATGCCTGTCCCCGGTGTTGGGATGCAGTGACAGGTTCACACCTCTTCCAGAGAAGATGGACAATAAAAGAGTCCGTGCTTCCAATAAATATATTGGAACTCAGGGCGGTGCAGCAAGCAAGGCTCATACTTCACGGAAAACTGTGCAAGTCCAGTCAGACAACGCCACCACAGTGGCCTACATAAACCGCCAAGGAGGCACTCGAAGTCTGGTGGCACTAGTGGAAGTGTCCCATATCCTGACTTGGGCGGAGGTAAATCTTCCAACATATCGGCAGTGTTTATCCCGGGAGTCCTAAACTGGGAAGCGGACTTCCTAAGCCATCACGACGTACACCCAGGGGAATGGTCACTTCACAAGGAAGTATTTCAGCTTTCCCGAAGTAGATCTAATGGTATCTCGGCACAACCACAAGCTGCCAAGGTATGGATCGAGAACAAGAGACATGGGGGCTTTACTGGTAGACGCTCTGTCGGTCAAATGGACCTTCCAGTCCGCATAACTGTTCCCTCCATTCTCCCTTCTGCCTCGGGTGATCCAAAAGTTCAAGCAAGAAGGAGGTATGCTGCTGCTGGTGGCACAAACATGGCCCAGACGGCACTGGTATGCAGATCTTCAGGGTCTATCCATAGACACTCCGATGTTGTTGCCTCAATGACCGGACCTGTTGGCCCAAGGTCCTTGCCTCTAACCAGACCGGAGTTATCTGTCTTTGACGGCGTGGCTCAAGACTGCCCTCTTGAGTTCCAGGGGTTTTTCCAGCTCGGTGGTAAACACCATGCTTAGAGTGTGGCACACCTTTTTTGAATGGTGTCTCCCCAGAGGTTATAATCCTCAAACATTTGGATTATCCAGGATTTTGGCATTCCTACAGGCGGGCTTAGATCACGGTCTTCGCCTTGCTTCTCTGAAGGTGCAGGTTTCTGCCCTGTCAGTACTGTTTCACCGTAGCATTGCTACTCTTCTGGATGTTCACACCTTTATGCAAGGGGTGCTTCGCATCCAACCTCCCTTTATCCCACCGATAGCTCCTTGGGATCTGACTGTGGTCCTTAGGGCTCTACAAGGACCGCCATTTGAACCACTGGGCTCAGTGGATTTAAAATGGCTTACAATTAAAACTGTATTTCTTCTGGCCATTGCTTCAGCCAGAACGGTATCAGATTTGGGGGCACTTTCATGTCATCCTCCCTTTCTGATTTTTCATAGGAACAGGGCGGTTCTTCGTACTCGCCCCAGTTTCCTACCTAAGGTGGTATCCAGCTTCCACATGAATGAGGAAATTGTAGTGCCAGCCTTTAACTCCCCAAACCTTTAAGTTGGTGAGGCCTCTATGGATGTGGTACGTGCTCTACAGATTTATGTGGACCGTACCAACTCATTTCGGAAGTCGGACTCGTTGTTTGTCCTTTTTAGTTTCCGAAAGACAGGATGGCCTGCCACTAAGCAGACGTTGGCAGGCTGGATTCGCCTCGCTATATCAGAGGCTTACATTCATGAGGGCCTTCCTGTACCGTCCTCTGTCAAAGCTCATTCTACTCAGTCTGTGAGTGCCTCGTGGGCAGCCCGCTGTGGCGCCTCTGCGGTCCAACTGTGTAAGGCGGCCATTTGGTCTACTGTCCATACATTCCTAAGGTATTATGCATTCGATACCTTTGCCTCTCAGGATGTTTCCTTCGGGCGGTGGATTCTCCTTTCTGCACAGGAGCATCCCCACCCCAAAGGAGACTGCTTTGGGACATCCCCAAGGTCTCCTGTGGAGCCCTATGGACCCTGCAGTAGAAAATAACAAAGGTAAGGTCGTACCATATCTCATCTCTATTTCTATGAAGTCCATAGGGATCCACAGGACTCCCACCCTGTCGCACCTGTGCTGCAGATGGGCTGTGTTCTGGTCACCGGTTTTTCCATCTCCTGCTGTAGGTGAGAATGTGATACTTGCATGTTCCAGAATTTCTTCCTGCTCTCTTCTCCTCCTCCGGCCATTGGCTTGTTACGAAACTGAGGTGCATTGGCATGAGGGCGGGGTATAGGATTGGGGCCCGGTGCATCCTGGGAGCACAAACTTAACTATTGAGGTGCTCGACGACTATACCCCAAGGTCTCCTGTGGATCCCTATGGACTTTGTAGAAAAAGAGATAACAAAGGTAAGGTCTTACCATAGCTCTTATTTTTTTAGCTTTTTTTTTCTAGCTTAGAGTAAACGCCTCTCTTTAAAAGCACCTGTGAAGAACAATTTGGTTGATCATGAGCAACCACTATTTTGTATTGCTGTTTTGAGAGGCATGGATGGGACCAGCATTGGGAGGGTGTTGTGATTCCTGCAGTGCTATTTGGAGGTATTATTGAAAATATTCTAACAATACAATAAATACTAACTAACATGCTCCTCTATGGTGAGAGACACCCAGGGGTCACAGGAGAATGTGCTGCACCCTGATTGGGGGAGTCCAGCACACATGCTCCTCTGACCAGGGGTCGGGGCTGCACTGGCAGGTCAGGCTGCATGAAGGAGGAGGTAGCTGCTGGAAGCTCCACATAAAGGGGAGAGTGGGGAGGGACATATTGTTTGTATGCCCCTGTCTGTCTATGTGTATATGACAGTCCATAAAGAACACTAAAATCTGAAGAAAAAAAAAACTGTCACAAACACACAGGGCGGGATGTACTAACCTTGTGGTGTACATTCCGCCAGTCACAGCAAAATTACTAATCACATATGTACTAACATATGCGATTATTATCGCAAAGGACAGCTCTTGCAATCAGAGCTGCCCTTTGCGAAGCAGCAGACTCTGGGTGAGTGGGTCTCCAAGCCCGGGAGATTCCTGCTGGTGACCACTGCAGGAAGTCCCGGGCTCCTCCTCCTCCCTGCACCCGGAAGAATAGGAGGCGGAACACCCAGGAGGAGCAGGGGCCAGCACGCAGGAGACTGAGGTGAGTGGGGGAGTCGGCAGGAGGTGCGGGGTGGCAAGGTGGCAACGAGTGGATGCGGTAAGAAGTCCATAGGCTTCTATAGAGTAACGCCAGAAAAAGAGGGTTTTTAACGCATTTTTCCTTTAGTACATCCCGCCTTATGTCTAAAGGAAAAATTCTAATCACATATTTGAATTCAGAATTTAAAACTGCACCAGAGTCACTATTCAGTTTTCTTCTGAAAAAATCACGTTGACCAGTGTAGAGTGTGTACACGCCCACACAGCACTGGTCACAGCTCCTCTGCTTCTCATATCCCCTTGATCATTTTCAGCCCCAGGTCCATGTGGCCTTTAATGCGGCCCTGCTCAAATGGTTAACACTTACATTAAATAGGGGAACTGGGACAAGTTAGGTATATATTAGAAAGGGAATTTGAGCACTTGGATAATCCTAAAATCTCATAAACTATATTAACAACAGCAGCGTTATATTTAATGTAAAAATCTGTCAGCGTGAAAAACAGCATGGGACTGGAGCTCCATCCGGACCATGTCTTGCTATATGAGCTGATAATATATTATATTCACATATTTTTGACCTTAGATATACTTAAAAACAAACATTAGGAGTTGTGAGAATACCCTAAAAAATATGAAGATATAGGCCCTCATTCAGAGCCGTACGCTCTGAGCAGAGCGCACGCTCTGAATGAGGGCCGGCCTCCATGAAAATGGAGCGTCCTTCTGGACGCTCGTATAGCTGTGGGTCACCACCCACAGGCTATACGAGCGTGCATTTTGATGGCCGCGATGGTCGAGACCATCGCGACCATCGAAATTGCGAGCCGGAGCCTGCGGTTGAGGTTTTCAACCGCAAGCTCCGGAGTGATTTTGGCTCTATCAGAGCCAAAATCACTCCCACTGACATCACTAGTGATGTCAGTGGGCCGGCTTCTGACGGGAGGCGTTCCCGTGGGAACGCCCCCGTCAGGGAGGCACGCCCCCGGCACGCCTACCAAAGGGGGCGTGCTGTCAATCAACATTGACAGCACGCCCCCTTTGATCAGACACAACGAGCGAAGGACTTTCCTTCGCTCGTCGCGTCTGGCGCATGCGCACGACGGAGCTCCCTCCGTCGTGCGCATGCTCAGTCCATAACATCGACCCACTTGCGAGCGGACAGCCGCTCGCGAGTGGGTCTGAATCAGGCCCATAGATTGTTATTGTAATAATAGTGTAGTATGACTCGTACCCATTATACATGGGTATATATGTGACATGATATGCTCAGTACTCAAATTGATATATTCAGCACTCATACAGATATATATATATATATATGTGCCAATATAAATATGGATGTGTATATATGTATACCAATGCGGTGTCAGATATATATATGTATCATCTTTTGTCTGATGCACACTATAAAAAATTTTATTAGATGCAAATTATATTGGAATGTTTTTCTTTACTATGTGTTCTTTTTAATATTAACTGTTTAAGAAGATAATCTGTCAGTCTGCAGCGATGCCATACAGGAAAAGTTTTAAGTTGAGTAAGTCGTGTTGGGAACACTGTGTCCGTGCTTCCAAGCATGTAACAAGTCCTAAAATAATATTAATCACGTAACAGATTGAGTTAGAGACTTAAATCACATGGTAATTAACAAGACCGCACTGCCTCAGTAGACCAATAGCAAAGGCTGAGTTCCAGGAAATATGTATGGAACGCAGAGAACTGAGGTTGGTCGGACATGTGATTCGCACGCTTGAAAAGGCAACTTGGAGAGAGACTTGAATAGGTGCACACTGCGCACGTATTAACCGGCACAATTCAGGTATTTAAGTGTGGAAGCATCAGACACACTAGATACCTTCTGAGGAAGCTGCTGACAGCATATTAAGGTGGGGAAACGCGTTGTTAGTTTTGTATATACCGGCCAGTGTGTTTAGACATTTTCCAATCAGTTCTCCTTTTCTTTTTGGTACATTTCGATGCTGGTAGTTGTTATTGATAAACAGTCAGGGTCTATGACCAGATGCTAATTACTTTTGTGTACTATTAACTTATATCAGGTACAAGGTGAAGGGGAAGCCAAATTTAGTATAAACAGTACTCAATTTGTAGATCTCTTCAGTGTCTACTTAGTGGAGTCCAATCAGGAGGGGCTAATGATAACCTGATAGATAATAAGTAATTCTATATCTCTCTAACAATTGTGGAACTACACATGCCTGCATACCCTGACAGCTGTGGAACTACAAGTCCCAGCAAACTCTTATTTAGTGAGGCTGGCAGTGCATTCCACAACAGATAAAAAGGCAGTATTGCCCACACTTGCTTTTTTTGTATAAGTATGTACAATATTACAATTATTAAAAAGAATTGAAAGCATCAGATGTCTAGCCAGTGACAATCAATGATGTGCCCAAATTTCCAAGCGGGCACTCTGCAGCTCTGTCTGTCTCTTTATAATAGGCACCTGCTGCAGGGGGGGGGGGACTGTGATGTGGGTGAGATACAGGGTGCACATTACACTCTACTCCTGGCTTCTCAGGTCTGCGTCTTAAGACACAGCATTGGATCCACAGCGTGAACATCACCGGCCCATCGGCCATAGTAACTCTCAGGTTGCTCAGAATGTCCAGTTCCAGCCACTGGCTTCACCATACCCCAAAAATGAGGCTGGCATGCCCCAGTTTTCTGGAACACTCGACACCACCGCTACTAATTGCCAGCAGCATCTCAGCACTTCCGGGTTTATGGCCCAGGAGTCCTTCTGCGCATGTGCAGGCGTAGGCCAACGCATGCACGAGCCACGGGGGACTCTGGGAGGCATCCATTTGGATGCCTCTCAGGGTACTACGAAGAAGCCCATAGACTTCTATTAGGCCTATTGGGTCCAAGCTCTGGAAAGTGCTTGATGCATATGGTGAATGTAGTCAATCCTCAGAAAACTACAGGAGTTTTGACCACAATTTGTGTTGATGCATCCCATCCTGGGTCACTGACTAATGTTGCAAACAAAAAAGGCGGAGTCTAGGAGGAAAAATAGATCCAAAAGTTGCATATAGTATGTATCGAAGGTGGTTGATGGTTTTAAACCATTGGATTGATCTTCAATGGCTGAGTGCTGCGCATGTGCAGTCCTTGACCATCACAACAGTGGTGCTGATGGTTTTTTACATCTTCGTCTGTGGATCATCGATCGATACAAACCATCGATGGCCGTCCCTAGATGGAAGGGAGCAGGCAGAAAACAGATATAGGGGAATCCTTATCATGGCTCTTCTCATGCCTGTGCACTGCCAGTTGGACCTGCAACATCATCACATCTTGTCCACTGATTAAATGATTCTGGCACCATGCTCTCTCTCTGTGCTCTGACAGCAGGTACCTCTGTGCTGGTGTGATGAGGAGCGAGAGACAGAGGCACTAGCCAGAGCCTGTAGCAGAGAGAAGATCGAGACAAAGCTGGGTATACACTAGATGATTTATTAAATTATGTTAGTTTCCGATGGATCAGAATGACAAATCGTTCAAATCATCCAGTGTGTTCACATTGTGCGCTACTTGCAGGGTCGTCCGTTGCATCCTCAAATCTGCCGTACATACTGCTCAATCTGAGGATCTGACGACCCCATGCATTTGGATGCGGGGAAGAACATATTGTGCAGTCGTTCCCTTGATCATGTGGTGTGTACGGACAGTGCAATATGTTGTTCCGTTGCATCTGCCGTCGGCCGGGTACACAGGTCATCTAGTGCGTACCCAGCTTTAAGGCCAGTACACACTAGATGATGTCTAGTGTGTACCGACATCATGCGCGACTGGACCTGGCGGGTACACTTGCCGATGCCAGCAGTGATGGAGCGACGGCAGGGGTGTACCGGGGCCATGCTGCATTCGGCAGCATGGCATCGCTGGCTACATCCTCAGATCTTTCTGCATGTACAAAAGATGAGGATGCGACTAACAACCCACGGGAGCGCGCCTCGGCATCGTGATAATGGGTACACACTACACGATTTGAACGATGTCGCCTCTTTCTGCCAATGAGAGCTCAGCACCAGGATTTCTATAGTGAAATTCCGCTGCTGAGCCGTCATTCGGGTAGTACTGTCCTTAGAGGACTGTACTAATGTTCGCTGGTCCGCCAATTTAAATTTTTTTGTTTTGCCAAGCCCTATGGATGCCTACTTTGGAATGAAGAGGACGTGATCCACGCATAGGTGGAGAGTATGGATTTTTAATTTAATATTTTTTTTTTTTATACAGGTACTCAGATTTTCTACTTGGAGAAGACGCAAAATGGCTTCAGGGATACTTAGGCGAGTATGTGAGTAGTGAGTATACATGTGTGCGTGCATGTATGTTTTAATAAACTTTTACTTTCACGATGTGTGTGTGTTGTCATTTTTTTTATATTTCTTTTGCAGTGGAACAACAGGTACCAGGGGGCCCGTAATGCCCTGCATACTGGTACTTATGGTTCTCCAAGTACCAGCATGCAGGGGAGGCTTGCTGGGACCTGTAATTCCACTGCAAAAGATAATATTTTTAACTCTTTCAATAGCACCACACTTTACATAATCAACCCGGTACCCACTGCTCCAGGGGATAGACCCAGGCTATGCTAGGGTGAACTGGAGAGGGGGACCTCTCTAATGAAGGGGGGGGGGATGTCCCCAAGGGTCCCCGGTCTGGGGACCCGGTTAAAGGGTTCTCCTGGCTGAGGCATTGCCCCCCCCCCCCCTGCTAGAAAAAGTTTGATGCTGGCTATGGAAAATACAGGGTGCCCCTACACTTTGTCCCCTGTATTTCCATAACCAGGACCAGCTCAGAGCCCAGTGCTGGTTGTGCTAAATACAGGGGACCCCCTACATCATTTGTCCCCTGAATCTAGCACAACCCGTACTGGGTCTCCAAAGCCCGGGGGTGGATGTGCTTTTGGAGGGGGGGGTAAACACAGGTTTACTTTTTTTTTTTTAAAACAGACGGATCTCACTCCTCCATCTAATGAATGTTTATTTTTTTTTGATCCGTGCATGCATCTGTTTCAGCTATAACATCGTTCACTGTGCATACACACGGAACGATGTGTGGCAAATCGTGTACAATTCGGTGATCTTTCTGCATGTTGAAGATATCACCGACCACGACCAACAACCAGCGGGAGCAAGCATCGCATGCGTCCCCACACACCACACATTTTTAAACAATATGTTGTTACAATCGTTTAAAAATCGTACCATGTGTGGGGGCCTTTAGGCAAGGAGAGCGCAGCCTAAAGGCCCCCACCTCCGGTTGGAAGGGCAAGGTGAAGTACGCTGGCTCAGTGGATACGACCAATCAAGTGCTCTCTAGGTCAGGATCCTGGATAGATCACCTGACGCAATAGATAACAATAAATGAACCTGCGCTTAACTCCTAATTGGTTTGGTTAGCTGCGGACACAAGGAGAGATTCCCACTCTCCTAATTCTGATCTGAATAAATAAAATAGTCTGCGCTCAACCAGTAGGTGCTGGATGATAATGCTATAATGAAAAAGTAGTAAGCTAATGAGAATCAAATAATGCTCGTGGGCAGGAGTGATGTGTGAAGGGTTTATTGTGCCTCCTCTACAGCATCCAGTCTCCCTGCCGGCCGTTTGAGCAACCGTAAGCGTCAGCAGATAGCCGGAGACCGCGTGATCTCACGTGATCGCGGCACCCGGCGGTCTCGCCGCTCTCGGTGATTACACGGTCATCTAGTTGAGTGTGCAACTGGGCGCACACCCCAGCAGTGACTTAGGAGCCCACAGATTTCAGCTTAAAGAAGATACAGAAAACCGGGTAAGTTGTTGGACCGGAGGGCTCGGGACGGCGCCCCTCCAGAGCACAACACCCAGTAGGACAGTGTTCTCCAGGACATTTACAAGCGGACATTTTGATTCAGTATTTTCTTTTTTATTTTTTGTTTTACCCCCTTCCTTTGCTCATCACCAGATTCAGCCCCATCATATCCTTATTCCCTTCCCACATCACCAGGAAGCATTGTGTCTTCCATATCAATCATCCCTCTGCCCCGCATTTTTATGGCACAATAAACCCTTTACACATCACTCCTGCCCACGAGCATTATTTCATTCTCATTAGCTTACTATTTTTTCATTATAGCATTATCATCCAACACCTACTGGTTGAGCGCAGACTCTATTTTATTTATTCAGATCACCTGACACATTTCTCGGTCAATGCGAGGGGCCGTTTCATCAGAGGTGGCAAATGTGTCAGAATGCTCTGTATTTAAGCTTGTATCTGATTATTAATAGCATATGAAATAGTCAAGTAGTAATCAATAATATATAGATTAGCCTTGATATCACAAAACTAGGTATTAATAAAATACATAAAAATAAAATGGTTTATTATTAATATCCCATGTTAAAAAACACTATAATTGTATATTAATATATATAAAAAATATAATATATAAGAATTGGACACTTGTATAAACAGGAAAAAGTATATCAATATAATTAACATTTCAAATTAGTTGAATTAAATTTGACATCAATATTAGATCATGACTTTAAGATTAAATTCAGATATCTTCAGAAAAAATGTAAATACCAAAATTATGAATAACAAAATATAAAAAAAATATTAAATATAAAACATTATTTATTGATCATTATTATGATATAGCCCAAACACAGTCTGAACTTGTAAATACCCCAAACACATGACCCACAAAGATAAAAAATCCCATAGAGCTACATGACTTATAAAACTAGTCCAGGTGAATTATATATATGCTATACCAAGAATGACCTTTTAAGTGTACCTTGGTATATAATCTACTAACATGGAACACAAATAATTATAATCAGGCTGACCATAAAGTAGAGACAAGGGATAACTAGATAGGGACTTAGGAACTAGGTCGATTAATGGTCCAAATGAGGAGGGATATATAAGGGGAGATGTATCATCGGCGACATCGCCGATGCGGTATATCCCCCCCCCCCCCGACTTCACGTACATACCGCGGTTTATTAACGCGGTATGTACCAAGAATATCGCAAAGAACAGCTCTCACGATGAGAGCTGTCCTTTGCAATGCTGCCGGGCAGAGGGACTTCCGGGTTTAACACCCAGAAGTCCTTCTGCGCATGCGCACAAGGACGCGGGCCCTCATGGGAGGGATCCGTTCGGATCCCTCCCAGCCCCGAGCGTCGCGCTAAGAAGCCCATAGGCTTCTATTGGGTAACGTTACCTAGCAAAGCAGCAGAATGCAGTGCACTCTGCTGCTTAATACATACGGGGAATGCGGTAAAACCCCCGAAAACTGCATTTTCTGGGGTTTTACCGCACTTTTGCCGATGATACATCTCCCCCATAGTGTGTATAGTATGGTAGAACATGATGAAGAGGATAGGAAAGGATCGGGACCAATGGGGACCCAAAGTGTCACTACCTAATCTATCCATGTAAGGATATCAAACATATCCATTGCCTAAATATACCTAAAAATGATTCAATTTTACAGAATCATTCAACCCATAAGGAATCAGGGTATCCAATTGGAAAAGTCAAAAAGCTTCCCTTTTGCATAATGCATGAAACCGATCACCGCCGATAGATGTACAAGGAATTTGTTCTAAAGCCATAACAGAGTCCTTCTAGATCACCTGTTTGACAATACATCACGTCTAGATAGACTATGGTTCTTAAAGTTGTTTAGTATATTCCGCCTATGTTCAGCAAATCTAGTATGTAGAGGTAGAGTCGTCCTGCCTACATATTGTAGGCCGTACTTGCATTGGATAACATAAATTATGTATGTCGATTTGCAGTTCAAAAAATGATTTATAATGAACTGTTTATTTTGAAATTAAACCACGACCGTCGCTTTATTTTCAGAAAATTTGCATGTAATACATCTAGCTCCGCCACACTTGAAATATCCATGTGGTTTGTGGGGTAACCAAGAAATCGTGCTGGTATCAGTCTTTAGCTTGTCTTTTAAATAGAATGCATTTGGATGCGGGGAAGAACATATTGTGCATTCGTTCCCTTGATTGTGTGGTGTGTACGGACGGTGTGATGTCCTTCCGTTGCATCTGCCGGGTATACAGGTCATCTAGTGCGTAGCCAGCTTTTAAGGCCAGTAAACACTAGACCAGTGTTGGCTAACCTTGACACTCCAGCTGTTATGGAACTACATAACCCAGCATGCACTGCTCCAGTTTTGCTATTAGGGCATGCTAAAACTGTGGCAGGGCATGCTGGGATATATAGTTCCACAACAGCTGGAGTGTCAAGGTTAGCCAACACTGCACTAGACAATGTCTAGTGTGTACCGACATCGTGCGCGACTGGACCTGGCGGGGTGGCGGCATCGGCAAGTATGTACACACTTGCCAATGCCAGCAGTGATGGAGCAATGGCAGGGGGGTAGCGAGGCCATGCTGCATTCGGCAGCATGGCATCGCTGGCTACATCCTCAGATCTTTCTGCATGTACAAAAGATCTGAGGATGCGACAGACAACCTGCGGGGGCGCGCATCGGCATCATGATAGTGGGTACACACTACACGATTTGAACGATGTCGCCTCTTTCAGCCAATGAGAGCTCAACACCAGGATTTCTATAGTGAAATTCCGCTGCTGAGCCGTCATTCGGGTAGTACTGTCCTTAGAGGACTGTACTAATGATCACTTTTGCGCAAATTTTCTTTTTTTGTTTTGCCAAGCCCTATGGATGCCTACTTTGGAATGAAGAGGACGTGATCCACTCATAGGTGGCGAGTATGGATTTTTTTTTTTTTTTTTAAACAGGTACTCTTATTGGAGAAGAAGACAAAATGGTATCAGGGATACTTAGACAAGTATGCGAATAGTGAGTATACATGTGTGTGCATGTATGTTTTAATAAACTTTTACTTTCATGGTGTGTGTGTGTTGTCATTTTTTTAAAATATTTATTTAGCCGTGGAACAAGTACCAGGGGGCCCATAATGCCCTGTATATTGGTACTTATGGTTCTCCAAGTACCAGCATGCAGGGGAGGCTTGCTGGGACCTGTAGTTCCACTGCAAAAGATAATATTAACTCTTTCAATAGCACCACACTTTACATAATCAACCCGGTACCCACTGCTCCAGGGGATAGGGAAAATAATGTGAAGAAAACTTCACAACAAGCGCTCAGATGGGCCCTATTTCCACAGCAGCTGCAAGAAATGAGTGTAGTCACACTCAATAAAGAGATAACATACAATAAATGAAAAATTTACAGCGCTAATAGAGGATAATGATCTTAATAAATCTTAGTAAAACAGATGAATTGCAATCAATTTTAAAAGAAATATAGAATTTTAATAATGTGTATAAAAAACATACATATAAAAACCATGTATAGGCCAATGTGTATTTGAGCTACCCTTGCATGAAATAATAGTTTTCAGATGGATATAGGTGACAATGTCTTATTGCTCTATGACTCCTTTGAAATAACAGTGGAAAGAATATTAGAAATTCCAATTGGATTAGTTTCTACCAACTCACGATGTATAGGGATCCAGAAGGTGTCAAAGCAACATCACGCTTATTGAAGTGTCCCTTGGAGCGGTGAAACATACCGTAGGTATAGTCCATGGGATTCCTTTAGAAGCCACTGTAGAAGTCCGTCTGTCGTTTGGTGAATGCCCAAAGAATTGAATGGTCCACGGAGTCTGTTCCAAATTAGAGCTGGCAGCAGAATAAATGTATCCAGAAGTCTTTTTCATGTAGAGGGGTGCTCAATCTTCTAACGCGTTTCGCTGGGTAACCCCCAGCTTTATCAAAGGTGATTATATGTTGGAGTATTTGGAGATATTTATACAAGATCAATATGGCCACTGATTGCTCACACATGAGATTAATTGCACTTCATCTATAAATATATATTAAAAAGAAACAAATCAACACCAATAAAAAATCCTAATTGTGAGGCAAACCTTTTATTGTTCGGAAATTAAGAGTTTTAACATACACTGAGCTATTCCGTCCAGAATTTTATCCCTCTGCTTAACACTGCATAGCGTGTTAAGCCGATCATGTGATGTAAACAAGAGACCATGTGATATTACCAGGTCACATGGTCTATTGTTGATAGAACGTCACATTCGGCCTGGCATTCCGGCGCATTACGAGGCCGGGAAACGAACCACCTGACCGCCCACCGTACCTGCGCACGCGTCCTGCGCTGATGCCATTCACACTGTGCACAATGGACACCGACACTCCTCGGCGTCCTCCCACCTCCTTTTTACCTCTCGCGATCCGCGAGTACGGGCAACACGTGACTCTCATATGTCACGTGACCGCCATATTAGACACGGTTTTTGCCTTAAATAAAGATGGCTGTTTAAGATTACTTAGCCAACAGGATAGGTTCAAATGACGTATATATAAAACATATTAGATGTTTATATAAATATAGATATAAGCCCAAGATTTAATATAATCACAATCCACAAATTAAGTATATAGTATAATTGCCTAATCGCCATAATAAAAAAAGCCACAATTATTATGGCGATTAGGCAATTATGCTATATACTTAATTTGTGGATTGTGATTATATTAAATCTTGGGCTTATATCTATATTTATATAAACATCTGTTTTATATATACGTCATTTGAACCTATCCTGTTGGCTAAGTAATCTTAAACAGCCATCTTTATTTAAGGCAAAAACCGTGTCTAATATGGCGGTCACGTGACATATGAGAGTCACGTGTTGCCCGTACTCGCGGATCGCGAGAGGTAAAAAGGAGGTGGGAGGACGCCGAGGAGTGTCGGTGTCCATTGTGCAGTGTGAATGGCATCAGCGCAGGACGCGTGCGCAGGTACGGTGGGCGGTCAGGTGGTTAGTTTCCCGCCCAGGGCCTCGTAATGCGCCGGAATGCCAGGCCGAATGTGATGTTCTCCTATCAACAATAGACCATGTGACCTGGTAATATCACATGGTCTCTATGTTAAAACTCTTAATTTCCGAACAATAAAAGGTTTGCCTCACAATTAGGATTTTTTATTGGTGTTGATTTGTTTCTTTTTAATATATATTTATAGATGAAGTGCAATTAATCTCATGTGTGAGCAATCAGTGGCCATATTGATCTTGTATAAATCTCTCCAATACTCCAACATATAATCACCTTTGATAAAGCTGGGGGTTACCCAGCGAAACGCGTTAGGAGATTGAGCACCCCTCTACATGAAAAAGACTCTTCTGGATACATTTATTCTGCTGTCCGCTCTAATTTGGAACAGACTCCGTGGACCATTCAGTTCTTTGTCTGGCCATTCACCAAACGACAGATGGACTTCTACAGTGGCTTCTAAAGGAATCCCATGGACTATACCTATGTTTCACCGCTCCAAGGGACACTTCAATAAGCGTGATGTCGCTTTGATACCTTCTGGATCCCTATACATCGTGAGTTGGTAGAGACTAATCCAATTGGAATTTCTAATATTCTCTCCACTGTTATTTCAAAGGAGTCATAGAGCAATAAGACATTGTCACCTATATCCATCTGAATACTATTATTTCATGCAAGGGTAGCTCAAATACACATTGGCCTATACATGGTTTTTATATGTATGTTTTTTATACACATTAAAATTCTATATTTCTTTTAAAATTGATTGCACTTCATCTGTTTTACTAAGATTTGTTAAGATCATTATCCTCTATTAGCACTGTAAATTTTTCATTTATTGTATGTTAGCTCCAGGGGATAGACCTGGGGGTGAACTGGAGAGGGGGACCCCTTTAATGAAGGTGGGGGATGTCCCCTGGGATCCCCAGTCTGGGTAATGCTTTGGCCTGGGGACCCGGTTAAAGGGTTCTCCTGGCTGAGGCATTGCCCCCCCCCCCCCCTCCCTCTAGAAAAAGTTTTTTTACTGGTTATGGAAAATACAGGGGGCCCCTACACTTTGTTCCCTGTTTTTCCATAACTAGGACCAGCTCAGAGCCCAGTGCTGGTTGTGTTAAATACAGGGGACCCCCTATGTCATTTGTCCCCTGTATTTCGCACAACCAGTACTGGGTCTCCAAAGCCCAGGGGTGGATGTGCCTTTGGGGGGGGGGGGGGGGGGGGGGGGGAGACCCTGTGTCTCAAACGGGAGCCCCCATACCCGGCCAGCAAAGGAAGGAGACGGCTGCCAGTGCTCTGTGATGGTGTTCCTTCCTACGGAGTTCGCCTTTCGGGACACAGCAACCCGACACACAGGAGGGCGTAGTGGCTACTGCTGATGCTGGGAAGCCGAGAAACCAGCTCACCTCCAGGGACCGGGGATACACAGCTTTCTTTACACGGCTCACAAGCGCTTGAGCCCGGCCAGTTTTCCAGTCTCGCACCGCTGCCCGGTTACCGTGTGGTTCCCCAGATCACTAAATATTATATATATTTTTTTTAGTGATTAGTAACCGCACGCCCGTATACATATTCGGCAGAGTGATCGGGGCTTGTGCGCCGCCGGGTAAGGGGGTGTCCGCGGGTCTCCTCCTCCCCCCAGCACGGCTGCTACTGTAGTTCCGAGGCGGGTCTGGTGAGGTCGCTCTGCAGCGAGTCCCGGGCTCCTCCTCCTACCTACAGCCGGAAGGTGAGGTCGATGAGCTGGCTGTGCTGCCGGGGTAGAAGGCGGTCGGAGAGAGCGGAGCACCAGACGGCCGATCACAGGCATCCGCCGGGAGGCTGCCAGCACTGCAGGTGAGGGCGCGGTGTAATACCCGGAGTGAGCGGAGCTACGAGGGGAGAGGGGCACCGACACCACGAGGCAGAGCAGGCCGGGTCCTCGTGCATGTGAGCCTTGAAGCGCGAGGGGGCGTCAGGTCTGGGTGTTCCGGGAGCGACACGTGGGGGGAGGTATCTAAGACGCTTCCAGAATCCAGATCCCAGAGCACCATGTTCAGTGCGCACATGTACTAAGCTAGCCCTATCCTTGCTGCAAGACTGGGTAAATAGATCGATCACTTGCTAACCACTCACCGCCCCTTATTATTATTATTATTAATGCCGCACGTGGTGATGTGGCGGAGCAGCCCGCAGATGCGTGCGCCAGGCTACAGAAAACCAGCGCGGCCTGTTCTCAAAACGGATTTGTGTGCAGCTTAGCTCCAAGTTTAGCCCAGGGCGGGGTGGGATGTATCAAATCTCTTTTCTTAATTTATTTTGTTTGCTATACACCCTCAGTTTTATTACTGTTTTAGGAAGTTTTACCATCTATATATTTCCCATATGGGGTTTACTATATCTGCTGCGGTAGTGTGGCACGGAAGTCCCCATACAGGGGCATATTTATAATGGTGCAGGGTGTGCGGTTCACACAGGCCCTTGGGTCCAGTGGGGGGGGGCCCACACCGCACACCTTGCACCCATATGTTTTAATACTTAACCTCTCCGAAGTCTCGCAGTGGGCTGTAGCGCTGGACAAAATACTTGAAAAATTGCAGCCACTGCCATTTTTCTGGCGTTTTGCGCATGCTGTAGAGCCTAGAGGTGCAGTTCTGAGCGCTGCTGCCCGCCGGAGGGAGACCGGACAGAGACGTGGGTCCCCTCAACTCTAGAAATGCCCCTTTCACCATAAGTTAATATTGGGCAGCATTGTGGCCACACGCACAAAGCTCCAGAAACCATACCTTTCCGGAGCTTGTTTCTTTTACATTGATGTCGTTGGCAATAGAAGCCTAAGGGCTGCTGCAACAATCCACAGAAAGCGTTCCAAAGGATCCTTCTACGTTACAGTTTCCATGCGAAGGAATGTTGGAAATGGTAGGGCTATATTCACAAGACATGGGCATTTGTGGAGGAGAGGGGAATAGAGCTGGTATCCCAGTCTAGAACCCAAAAAATTGTGTACAGGATGTATCATGCATAGCATATTGCATGCGATACATCCCACTCTTTGTGTTGTGAGGATGTGTCGGTTTATGACCTGGGAGTCCTACTGTGCATGCACAACAGTTGGCCTGCACATCCGTTCTATGGTAAAAAGCCTATAGGCAGCCAACACCATCTATAAATGGCATATCAGGCACAATCTCCAGAAAGTTTTGCTTTCTACTTCAGGGTCCATAGGGTATCCACAGGATACCTTGGGGTATAGGTGTGACGTCAGTCGCTGGGCACCATAGAGTTAAGCTTTTCAGCCTCCCAGGATGCACTAGGGTCCCCCTCCTATACCCCGCCCCCGAGCCAAGGCACCTCAGTTTAGTTTGGTGCCCGGCCGGCGTCGGGTGCACCTGTCGGAGTGGGGGCTAGAAGAGCCCCTGAAGCTTTCTTCAGTGCAGCTGTGGCTGCACATCTGGATGTACAGCATGGACAGTCAGTCCTGACGTCCATGCTGTCTTCCCTACACCCCCGCCGGTACCAGAACGCCGGTGCCGATCCGGGGATGCTGGTGAGCATCTGGGGTCACAGCTAGCGGTGACCCCAGATGTTCCGGACCATGGCCGGATCCAAGGGGGACAAAGGTAAGCAGCGGGGTCCCGCGGTGGGTCCCCGCTGGTCACATGGTCCTAAGTCCCCAGGCAGGGGGCTCCCTGGGGACTGGCTGCAGCGTGGAGCCAGCGCTTTCCACTACCCCCTGGGACAGCGGACCGCAGCAGAGCGGTAGCGCTGCGGCGTCCCAGGGGTTAAATGCATGCCAGGGGAGCGCGCCTTCCCTGTCTCACAGCCGGCGCCTCCCCCGCTGCACACAGCCCTCTCTGCATGCTGCCGACTGGTCCTGTGGCAGCGCTCCTCCCCCAGGCCAGCCTCCTCTCTGCTCCTCGGCGCCCATCTTCTCCAGAACGCATAGTGAACGCTGCTGGAAGCGCTGGACGGAAGCATCGTGGTCTGGGTCCCCCCGCATACCTCTCCTCCGCTGTGGCTCAGGTCTGTGTATGCAGCGCTGTGTCCTACCAGGCCCTGTGTCTGTGTAGTTGAGTGATCAGCACTGTTAGTGCAGGAATTGTTACTTCTCTGCATTGTATGTGACTGTGCTAGCGCTGCCTGTAACTTTTCTTCTCTAAACTGTCAGCTTTATTACTGTCCCTGTTCTTTCTGCTAAAGCCCTTGCGGTGCGGTGCTGCAGGGTGGTCTCTCGCCTATTTAATACTTAATTGGTGAGAGAGGTCACATACGTGGTGCCATCATGTCTGAAAGTGATTTTCCCCTCCGGCTACAGTGTACCACGTGCAAAGTACCGTTAGCGGAGGGGGAGGGTAGTGCGGAGGGCCTTTGCCGGCAGTGTTTGTCCATGGCGCGGCCTATTACGGTTACAGCACCGGTACAGGAGCCGCCCTGGGCTTGTTTCGCTCAGGCGTTAACAGCTTTAGTGGGCCAGTTAGCTCCGCAGCCTGCGTTTACTCCGATGGGTTTGTCCCAGCAGTCTGTGGTGTCGTCACCCATGCAGGGGTTCCCACGACAATTGGTGGTACCCCACAGTCTCCCTATTTCCCCGCTCCCGGGTTCTCAGGAGCCAGCGTGGGTTAACTCCCTGACGAGTTCTGTACAGCACTTGTCGGATGTGTTGCAAGGGGAGTCTGTGATGCGGCCTCATAAAAGGCCGGTGGCGTCTCTGTCCGCTCCTTATGAGGATGACGAAGGGACGTCTGATGATGGGGAGATTCTGGATCCTTACGATCAGGAAGCTCTCCATACTAAGGACGCTGATGCTAAGTCCAAAGTATATATTCCTGGACTTATTCGGGCGGTCCGCACAGCCTTGGTGATTGAGGACGAAGTTCCCCCAGCGGCTAAATCTAAGTATGCCTTTTTCAAAGATGTGAAGGGCGATGCCACAGTCTTTCCTCTTTCGGGTCAGTTGGTGGACCATTTAGAGGAGGCGTGGAAACAACCTGGCAAAAGATACCAGCCGCAGAGACGCCTGGCGGTGGCTTATCCGTTCGCGGATAATTATTTTGCTAAGTGGGAATCCCCTCCACAGGTGGATTCTCACGTGACCCGTCTTGTCCGTAGTGCCACATTGCCGATGCCATCCATGTCCTCCCTTAAGGATGCTACGGACCGCAAGGTAGAAATCTGCCTGAAGTCCGCTTATTCCCTTGCAGGGGGGGCAGCACGGCCGGCTATGGCCATTTGCTGGGTTGCCAGAGCGATGGAGCGCTGGGCGGATTCATTAGAGTCTTCTTTTGAATCCGACTGTCCGGCCGAACAGGCGGAGTTGATTGGCAATCTCCGTGATTCGGCCACCTACATCAACGAGGCGGCTCTAGACATTAGTACTCTGGTGTCTAGAATTTCTTCAGCAGCGGTAGCTGCTCGTCGCACCTTGTGGCTGCGATACTGGAAGGCGGACGCAGATTCCAAGAAAGGTCTGGAAGCGTTGCCGTTTACCGGAGAAGTTCTCTTCGGTCCGGATTTGGATAAGATTGTGGCCACGCTGGCGGCAGCCAAATCTGCTTGTCTCCCGTCGGCCGCTGCTCCTTCTGGTTCTGGACCATCGTCCTTTCGGTCATCTAGGGCCCAGGGCAGGCCCAAACCACAGTCGTTTCCTCGACAGGCTGGCCCTAAGAAATCGGTCAAGCCCCGGAAGCAGGCATGGAGTACCAGACGTCCGGCCCCCAAGCCAGATGACAAGCCTGCGGCCTGACGGTCCGGGCCTCCCTTTGGGGGATCCCAGGGTGGGAGGCCGCCTGCTACAGTTCGCCCAGTGTTGGTCGACCACTACGACAGACACTTGGGTTCTGGAGGTGGTTTCCCACGGATACGCCCTCCTTCCGGCACAGACCCCCGGCTCGATTCTTCACCACGGGTCTACCATCAGACCGGAACAAGGCTACGGAGCTGCGGAAGGTATTGCACACTATGCTCCAGGCTGGAGTTATAGTGCCTGTTCCATTCTCCCAGAGGGGCCAGGGTTTCTATTCAAATCTATTTTTGGTACAGAAACCCAATGGGTCATATCGTCCGATTCTCAACCTCAAAGCACTCAACAAGTCTTTGCGGGTCCCGAAGTTTCGGATGGAGACCCTACGGTCCATCATTCTAGCGCTGGAACCTGGGGACTACATGGTGTCATTGGACATACAGGACGCTTACCTGCATGTCCCTATTCTTTTGCGCCATCAACAGTTCCTCAGGTTTGCAATCCGCAGCGACCACTTCCAGTTTCGGGCGTTACCTTTTGGCCTGGCAACAGCACCACGTGTTTTCACCAAGGTGATGGCGGTCATGGCGGCTTCTCTGCGGCTGCAGGGAGTCCGCATGTTGCCGTATTTGGACGACCTGTTATTGGTGGCAGGATCTCCAGAGCTCCTGTTACGCCACTTGGACCTGACCATTGCACTGCTGCAACGGCACGGCTGGCTAATCAACTGGCAGAAGTCCACTCTAATCCCGTCTCGGAGGATTCTGCATCTTGGAGCCTTATTGGACTCGGGACAGCAAAGGATCTTCGTGACGGAGGACAAGATCTCTGCTTTACAGTCAAGGGTGCGCAGTTGTCTGCACAGCCGCCGGGTGTCCTTACACTCGGCGATGAGGTTACTGGGCTCCATGGTGTCGGTGTTCGACATGGTGGAATACGCCCAGTTTCACTCCAGACCTCTGCAGCACCTGATCCTGTCCAAGTGGAACGGGCTGCCTCAGTCTCTGAAGTTCCAGACTATTGTGCTCACCCCGGAGGTTCGCCTGTCCCTTGCGTGGTGGTTACAGACGACCCACCTCAACAAGGGACGTCCGTTCTGGGTTCCAAATTGGGTCCTGTTGACAACGGACGCCAGTCTTCGGGGCTGGGGAGCAGTTTCGGGTCCACACTTGTTCCAGGGCAGGTGGACGCCGACAGAAGCGGAGCTTCCAATAAATATCTTGGAACTCCGTGCGGTCTTCAATGCTCTCCAGCAGGCACAGCGGTTTCTCCAGGGTCGCCCGGTGCAGGTCCAGTCGGACAACGCTACCACCGTGGCCTACATAAACAGGCAAGGAGGAACTCGCAGTCGGGCGGCTCTCGTAGAGGTCTCTCGGATCCTGGTTTGGGCGGAGCGCAATCTTCCGGCCATATCAGCGGTCTTCATCCTGGGAGTGCTAAATTGGGAGGCGGACTTTCTAAGTCGCCAGGACGTTCATCCGGGGGAATGGTCTTTGCACCCGGACGTTTTTCAACTACTGGTGGACAGGTGGGGTCTTCCAGAAATCGACCTCATGGCGTCCCGGCACAACAACAAGTTGCCGGTGTACGGGTCTCGCACAAGAGACGAAGGGGCGTCTCTGGTGGATGCTCTGTCCGTCCGGTGGACGTTCCGGTTCGCATACCTGTTCCCTCCGGTCTCCCTTCTTCCACGGGTAATCCGGAAATTCAAAATGGAAGGAGGGTCGCTCCTGTTGATAGCTCCCGCGTGGCCCAGACGGCACTGGTTCTCAGACCTTCAGGGTCTGTCCGTGGACAGTCCTCTGCGGTTGCCGCTACGACCGGACCTTCTGTCTCAGGGTCCTTGTCTTCACCCGGACCTGACTCGGCTGTCTTTGACGGCGTGGCTGTTGAGACGGCCATGCTGAGGTCCCGGGGGTTTTCCAGCTCTGTGGTGCGTACCATGTTACGAGCTCGGAAACCGTCTTCCGCGAGGTTATACCATCGTGTGTGGCATACGTTCTTCCAGTGGTGTCGACCGAGAGGATATGCACCGCGGGAGTTTCGTCTGTCTCGGATTCTCGCCTTCCTGCAAGCGGGACTAGATCATGGGCTTCGCCTTGCTTCTTTGAAGGTACAGGTTTCGGCCCTATCTGTCTGGTTTCACCGTAGGATTGCTACAATCCCGGATGTGCGCACCTTTATGCAGGGTGTTCTCCACATTCAGCCGCCCTTTGTTCCACCTGTGGCGCCTTGGGATTTGGCTGTGGTCCTGAGGGCTCTCCAAGGACCGCCGTTTGAACCACTGGGCTCAGTGGATCTTAAATGGCTAACAGCTAAGACTGTTTTCCTTCTGGCCATTGCTTCGGCCAGACGTGTTTCTGCGTTAGGGGCTCTTTCTTGTAGACCCCCTTTCTTGGTTTTTCATGGGAACAGGGCAGTGCTCCGCACTCGGCCCGAGTTTCTTCCCAAAGTTGTTTCCCAGTTTCATGTTAACGAGGAAATAGTTGTTCCGGCCTTTAACTCACCGGGTCTTTCCGTGGGTGAGGCCTCTTTGGATGTTGTGCGGGCCTTAAGGACTTATGTTGACCGCACTTCTTCGTTTAGGAAGTCGGACGCTTTGTTTGTCCTCTATGGCTTCCGTAAAAAGGGTTGGCCTGCTTCAAAGCAAACTTTGGCAGCCTGGATCCGTATGGCTATTTCTGAAGCTTATCTTCATGAAGGCCTACCGGTCCCTCCTTCTCTGAAGGCTCATTCCACTAGGTCTGTGGGTCCTTCGTGGGCAGCTCGACGTGGTGCCTCGGCAGTTCAGATCTGCAAGGCTGCTACATGGTCCTCTGTCCATACCTTCGTGAGGTATTACAGGTTTGACACCTTCGCCTCTCAGGATGCTTCCTTCGGGCGGCGGATTCTCCTTTCTGCACAGGAGCGTCCCCACCCTTAAAGGATACTGCTTTGGGACATCCCCAAGGTATCCTGTGGATACCCTATGGACCCTGAAGTAGAAAATATGAGATATGGTAAGAACTTACCCTTGTTATCTCTATTTCTACGAAGTCCATAGGGTTCCACAGGACTCCCGCCCTGTCGCACCTGTGCTGCAGATGGGCTTTGCTCTGGTCACCGGTATTCCGTCTCCCTCTGGTGAGATTGTGATTCTTGTATGTGTCCAGATCTTTTTTCTCTCTCTTCCTTCTCCTCCTCCGGCCTATGGCTTGATAACTAACTGAGGTGCCTTGGCTCGGGGGCGGGGTATAGGAGGGGGACCCTAGTGCATCCTGGGAGGCTGAAAAGCTTAACTCTATGGTGCCCAGCGACTGACGTCACACCTATACCCCAAGGTATCCTGTGGAACCCTATGGACTTCGTAGAAATAGAGATAACAAGGGTAAGTTCTTACCATATCTCATATTTTCCTAGAGCTTGGTGCATATCAGTACATGGCAGCCCCATAGAATTCTATGGGGACTGCAATGCTAGCGGGAGATTGCGGCAAACCTCAGAAAACTGCAGTTTTGTCTGCATTTTTGGGGTTTATAAACCCCGCCATGTATGTTTTTGGATCTTGTCTTTAGGAAGGCACCATTCTTTTTCACAACATTTTATTTTATATTCTTTCCTTCCATTGTCCGTTAACTTTTTGGGGCCAATTAGGTATTTTATTTTTTGTTGCATGGTTTCCAACTCTAGTCTAGGAGCAGCTCGGAGCAGATAAAATGTCCTGAGCAATAAGCTTCTCGTGGTGGAGGATAATGGGATTGTTCACTGGGGGTGTTTATGTTGATACATATATTTGTTTTTTTTCTTGCAGAAGCTATTAGTGAGCAGCATATTCAGTAAACTGCCCCTGGTTACAGTCTCCTGGGCGAGTACTAAAGATCTGCCCTGCAGAGATTGAACAGAACAGCTGGGGAACAAAGAAAGTCCAGCATGACTGCACCAAGTGATCAAGGTTAGTAGATTGGAGCATGGCCCTGCCTGGTTCTGAGGATGGGTATAAAAGAATGCCTAGAATTTTGACCTTACAAAAAGAGGAAAGGTTACTGATTGGCGCAACAACTGCAGCCAATAAAACTCAAAAGGAATCCTTATAAAACCTTAAACAAATATTCTTAAAAAAGAGTTCTAAACAGGCGCTGTTGGTAGTTCAAAAAGGGATGGGGAAAGAAAGTCTCTTACTTTTCCACAAATAAAATCTTTCAGAGTCAATTGGTTGTAATTTTCTTTCTCCCCTTTGCCCTTCAGAAATCGTGACATTTCTTTCCTTAAAAGGAACATGAAAGGAATATATAGTGTAACTCCGTTTGATAAGTAAGATAAAATCAAGCTTTTATTACACTCACATGATCACAAAAATAAACAAGCATATAGCATCGCCAAGTTGACACAGTATGGCGGTTCACATGGATACTGGTACCAGAAGTTTGAAGTGTAGTACAGCAAAACAAAGATGGGGGTCCCGGACACCAACCCACTCCTCAAACTATCCTTCAATCTGTAGGTCCACAGGTCCACTTCCCTCCGCTCTCTCACCTGCTTAATGCGTTTCGGACTAGATTGTCCTTCCTCAGAAGCATGGTGAGAGACACAACCTTCCTGGAATAAATACCTGATACTCCACCCACTTAATGGCATGTATTCCCGCTCTTTTAGAATGTTCACATCCGGAGCTAATCTCCAAAAAAATGGAAGTAGTCACTACCGGACTTCCTCCTTGTTGGCATCCGGAACTTGTGACTTCTTTGCGTTCCTCCAACCGGAAGTCGTCATAATTGCGTCAGCACCACATGTTTCCGGTGTTTACAGCTGATCGCATAAAGCCTTCCTCCCCGCTGCGTCATTTCCACATATCGCCAACTTTTAGAGTAGGATAGTCCGGATCAAGGATCTCTTAGAATCCGGAACGGATAATGTGGTTTTTTTTCCCCCACAAAACCCGGAGGCATATAATTGCTTGAGTCCAAGTCCCAGTTAATACAAAGTGCAGTGCATAAAAAAGGAGAAATATATATCAATCAACAATACAAGAGATAAAAAATGAATGCAAAAGATAAAAAATGAAGAAGAAAATGAGGAAATACGATATATAAAAAATATCATAAGATAATTATTACAATAAAAGGCATAATATTATTAAAAACATTTTAGTTCAAATTCTCCATTTAACCCTAAGGGAACCAGGGTTTTTAATTTATGGATCCATGTAATTTCACATTTGCCCAGTCTTCCAGATCTTTAGTTTTCCAAGTTGGAGTAATTTGTTGGATCCCACAAAAGGATTTTATAAACAAGGGGTTAGATTTATGATGTGTTTTAAAATGAGCAGAAACTGTATGTGTTTCCAAACCTCTTTTAATATTATAAATGCGTTCTGCCAATCTGGTTTTTAGATTTCGGCTCGTCTTGCCTACACACACCATATTGCACGTGCATACCAAAATATAAATGACATTTTTAGAGTTGCAGGTAATAAATTCTTTTATGCTGTAATTATTTTCTTTTATCTGGAACTCCTTGTTTCATCGGACCTTTTACCGTTTCGCACATTTTACAGATACCACATCTATGATATGTCATTTTAATTCTTTTACATCTCATTAACACTTATTGATTTATCTTTACACACCTATCCTTTAACACTTCACTATCACCTTTTTTCCCCTTTTCGTGTATTGATGCCCTGGGGATGGTCCTTGGCTGGAATTTTTTGGGGTGCCTTGCTTCACGGACGTGAACCCCTTAATGTTAGGGACGCTGGTATAGAGGAGCCTTGACGTTGGCCCAGCGCTTATTCATATATTTGCAAATGTATGTAAACCAATACCTCTGAATTTCTATTATCATGTAGGATTCAAGCATTTTTGATTTATCTGCAGTGTGCTGGGGGGCAATTTTCTTTTTTCTGTGTTCAGTGTAAACCCCGCCCTTTACAAGCACCTGTAGTATATTAAGCTGATTGAGCAACTACCATATTTTTTGCTTGTTAGGTATTTTGTCTCCAATCACTGGATCCTGTTTTAAAATTCTCCAATACTTTCTAAATATTGCCTCAATTTCTCTATATTGTGAATGGAATCTACTAAGAAAAGACCATTCGAATTTGTTTTCTTCTGCCTTTTTAGTGTTCTTCTTCACTAAAAGAGCCAGTTCCTATGAACAAAACATAATTGCACAGAAAGGGAAGTCTGTGAAATACAGATTAATGAAACAAAAGAACGTTTTCTAGAGAGAGGCTATACGGAGTGAAGTCTGAAGGAAGCTCATGATAAAGTAGATGGGATTGATCAGAATGATCTTTTAGTGAAGAAGAACACTAAAAAGGCAGAAGAAAACAAATTTGGTCTTTTCTTAGTAGTTTCCATTCACAATACTGAGAAATTGAGGCAATATTTAGGAAGTATTGGAGAATTTTAAAACAGGATCCAGTGATTGGAGACAAAATACCTAACAAACCTGTTTTCATATATAAGAAAACTCCATCACTAAAAGACAAATTAGTGAGAAGTTTGCTGGATGTAAATAAACAAATAAGTTATTCAGTATAGGTTATCATAGATGTGGTATCTGTAATATGTGCAAAACGGTAAAAGATCCGATGAAACAAGGAGTTCCAGGTAAAAGAAAATAATTACAGCGTAAAAGAATTTGCTACCTGCAACTCTAAAAATGTAATTTATATTTTGGTATGCACGTGCAATATGGTGTATGTAGACAAGCCGAAATCTAAAAACCAGATTGACAGAACACGTTTATAATATTAAAAAGGTTTGGAAACACATACAGTTTCTGCTCATTTTAAAACGCATCATAAATCTAACCCCTTGTTTATAAAATCATTTTGTGGGATCCAATTACTCCAACTTGGAAAACTAAAGATCTGGAAGTTAGACTGGCCAAATGTGAAATGACATGGATCCATGAATTAAAAACCATGGTTCCCTTAGGGCTAAATGGAGAATTTGAACTAAAATGTTTTTAATAATATTATGCCTTTTATTGTAGTAATTTTCTTATGTTTTTTTATATATCGTATTTCCTCATTTTCTTCCTTATTTTTTTATCTTTTGCATTCATTTTTTATCTCTTGTATTGATGATTGATATATATATCTCCTTTTTTATGCACTGTACTTTGTATTAACTGGGACTTGGGGGGTCATTCAGACCGGGTCGATGGCCCCCCACAGCATGCGCACGCCGGCGCCGTCGTGCGCATGCGTGAGACCCGCTATGACCGACAGCGCCGGGCGTAGCAGGTCTCGATCCAAAGGGGGCGAGCTGTCGATGTTGATTGACATCTCGCCCCATTTGGAATGCGGGCCAGGGGGGTGGCAGCCCAAACGGGGGCGTTCCCATGGGAACGCCTACCGTTTGGGGGCGGCCCCACTGACATCACTAGTGATGTCAGTGGAGAGCTTCCGGCTCAGACAGAGCCGAAAGCTCTCCGGGGCTTACGACAAGGGAGACCCTACCCTAGGGTCTCGTCGTAAGCCGCGATGGTCTTGACCATCGCGACCAACACCTTAGGCGGTCGTAAGGCTGTGGGTGTTAACCCACAGCCTTACCACCGCAAAGGAGGACGTCTTGAAAATTCAAGACGTCCTCCCCTCATTCAGACCGACCGCACGCTCTGTGCGACCGGCTCTGAATGAGGTCCATGGACTCAAGCAATTATATGCCTCTGGGTTTTGTGGGGAAAAAAAACACATTATCCGTTACGGATTGAAGTAGATCCTTGATCCGGACTATCCTACTGTAAAAGTTGGCGATATGTGGAAATGACGCAGCGGGGAGGAAGGCTTTATGCGATCAGCTGGAAACACGTGGTACTGACGCGATTATGACGACTTCCGGTTGGAGGAACGCAAGGAAGTCACAAGTTCCGGATGCCATCAAGGAGTAAGTCCGGTAGTGACGACTTCCGTTTTTTGGAGATTAGCTCCGGATGTGAACATTCTAAAAGAACGGGAATACATGCCATTAAGTGAGTGGAGTATCAGGTATTTATTCCAGGAAGGTTGTGTTTCTCACCATGCTTCTGAGGAAGGACAATCTAGTCCGAAACGCGTAAGCTGGTGAGAGTGCGGAGGGACGTGGACCTATAGATTGAAGGACTGTTTGAGGAGTTGGGTTGGTGTCCGGGACCCCCATCTTTGTTTTGCTGTACTACACTTCAAACTTCTGGTACCAGTATCCATGTGAACCCCCATACTATGTCAACTTGGCGATGCTGTATGCTTGTTTATTTTTGTGATCATGTGAGTGTAATAAAAGCTTGATTTTATCTTACTTATCAAATGGAGTTACAGTATATATTCCTTTCATGTTCCTTTTGAGGAATGAAAGGTTACGATTTCTGAAGGGCAAAGGGGAGAAAGAGAAAATTACAACCAATTGACTCTGAAAGATTTTATTTGTGGAAAAGTAAGAGACTGTTTGTTTCTTTCCCCATCCCTTTTTGAACTACCAACAGCGCCCAGAACTCTACTTTTTTTTAAGAATAGAATTTTGACCTTTCCAAATCCTGTTTTACCTTTGAACTTCTTGGAAGTTTCATCTTTATTTCTGTAGGAGTTCTTTTTTATGTGATATGTTGGGGTGAGTTTGTTGTGCTATGGATTACTTTTACCTGCAAGTATAAAACTGCTGAGTAGCTTGTTTTACCTCTTTAGGGTATATTTACTAAGCAGCAGCTATTCAAAGCTACTGGTTGTCGGTTCAATACAGAAATAATATTAAATGAAAACCTGGTATGTTTTGAATTTAATGTTATTGCCATTTTTTTAAATCTGTGGACATAACCGTCACTTATTAAGTGTACCTCTTAAAGTGTTGTTTTTCTTATACTTTATATTCTCTTCAACATGCAAAAATAGATGTGATTTATTGGAAAAGTATAATTTTCTAGTGAATTATTTAGTGACAAACACTGGGATACATGACTCTAGTAACTATGACCTAATTCACTGCATAAACTCTGATTAAATATATTGTTTTTTCTTTCATTCCATGCAGATGAATGGTCCCAAGAGGACATTCTTACTCTAACTGAAGCCATGAAGACCACACTGCCAGCCAACGATGACAAATTGTACAAGATTTCAGTGTCCCACTTGGACTGGGACAAGATGGCCTTTAAGAATTACACTGGGCCAATGTGTCGCCAAAAATGGTCCAAGATTTCAAATCAGGTGGGAAAAGATATTAACGGGATCATGTTTACTGCAGTTAAACCATCTCAGTAGAATTTATGGGGGCAAATAATTTGGCAGCAATGGTTATAAGGTGCTGTCGGAATGGCAGCACTGCACATCCACCAACATCTCCAATTATTTTGCATCCCTTTAGAGCAGTGGTTCTCAAACTGTGGGCCTGATTCAGACCTGCTCGCTAAGCTGCGATCGCTCGATGCCAAAAGGGGCCAGGTATGCAAATTCCGCGAACGCACTATGTGGCTTAAGGACGCCCTCTATGTCTTAGAGAGCGACGGCAGTGAGCGTACGCAGGTGTATAAAGCCGCCCACCTTCCTCTCTTAGCACACATCATCTCCAGGAAGTGTCTGATTAATCTGTAACATCGAGAGCCATCGGAGCTGCTTGCAGCCCTTGAGGTAGCCCCTACCCACCACAAGCAGTGCGATCAGTTCAGGTTCAAATGCAACCAAGTGATGTGTTCAATGATGCTACTTTGCTAATGATGCACACCCATTAAACTCAGTTTTGACGCTCAGACACGCCTGCTTTCGCACATCCACTCTCCCCGTTCTCAAGCTCCTTCCCCTGTCACCACCCACAAACGGCACTATCTGTCACTCAAAGTAGCGTCTAGTCTGTGTACTACGAGCGCACGATTCCTGGCCGCAGTGGCTGGTTCGCGCATGCATACTTTGAAGCATGCGCAGATGTGCGATAATCGCCCCGAGCGCAGCTTAGCGACCGGGCATGAATCTGGCCCTCTGTCCTCAGGACCCCAAACAGTTCACATTTTCCAGGTCACCTAGTGTGTGCACAGGTGTAGTCATTACTCTGACACATTTTAAAAGATCCACAGGTGGAGGTAATTTCACTTGTGATTCTGTGAGGAGACCTGGAAAACATGAACTGTTGGGGTTCCTGAAGACCAGGTTTGAGAGATACGCAGGCAAATTGGCAATTTTGGGGATGTTTTTAACCATTCTATAGAATACAAAAAACAAAATCCCTTGAGCTACATAGAAGGGTGTTTTGGGTAGCTATAGTTACTGAATTACTTGCATGTATTCAAATTACTAACAAACTAATACAATGTTGTTTCTAGATTAGGAAGGTTCGTACACTTACAGAGTTGATGGTGGATGCAGAGGAATTTGTAATGAACCCATACAAAGGAAAGAGAATTCAGGTCAGTAGTAATATTGCTGGGTATAGAAGATAGAATAGGATATATTTGACCACATCGACATCGGAGCATTGTGCAAAGGAGTAATATGATTTTTTTTGTCCTGTGTAATCGCTGTGCAGTAAGCAAAGATAGGCAATCAATGTGTATGTAGGAACTGCATTTCCTAACACAATTTTCTTGCATCAATTTTCCTAGAGTTCTGCATTACTTCATCCACATTGCCTCCATTCCCCTTCTTATATTATGACTGTCCCTGTTATATGAAGGCCTGTTCTCACTAACAATAGGACAGGTCACTACCTCCCACAAGATCAGCACACCCATCTCCTGAAATATTTAGTGCTGTTGTGAACATGCCAGTGATCTGATTGTCTGCAGGTTGTTCTATCCTTGCTCAGTTGAAGGTGGAATAGTACTGTCAAATATTTCCTAAAAAAGTTCTGTCATTGGTACCCTAGATATACTGTGCTCCTTTTTTAATGCATGCGTGAATATCAATGACTGAGAAGATTGTGAGAAAATAAGTAAATTTTATAGGATATTGCAGCAGTGATTAGATTGTGGCCTTGGGATCATACAAGGTCATTAAGCAGTTTACCTGCCAGAAGTTATGCTCAAGTTTTCATCTTGCGGACTAAAAGTGTGGTGCATTCACACAGCTGAATATCATTGTAATGCATGATTGGATGGTGATATTTCTACAATCATGTGTAGCCGGCCAGTGTTCTCACCACAATATATTTCTTGGGTAATCCGCCTGACAAAATTTCCCTGATGCCCAGCACTGTGACATGGCCAAAGGTCGTTCTGCTTGAGAGGGGGCGAGGGTGCACGATGGGCTGCTGCTTACTTGTGATAGGGTTCGGTCCTCCCCACCGGTTCGCGTACACACCCTCCCTTTCTTTCAGTTTACCTCATAATGCTGCACGGCAAAAAAAAAAATCTGGAGAAAACACTAGTGCTAGTCTTGTTGCTTAACATTACTAATGCTGGGCATACACGGCCAGATAAAATGTCTGTCAGACCGACAGACATTTTATCTGGCCGGCTGCCAGCCGCAGATGTCGCCGGCATACACTGAGATTTCTCTCACAGTGTATTCGGCAGACATCTGCGCTCCGGCCGCGGGGGAGGAGACATTTCCCTGTTCCTTCTGTAAGAAGGAACACAGGAAATGTCTGTCTGTCGGCCGCGCTGGACATACACTGCCCGATGCGGCCGACAGTTTAACGGGAAATATCGCATCGGACGGGCATGCTGGACAATCCTGCATGACCGCCCGAGCAATATTTAACCCTCGGTCACCCGCACACACGCTACAATTATCGGGGCGATCCGCCGATTTTAGGCGGATCGCCCAGATAATTGTAGCGTGTATGGCCAGCATTAATGTTAGCATTGAGCAAATAATGCACACAGTTATTGTGCATAGAAAAATAAACAATTACATTTAGGACCAAAATAGGTGAGATTTCGTCGGCAGATTGCTGTTGTAAATCTCGCGGCTAAATCAACAAAATCTCAATGGTTTCCGAAACTTGCAAGCTACTACATGTGGCCTCTAGCATTTTTTCACCACTGGAGAAGCTCTGAAAATATGACCACCTTTATTTACAACTGACTTCAAATCATCATCATTTACTTTTTCTATTGCATGGATTAATCATGCAACTTTTCTACCATAACTTTCCAGAATCATCCAGACTATCCCAAGAAGCCCATAAAGCCCTATCTTCGCTTCTTCCTGGAGAACAAAGCACAATATAAGGAGTCCGATCCAGATATGCGCTACGGTGAACTAGACAAGATGTTGACCCTAATATATAAAGAGCTACCGGAGGAAAAAAAGGTACAATATAAGGTGGCATGTAAGGTGTCTATAGATGAATGGTTGGGGTAAGAGAGAAAGAGAACAACAATATAATATATCCTGCTTCCTTTACAGAACAAATACATAGAAGATTATGCAAAAGAGAGGCAAGAGTTTGACAGGAACCTGGAAAAATTCAGGTGAATAATGTCTTTGTGTGTCTTGGCAGAACAGCTTTTTTCTTTTTCTTTTAATTATACCTAGCTCTCTTTTTATGTCTGCAGGAAGGAACATCCAGATCTCATTCAGAGTACACAGAAGTCCAAAATCCCAGGGACCCCTAAGGCCAATGTCCCACCAACCCCTAAGGCCAATGTCCCAGAAACCCCTGAGGCCGATGTCCCAGAAACCCCTGAGGTTGATGTCCCAGAAACCCCTGAGGTTGATGTCCCAGAAACCCCTGAGGCCGATGACCCAGAAACCCCTGAGGCCGATGAGCAGCAAGAATCAAAACTTGCTACAAGTGCAAAACAGAAGTCTACAAACTCTGCTAAAAAAAGGAAAAATGTTACTCTATCGAAGACCACTGAAGCTCATAGAATAATGAAACGCTCCAAACAATTGGCTTTGTAAACTATTTCTTGTTGAAACAATTTTAAAATAGGTTTGAAGTACATATTCCCCTGATTTTAAGGATAGTTTTTGGTGGCCAAATCTAAACTATGTTTAGATCCATATAAACTGATCTATCAGTAGTTTACTTTTTTTTTTTTATGTTAATAAACTTTCTTGACAAGGATCAAGATAATACAATGTTACTGCAAACAAGATCAAATATAAAGTAATGGTTCAATAAAGTTATTCAGTAGATTACACTAGTAGGTCGTGTGAACAACAAATGTAAATGTTTATCTTTTTACCTTTTTAAGGTTATAGGAGGAGGGATTAAAAAGAAGGGGGTGAGATGTAAAAACAAGTAGAGGGGTGGTATCAGGTGGGGGTGCAAGAGAAAGTAAAGGTGAAAGGAGAGGGGGTTAAGAGCTGACAATTGTTTTTGGAGACTAATATTATTCACTACTTTTCAAAAGAAGCGTTCATGTTTTGAAAAAATATTGTAATTAGGATATGTATTTATAATTAATGTGCGGCCCATGGTTTTCAAATTTTGCATAAAGACCTTGAGTTTTTAATGATGATTGCCACACATTCCATTCGGTCTAAGCACCTTTTCAACTTTATTTTGAAAGGCCTCTTGATGGTGGTGAGGGTGGTATCTAATTAACTGCTAGTTGACATGTGGGTGGCCAAAGTAATATGCTTTGTGTTTATTTTGGTGTTTAATAGTAAATGGGGAGTAGAAATTACTTAGCAGATGGATTACCATCCAATTTTGTGATCATAAATATGAAATTTGTGCTTGCAAGATGGAAACCTTTCAACTTTGACCACTTCCCCATATGTAAGAAGAGCCAACCAGGGCTCTGGAGTCAGACAAAGTTGGTTGGAGTCAAAAGAAATGTGCCAACTCCTGCTTCAAAATAAATTATGTATAATATTATACAAATATCTGTGAAAACATTAACGCATGTACAGGCGTCTATAACTCATCATTGCCCATTTGGCAGGCACTTGTCCAGATCAGACTTCTGAACACATCACCCTGATTCTCTTCTGTCAAAGTCAGATATATATTTAATACAAAAAATAATGCCTCATATCCCAAATCCTATGCAATAAATGGCATAGTCTCACAGATTCCAAATGCAATAGATAATTATAAGTTAGCCAGTAACCACTAAGGAGATGAAAGCGTGTTTGCTGGCCCAGGTTGAATAGGTCTTCTCAAACAAGCATGGTGTCATAAAATGTAGAATTTCTATTCACCAACATTTCCCTGTATTTGATGTACAAACAAGCATGTGATGCCTGAGGTCTCTTGGCACCAATATATATATATATGACTTCCTATCTGACCCTCACTGGACAATGGAAGAACTGGTTTAATGACCTCCCCTGGTCTGCTGCACTGAGATTTGGTCTTAATTATACATATCGCCTACACACACCTGTGCACACGAGTGCTAAGCCCAATGTTTTAGGACATAAGCAGGAAATCTTGTTCAAACTGCCTCCCTAACAAACTAATATATTTGATGTACATTAATTCAAAAAATTCCCTATTTGATTCATGTATACATACAAACACATATGAACTCCTTGCTACGAAATATATATATATACTTGGTGAAAACCACTTCTAATCATTATGGTATATTAATTTAAACAATTTCCTTTTTAAATCCTAGTGTTATTCAAGTATATTTGGGTTTGCAGTTGATTGCTAGCTACAGTGACAATGTTCCCTCTTGTGGCCGTGAGAGATTGGTTTAATTGGCCACACATTAAATCCTCTAACTTAGATATATCCCAATGCATATTGAGGCATTTCTTCAAAAACCCAAACTTCCCTTTATCTTACTATTTAGTAATTTCAGTGTATATGTATATAGGAAGAATTAGACATTTATATTACATGTCCAACGTAATATATATCCCAGCATTCGGGGCTCATACAATACATATAGTCTAGGAACGGGATCACACATTAATATCGTGTTTAGTATCATGTTGTGCAGAATTGTGGTAGCAGTAATCTGATGGCTGCGAATAGATTGTCGCACATTGCTGCAAGCAGATATTAGCAATGTCAGATTTATGTTTAATAATAGCATATAACGATGGTTGAGCTGAGCTAGTTTTTTGGAGGGAACCCCAGAGGAGAGTTCCTGTAACAGCGTCCTGAAGCCTAGGCACCACCGACTGTTTAAGCAAGCCAATGACCCCCAGTGAACTGGAGACGTCCTGCCCTTGGACCAATGGAAAGAAACACAATTTGCCATTATACACACCCATAATTTAACTGTATAAAATAAGGCTCCCTTGATCCAGAGGCCAGAAACTGAAATTCTACCAGTCATCTGGTGACGACTGCACTCTCTGGATTCAGGGACGCGCATGCGAACGTATGTATACTGGTTTGTAAACTCTGACTCTTTCTTGAACTGTATTGTACCACTGTATTACTTGTAATAATAATGTTATATATTCGTTCAATACAATAATTACTTTTGTGCGTTAGACCACAGAAACTGTGTTTGTGTTCACTTGCTTTCACATAAGGTTAATATACTGTGATATACAGTCAGGTGCATAAATATTGGGACATTGACAGAATTTTCATATTTTGGCCTCTATTCACCACCACAATGGCTTTGAAATGAAACAAACAAGATGTGCTTTAACTGCAGACTTTCAGATTTAATTTGAGGGTAATTACATCCAAATCAGGTGAACGGTGTAGGAATTACAACGGTTTCTATATGTGCCTCACACTTTTTAAGGGGCCAAAAGTAATGGGACAAACTAAACAATCCTAAATCTAACTTTCACTTTTTAATACTTTGTTGCAAATCCTTTGCAGGCAATTACAGCCTGAAGTCTGGAACGCATAGACATCACCAGATGCTGGGTTTCATCCCTGGTGATGCTCTGCCAGGCCTCTACTGCAAAAGTCTTCAGTTCCTGCTTGTTCTTGGGGCATTTTCCCTTCAGTTTTGTCATCATCAAGTTTTGTCATCATCAAATGAAATGCATGCTCAATCGGATTCAGGTCAGGGGATTGACTTGGCCATCGCATAACATTCCACTTTTTAGCCTTAAAAACTCTTTGGTTGCTTTTGCAGTATGCTTCGGGTCATTGTCCATCTGCACTGTGAAACGCCGTCCAATGAGTTCTGAAGCATTTGGCTGAATATGAGCATATAATATTGCCTGAAACACTTCAGAATTCATTCTGCTGCTTTTGTCAGCAGTCACATCATCAATAAATACAAGGGAACCAGTTCCATTGGCAGCCATACATGCCCACGCCATGACACTACCACCACCATGCTTCACTGATGAGGTGGTATGTTTTAGATCATGAGCAGTTCCTTTCCTTCTCCATACTCTTCTCTTCCCATCACTATGGTACAAGTTGATCTTTGTCTTCTCTATCCATAGGATGTTGTTCCAGAACTGTAATGGCTTTTTTAGATGTTGTTTGGCAAACTCTAATCTGGTCTTCCTGTTTTTGTGGCTCACCAATGGTTTACATCTTGTGGTGAACCCTCTATATTCACTCTTGTGAAGTCTTCTCTTGATTGTTGACTTTGACACATATACACCTACCTCCTGGAGAGTGTTCTTGATATGGCCAACTGTTGTGAAGGGGTTTTTCTTCACCAGGGAAATAATTCTTCTGTCATCCACCACAGTTGTTTTCCGTGGTCTTCCGGGTCTTTTGGTGTTGCTGAGCTCTCCGGTGCATTCTTTCTTTTTAAGAATGTTCCAAACAGTTGATTTGGCCACACCTAATGTTTTTGCTATCTCTCTGATGGGTTTGTTTTGCTTTTTCAGCCTAATGATGGCTTGCTATCGAAGTGAAATTACGAGGGAACAGCCCACACCTGTCCATGAAATAGCTTTTGAGTTGATAGTCCCATTACTTTTGGCCCCTTAAAAAGTGGGAGGCACATATAGAAACCGTTGTAATTCCTACACCGGTCACCTGATTTGGATGTAATTACCCTCAAATGAAATCTGAATGTCTGCAGTTAAAGCACATCTTGTTTGTTTCATTTCAAAGCCATTGTGGTGGTGAATAGAGGCCAAAATATGAAAATTCTGTCAATGTCCCAATATTTATGCAGCTGACTGTATATTACACTGTAATTCACATTGTATTTTGATATGGAGGTAGCAATTATTATGCATACTGTTAGTGTTACAGTATAGGAAGGTATTGCTTATGCATCACACGCGTGCACCATGCATTCACATTTGCGTATCGCCATACGCAAGGTGCGTCCACGTAGCGTCAACAGCCGTAGGGAGATTTAAACGGGATTTCACACTTCGTAAACTGCAGGAGGAGAAAGTCAAAATGTTGCTGCCCAAGACAACAAAAAAAACCAATGTCCAGTACAGCAGTGTTTGCTCTTTGTTCTGAAAACATAGTTTTGTTTAAAATAGGAAAAATAATGTCTGCATAGTTAAGTGTCCCTTGTCTAGACTAATCTGTGAGAGTGTAAATAAGTAACACCTATTATAATACTAATGGTTGTGGTAGTACAGTTCAATGATAGGTGAAGCATGCTAAACTAATGGTGGTACAGCAGTGGTGCATCTCTAATGGGGGCAGGGTGTGCAGTGCACACATGCTCATGGGCCCCACACCGTACACCCTGCACCCAGAGATTTGCAGATATCCGTATGGCTGCCCCACTCCTAACTCGCAGCAATGCGGCCTTCTTACTGGCTAAGCATTTGGAAAGTGGCATTGTGCAAAGGCCATTTTTCCGGCTATGTATTTGGAAAGATTACGATTCACAGCACCTTTCTCTCCTGTGCATTCGCCATGTTTCAATAGAAGCTGGAATGATGACTGCATTGCTGTGAGCTAGAATAGAGGAGGAGGCAACCACACGGGCACAGCCAAATCCAGTTCTCGCCAGCGCAGGTGTAGGGAGGAGGGAATCCTCTGCACATGGGCTCCTTCATCTCTTAAAACGTCTTTGAGCAGGGGTGAGGATTAGTAGCATTAATGAGTATAAATTAGTTAGTAAATGACAGTAAAATCATATATTACATTTATATAATTGCCATACTGTGATATGCTACAGTAACTAATAAGTAAGAAATGAATTAGTTGTTGGAAAGGTGGTCACTTTACATTTTCTACTTCTAGCATTGGAAGGTTGGACAAATCGCTGGGCAGTGTGAGCTGTGGCTGGCACTCACACAGGGCGCTAACTCTCTGGTACATCCACCGTGTTCTGGGGGTTTTCGCTGTCGCATCACTGCTCCTTGAGTGGTCATTCCTGACAGAGCATGTGTGGAGGTAGGCAAAGGACCTTCTTAAGGGACAGATATTTCCATTCCGTAGGCCAGTGGTTAAGGTGACTGCTTTCCAGAGTTGTCACCTTATATTTGATCACTATTAAGGCCAAGGGCTTTAACTTATATGTACTTATAATATTTATGTAATTTGCAGTGCTCCAGGCTAGCGTCCATGTACAATAGGCAGCACAGACTTTATAATGGTCAGCATTGCTGCCTCGAGAACTGAGGTTGTGGGTTAGTTTCCCGCTACATTCCTCCCTGTGTGGAGTTTGTATGTTCTCCCGGTGCTTGCATGTGTTCCCCTAGACTTCACAGCACTTTAATTCTGGGGTTATCGTTTTTGGCCTTGACCTAGAATCTGTATTTGAATTTGTATAGAATCTGAATTTGGCACCTGTTCTTATCAGTTATTGTCTGAGGGAGGGCATATTTTAAATAGATTGCATTCTAAGTGTTTTTATTGGACCCGTCAATGCACTATTATAAGTATTGTTTGTGTTAAGCAATGCTGTGATTAGGAGTTTGGGCTCACCTGGTGAGGGAGTTTGGTTATAAACCATCTCTTCTTAGCACGATCTCTCTCATAGGTAGAAAGATGTTACCTTCTTATACACTTCTCTAGTGATATATATTTCATGAAGAGATGTATGTTTTGTACGTTACCCATTTCAAGTAAAATGATAAGTCTTGAGGGATAAATCCTTTAGATCCCTTACCGGATTTCTAGCCTGTCTGTCAACCCTTCTCTTTCCTTAGACCGCTACTTTCGCTGGAGGTTAGGCAGGGCTAGGCCTGTTTCGTATTATATTGGCGGGGTAGGTTCCTGCTGTTCCCTTATGTGGCTTTTGTCTTGTAATCATGTGGGTAACCTCCATATTTACTGACATTGTCATGGGTTTGAGCTCCAGGGTCAAAAATGTCCTCTAGGTATAACTTCGGGTACAGAGCCCTAGTTTCTACTTTACACTCAGACTGAGCCAAAATAGCTTAGTGAGATAAGTTTTCCATGCAGCATACATAGAGACAGGTTCCATTCCGGCCTGAGAGGTTAAATTGCAAATGTTTTCCCCCCTGTGAAAAAAAGCTCTCAACATACTCCACTTACGGGCTTTCGCTAGGTGAGACAGCTTAAGCTGTACTGTAAAGATTATCTATTATCTCCATTGGTAGGGAAGACTACTTTTGTTGGGTATGTGTATATTTTCTGTATCTGTACATCCTCAAGAGAGCACTCTCAGGACAGTCGGGCCTCTCCCCTGTCCCAGTTCTGCGTCTGTGTGTTCTAATGATGTAAGTCTTGTATGTCCATACATGTCTCCACTAACAGTTCTGCTAGTTTCCTACACAGGTCTACTACAAAAACTTCAGTCTGAAGCCCACACTGGAGAGCATTGGGTCTCAGTCCACCTACGAGAACTTATTGGTACACTTCATGGCTGAGGGTGCTGGTAGCTGAGACATTGAACAGGTCAGTAAAGTTCTCTGAAGTGTCCAGGCGACTCCTGGTCGCTCACAGGTAAGCAGGTTTAACCCTCCAATGCCTAGGGGGATGCTCTGGCTATCACATACCTGACACATCACCCTAGCTGCTTTTGGGGCAGTCATCTGTCACTATATGGTGCTTCTCACCTCAGCGGGCTCTACACCTTAGAATTTTCTAGTGGGTGGGTCCATAGTTCCACAACCGTTAATCCATCCTTCCGGAGCGCTACATTGTTTGCTTTTTACTCGTGTTTCTATCTTCCTTCCAACATTACCAGGGAGGATGTCGATGAGAGGGATGAGTATAGTTGACAAAGGGACTTGTCAGCCATGTTTGAGTCACTATTTCCAGTCTCTGAAAGGGACCGTATCTTTCCCTTGTCTAGTTTCTCTCCTAGGAGAGTTATGCTTCCACTTTAGTGAGACAGTCATTCTCTATCAGAGATTGTTATATTTTTTTTTTTTCATCAATTCCCTGCCAGTAGGGATATTGGTAGTTCTCTCCTTACAGCGCGAGGTAGTGTGCTGTGCTACTTTTCCATAGCTGCTGTTGTGTCTGATTTTCCCTGATTTGTCCATGGACTGGAATAGAGGAAGACTCCTGTATTATACTAAGATCCGTTGGTGGACTGCAGGAGTCTGGACTGCTAATCAAGAGGTCTTGCATTATTTTACTGTGCTGTATCTATTTTGTATCTCAAAACACAATAGAGCATGTCTTCTTTACATGATCTTGTCTCAAGTGATCTAGGCTGGTGATTTCCAGTTAGTCCATGTCCTTTTCTAGACACAGATGCTCCGTCCTTTTCTAGACACAGATGCTCCGTTGAGCTAGTGCATCTTAAAGACGTCCTCTCGTTTTTTACCTACACTCAGTAGGTGCTTGCATATGGTTAGTTCTTGCAGAGGTCCGTAGCCATTGCCTTGTGGAGTAGCAATACGGATATATTAGCCTAGTGGCTCAATGCTCCATTCAGTAAGCAGAGTTTTTGTAATGTTGTCTCTCCTCATGAATCTGTTGAGGGGCTGTTGGGTCCTCGCACTTCTGGCGTGGCTGTTGCAGCCGTGATCCTGAAGAGCTTAGGTTACGGTTTGTTTTCTTTCCTACTAGGTTTTGGGCAGGAAGCTGGTCTGTCTACACACTTCCATCATGTTTGAATGCCTTCTGTAGCTTGGGTGCACGTTGTAATTTTCTTAACTACGGCTGCCGGGGTCTTGTTGTTTCTTCAAGGCTAGATGGATGCTGGCCTTGGCCTGGGCTCTTTGAAGGATACAGCTTGTTGCCTTATCTATCTGTTTTTCAGCAAAGGTTTTGTTCGTCTCCAGTGGCTCACCTATTGGTGGTTCCCTATGCTCAGACCCTTCCGCTGGTTTAGAGAGAGCCCCTCAATTGGGTGAACCTTCATTTCTGGGTTGTATTTTCCGCTGTCTTGGCATCTTCCCTGTCTTCGGATAGGATTAGATTGTTTCGAGTTTGTTCTCAATTTGCTTCCTTTCTCCTATGAATTCTTTGTTGGTGTCACTCTTCCCTTAGGTCAGGGCTGCTCTTTTTCAGTTGCATTTTACAATGTTTCGTCGAGCCATTTTGGTCACACTGGGTTATAGTCCAGGACTGTCTTCTCTCCTTGGCTATGTGATGCTCTGGTCCTCAGCTCTTGTTTAAAGAATGGCCCTGTCATCGGTTGGATAGCGGTTCCTGTTTCTCTATGATTCCAGGGTTGGCAGGGTTTCTCAGCACCTCCCATCCAGGAGGTTAGCTTTGGGACGTCCCCTAGTGGATGAATGAGAAAATAGGATTTTGGTACTTATCGATCAATCCTTTTCTCCGATTCTACAGGGGACACTGGACGCCCACCCAGTGCTGTTTCCCTGCCTTCTTGTTTTCTGGTTGTATCCTTGTTCTATTGCATTTTTGTCTGTTTTCTGTTGCTGTTTGACTGCATGTGTTCCCTGCAGTGGGTTCCTCAGTTACTCCTATTGGTCTTGTCCATTCTGTGGAGTTCTCCTTTCCTCCTTCTTCCTGTTGTCATCAGTCTCCTCTCTGGCTCAGTTTCTTAACTGGGGCTAATGGGGCATAGAGGTGGAGGAGCCAGTCATAATTCTGAATTATTTAAAGTGCCAACTCTACAACCGTCTAAACTAGGGATGAGCGGGTTCGGATTTCTGAAATCCGAACCCCCCCGAGCCCCCCCGATCCGAGTCAGATCCGAGTCAGGCTCGACTTTTCCCGCCTGACTCGGATCTGAAATCGAGGCAAAACGTCATCATCCCGCCTTCCGGGTCTCGCGGGTTTTGGATCCTATATAAGGTACCCGCGTCGGTGCCATTTTCTCACTCGGCTGTGGACAGTGAAGAGGGAGGGTGGGAGTTAGGGCTGGCTGGGCTGTGTAGTGTAGTGTAGTGCAGAGTAGTGTTGTGCTGTGCTGCGCTGTGCTGCTGTTGTCCACTACTTCAAAGTCCATAGGGGCTGGCTGTGCTGTGCTGTGCTGCTGTTGTTAATAGGGGCTGTGTCCACTACTTCAAAGTCCATAGGGGCTGGCTGGACTGTGTTGTGCAGTCAGTTCTCCATAGGGGCTGTGTCCACTCCAAAGTCCTGTGCAGTGTCCCAGTCCTAAAGGGGTGCTCTAGTGTTGTCCAGGGGGTGCTCTGTCCATCAGGGGTGTTCCCCCCAAGTGCTAAAAAAATAATATTTTTTGTGTGTTTATGAATTGTGTGCGCAGTAGCCGCACGTGCATCAACAAAGTAGTGCCAAGCGTGCGCCTGTGTCATAAGTAAAGGGCCGGCTGGCTTGACCGTTAAAGGGTGCTGTAACCCCCAAAGTACACTCCAGTCCAAACCAAAAAAAAAAATATTTTCTGTGTTTGTGAATTGTGTGCGCAGTAGCCGCACGTGCATCAACAAAGTAGTGCCAAGCGTGCGCCTGTGTCATAAGTAAAGGGCCGGCTGGCTTGACCGTTAAAGGGTGCTGTAACCCCCAAAGTACACTCCAAACCAAAAAAATATATTTTTTCTGTGTTTGTGAATTGTGTGCGCAGTAGCCGCACGTGCATCAACAAAGGAGCAGCGCCAAGCGTGCGCCTGTGTCCCATAAGTAAAGAGCGGGCTGGCTCATTTCTTAAAGGGTGGTGTAACCCACAAAGTGCACTACTCTCCAGCAAAAATAAAAAAATATTTTCTGTGTTTGTGTGCGCCTTAGCCGCACGTATATATCAAATCGATATAACATAAATGGAGGACCAAAATTTCTCGGATAAAAATAAAATAGAGAAAAATCAAGAACCACTTCCTCTTAGTGCTGAAGCTGCTGCCACTAGTCATGACATAGACGATAACATGCCATCAACGTCGTCTGCCAAGGCCGATGCCCAATGTCATAGTAGAAGCCACATACAATCCCAAATGACAAAGTTCAGGAAAATTACCTTAAAAAAAACATTTAAATCATCTGAAGAGAAACGTAAACTTGCCAATATGCCATTTATGACACGGAGTGGCAAGGAACGGCTAAGGTCTTTCCCTATGTTCATGACTAGTAGTTCAGCTTCACATGACGATGGAAGCCCTCCTCCCACTAAAAAAATCAAAAGAGTTAAGCTGGCAAAAGCACAGCGAAGAACTGTGCTTTCTAAGAAGATATCACAAATCCCCAAGGAGAGTCCAAGTGTGGTGGTGGTTGCGATGCCTGACCTTCCCAGCACTGGACGGGAAGAGGTGGCTCTTTCCACCATTTGCACGCCCCCTGCAAGTGCTGAAAGGAGCACCCACAGTCCACTTGCTGATATGCAAATTGAAGATGTCACTGTTGAAGTACAACAGGATGAGGATACTGGTGTAGCTGGCGCTGAGGAGGAAGTTGGCGAGGAGGATTCTGATGGTGATGTGGTTTGTTTAAATCAGGCTCCGGGGGAGACAGTTGTTGTCCGTGGGATGAAAAAGCCCATCACGGTCATGCCTGGGCAGAAGACCAAACATTCCACCTCTTTGGTCTGGCAATATTTCTATCCAAATCCGGACAACAACTGTCTTGCCATATGTACCTTATGTAAAGGTGGAATAAGTAGAGGTAGGGACGTTAATCACCTAGGAACATCCTCCCTTATACGGCACCTGCAGCACGTTCATAATAAGTTACTGTCAAGTTCAGAAACTTTGGCTAAGACCGTAAGCAGTCCAGGGACACCTAAATCCCGTTGTCCTGTTGTATCCAAGCGCCTGCAAACCACACCGTCAACTCCCTCCTCGTCAATTTCCTCCTTAGTCAGGATCGGAAGTAGTCCTGCAGACCATGTCACTGGCATGACTGACTCTCCTATCCGGGATTCCTCCGGAGGATCCTGCATTGCTACGCCTCCTGCTGCCGCTGCTTCTGTTGCTGCTGCTGGGAGTCGTTCATCATCCCAGAGAGGAAGTAGGAACACCACTACTTTTACTAAACAATTGACCATCCAACAGTCCTTAGCGAGGAGGATGAAGTACGACAGCAGTCATCCTGAAGCAAAACGTATAACTGAGGCCTTGACTGCTATGTTGGTGTTAGACGTGCGTCCGGTATCCGCCATTAGTGCAATGGGATTTAGACAATTGATGGAGGTAGTGTGTCCCCGGTTCCAAATCCCGTCTAGATTCCACTTCACTAGGCAGGCGATACCGAGACTGTACAGAAACGTCAGAAAAAGTGTCCTCAGTGTCCTGAAAAATGCCGTTGTACCCAATGTCCACTTAACCACGGACATGTGGACAAGTGGAACAGGGCAGACTAAGGACTATATGACTGTGACAGCCCACTGGGTAGATGTATCACCTTACGCAGCAGCAGCGTCACCAGTCGCAGCATCTCAGAAACGCCAGCTCGTTCCAAGGCAGGCTACGCTGTGTATCACCGGTTTCAGTAAGAGGCACACCGCCGACAACCTCTTAGAGAAACTGAGGGAAATCATCGCCCAGTGGCTTACCCCACTTAGACTCTCCTGGGGATTTGTGATATCTGACAACGCCACCAATATTGTGCGGGCATTACATCTGGGCAAATTCCAGCACGTCCCATGTTTTGCTCACACAATAAACTTGGTGGTGCAGAATTTTCTGAAAAGCGACAGGGGCATGCAGGAGACGCTTTGGGTGGCCCGAAAAATTTCTGGCCACTTTCGCCATTCAGCGACTGCGTGCCGAAGACTGGAGCGCCAGCAAACACTCTTGAACCTGCCCCGCCATCACCTGAAACAAGAGGTTGTGACGCGGTGGAACTCAACCCTCTATATGCTTCAGAGGATGGAGGAGCAGCAAAAGGCCATTCAAGCCTATACATCCACCTATGACATAGGCAAAGGAGGGGATATGCACCTGACTCAAGCGCAGTGGAGAATGATTTCCGTGCTGTGCAAGGTTCTCCAGCCCTTCGAACTTGCCACACGTGAAGTCAGTTCAGACACTGCCAGCTTGAGTCAGGTAATTCCCCTCATCAGGCTTTTGCAGAAGCAGCTGGAGAAAGTGAAGGAGGAGCTAAGACGGAGCGATTCCGCTCGGCATGTGGGACTTGTGGATGAAGCCCTTCATTCGCTTTGCCAGGATTCCAGGGTGGTCAGTCTGTTGAAATCAGACCACTACATTTTGGCCACCGTGCTCGATCCTAGGTTTAAAGCCTATGTGGTGTCTCTCTTTCCGGCCGACACAAGCCTGCAGAGGTGCAAAGACCTGCTGGTGAACACACTGTCAGCTGAAGCGGAACGTGACACGTCAACAGCTCCTTCTTCATTTTCTCCTGCAACTGGGGCTGCCAGGAAAAAACTTAGGTATCCTAAGCAACCCGCTGGCGGTGATGCAGGGCAGGCAGGACCAAGTTTGGACATCTGGTCCGGACTGAAGGACCTGGCAACAATTTCTGACATGTCTACTGTCACTGCATATGATACTGTCACCATTGACAGAATGGTGGAGGATTACATCGGTGACAGCATCCAAGTAGGCATGTCAGACAGTCCATACCTGTACTGGCAGGAAAAAGAGGCAATTTGGAGGCCCCTGTACAAACTGGCTCTATTTTACCTGAGTTGCCCCCCCTCCAGTGTGTACTCCGAAAGAGTGTTTAGTGCAGCCGGGAACCTTGTCAGCGAAAGGCGTAGGAGGTTGCTTCCACAGAATGTGGAGAAGATGATGTTCATCAAAATGAATTATCAGCTCTTCCAGGGAGACCAGCCTCCAGAACGTACAGAGAGACCTGTGGTGGTGGTGGATTCAAGTGGGGACGAGTTAATACTTTGTGAGGATGAGGATGTACACACTGAAGAGGGTGAGGAATCGGTGGATGAGGAGGATGAGGATGACATCTTGCCTCCGTAGAGCCAGTTTGTGCAGGGACAGATTAATTGCCAGCTTGTTTTGTGGGGGCCCAAACGAACCAATCATTTCAGCCACAGTTGTGTGGCAGACCCTGGCGCTGAAATGATTGGTTTGTTAAAGTGTGCATGTCCTGTTTATACAACATAAGGGTGGGTGGGAGGGCCCAAGGACAATTCCATCTTGCACCTCTTTTTTTTCTTTGCATTATGTACAGTTTGGGGCCTAGTTTTTCAAACTGCCATCCTGTCTGCCACTGCAGTATCACGCCTAGATGGGTCACGTGTTTGTGCCGCCCACTCGTGTCGCTTAGCATAGTCATCCAGCTACCTCGGTGCAACCTTTTGGACATAAAAACACTATTGTGAGGTGTTCAGAATAGACTGGAAATGAGTGGAAATTAAGGTTATTGAGGTTAATAATAGCATAGGAGCAGAAAAACCTACAAATTCTGTGATTTTAGCTGTTTTTATGCTTTTTTTCAAAAAAATACAGATCCAAAACACAAAACTCAGAACCCAAAACACGGAAGGGTGGTTTTGGCAAAACCAGTCCAGATCCAAAACACGAAGAAAGATCCAGATCCAAAACCAAAACACGAAAAGTGGCCGGTGCACACCCCTAGTCTAAACCCCATTGTCTATACTCCAATGCTCCCTGTGGAATCAGAGAAAGGAATTTATCGGTAAGTACCAGAATCCTATTTTTTTTGGAGGAATTAAATGACTGAACATTTTAAGGACTGTTTCTGTCCAAAGAAGAGTATGGCAAATTAATATATTATGCCGTTACATTTACACCATTTATGCCATTGGATACACTGTGTTAGCTGCGAGAGCAAAGATTTAGGGCCTGATTCAGAGTTGGGAATCTTGGACAAAACTATGCTGCACTGCAGGTGGGGCAGATTTAAAATGTGTAGAGAGATTTAGATTTGGGAGGGGTGTGTCCAAACTAAAATCTAAATTGCAATGTAAAAATAAAGATTCCCAGCATTTGTGGGCTACATGCAAAAGCAGCCAGTATTTAAAAAAAAAAAAAAATGTATGTATTTGCACCCCTTGCATTGCAACATGATTTGACCACAGTGGCATAACTATAGAGGGTGCAGGGGGTGCGCTTGCTATGGGACCCGGCAGCTTAGGGGGCCTGGTGGCCCAGTAACCAACCCCCTGCACCCAGGCAAAACTACGGGATGGTCCAGGTGTGCATCAGCACGAGCACCCGGCACTACAGGGACAAGCAGCCGCTTCCCCAGCACCCGGCAGCAGGACGGACCCCGCACCCGGTGGCAGGGCAGCCCCGGTAACCAGCGACAGTCCCCAGCACCAGGCAGGAGGTAGGCCCCGGCAAAAAGGTAAATTTGGCTGTTTGGTACTGTGGAGGTTGGGGAGGGCAGCTGCTACTACTACTACTTTAAGCTGCTCTTCTGTTTACCCTTACCTCCTTGCCCCCCCCCAGTACTGCCCCAGCTGCTATTTACCAAAGCCCCATCCCTACTCCCAGTACTGCCTGCCCTAACCTACTCATTGCCCCCCAGCACTGCCCCAGTTGCCATCTACCCTTGCCCGCTCCCTACCCCCAGCACTGAATGCCCCTAACCTCTTCTTGCCCCTAGTATTGCCCCAGCTGCTATTCACCCTTACCCCCTCTACTCCCAGCACTGCCTGCCCCTAGCCCCCTGTACTGCACCAGCTGGTATCTACCCTTACCCCCTCCCTATCCCCAGAACTGCCTTCTCTTACTCCCCTCTATCCCAGCTCTACCCTAACTTCTGCCTGTCTTTAGCCCCAAGCTCTACCCCAACTGCTACCTGCCCCCAGCACTGTTCCAACTGCTACCTGCCCTCACCCCCCATAATATGTAATGGGACCCAGAACTAGTGGAGTAGGACCCCAATTTTTATAAAGCGAGGGGTCCCTGTGACTTTTTTTTTTTAGTTTTGCGTGATCACTATACATATTTGTATATACACGTATACACATTTATATATAGACCATATATATATATATAAATGTATATACGTGTATATACAAATATGTACAGTGATCACGCAAAACTAAAAAAAAGAGTATACAAACACACTGTGGTTGAGAGCTGAGTTGGTGGGGGCCCCTCAAAAATTTTGCTATGGGCCCACAAATTTCTAGTTATGCCCATGTTTGTCCAGGTACACAGTTGCTCTTTCTTACTCTATTCCCAACTCTGAATCAGGCCCTTAGTTTGGAGTGCCCCCACCAGCAGATGACCTTTTATTCTTAGTCATTTTGTTATAATTTGAGTGACATGAAGTTTAAAGGGGACTACAGATTGGTAAGGTTGGACAGAGCATTCCAGGGAGAATATTATTATTATTTTTTTTAAAAATATATATTTTTTTTTTTCGAAAAACAATATATTGTAATACAGATAGATATAAAGTTATCCTCAGCATAATAAAACAAACCCAAAAAAAAACCATATAACAAGATATTCATATATGTTTGCAGTAAATAAATCTACATATAGATTGCGATTGTACACACAAAAATCAATCACATCTAAAGTTACATATACAGTTAGCGGGCTTGCTACAATTAGAGTGGGGGTCAAAAGGGAGGGCCATTATTAAGAACTTCCAAATGAAACCATGAAGTAAGTTGGAAACATCTCTGTAGGGAATCTTTAAGTGATGGGGATAAAGTATGAATATAAGGTAACCAGGTGCCAAAAAACTTTCCAGTAAGGTCTTCCTTATTGGTGGATGTCTCTGTCCAGTCCATTGTAAACAGAAATGTAATTCTAGGACGTAATAATGTAAGAGTAGGTGGGTTAGGTTCAATCCATTGTGAGAGAGTGTTTTTTTTTTTTGCGTCTGCAGCTAGTTTGGTCAGAAGTAGCTGATTTTCCTTTAGTCAATCCCAGTGAGTGTGTGTTTGCATATATGTTCCAGAAAGCCCAAACTTTAGAGATCACAAAAGGAATTTTTAGAACCTCTTTAATGTAGCTATTAAGTTCACCAGGAAACCTGTACGCATGGACAATCCCACAGGCAATGCACTATATCTGCATCAGGGGCTGAGCATTTATAACAGTTGGTGTTAGGTGCATCACCAATAATGTGTTTCAATTTAATGGTGTAATATGCCCTGTGTAAGATTTTGAGATGCATTTCTGCGTAAGACTGATCCCAAATGTTTATTCATTGTAAGACATGAATGAGCAATAGTCTCTATGGGAATTTGTGGGAAGACCTCTTTCCATTTTGCTAGTCCTGTAGTACTTGACTCTAAATCAATAAGAGGTCGAGCACAGGAATATATAAAAGAGGTAGAAATAGGGCCATGTGGTTTCCAACGCAGTGCACCATCCAGACCGCAGTTTAAGTCCGCCACCAAAAAAGCCACGCAATATGGTTTGAATATAACTGATTGCCTGTAAATAAGGGAATAGAGGGACAAAATGGAGGGAAATTTCGGTCATGTAGAAATTGATAAAGATACCTAGGGCCACTGGTATGTCAGCATTGGAATTGGGCTGAATTGCCAGGTGGGAAAGAGGGGTTACCCCATAATGTGATCTAATAGAATGCCATGCTAAGCATGTTGTATTTATTAAAATGTTTTCTTTAGCTGCGTGAGGTAGAGAAAGAGGGTGGGTGTGTAAAAGAGACACCAAGTAACAGTGAGAAGTACAAGCCTGCTCCACAGAGTGCATGATATAATTGTTATGAACCCCAATCCAATCCATGGCTATTCGATAATTAGCTGCCAGGGCATATTGTCGGAGGCATGGCAGGTTTACACCACCCAAATGCGTCTGCTGTTGCAACTTAAACAGTGAAATTCTAGGGCGTTTTCCTGCCCACATGAATTTCTTCAGGTCTTGATTAAGAAATCTAAGGTCTCTCTTAACTGGTATGATTGGCAACATTTGGAGAATATAAAGAAATCTGGGGAAGCTAATCATTTTATAAAGGTGGCATCTGCCTATGTAAGACAGCGGGAGATGGGCCCATTTATTGAAATACGTGTATGTTTTTAACAACAGTGGAGTGTAGTTAATAGTATATAATTGAGAAGGGTGTGGAGGAATATTGACACCCAAGTAAGTGAAGTACCCCTCTGCCCACCTAAAGGGAAAGGAGTTTCCCCATCCTGCCTTAGCCTCCCCAAAAAAGGCTAAGGTTTTAGCATAATTAATTTTAAAGCCCGCTATCTTCTCAAATACTTGAAGGATTTGCAGAAGAAGTGGTATAGCATCCTTGGGGATAGCGACATATAATAAGAGGTCATCAGCAAAGACTGAAAATGTTATCTCGTGTTTTGCCAAGAAAATGCCCTGCCATCCCCTTGTTTATTCAAAATGGCATAATAGGGGATCTAAGGCCAAATCAAAAAGTAGGGGTGAGAGTGGGCAACCTTGTCTCGTGCCTTGTGTTAAACAAAATGATCAGGTGTTTAAAGAATTTATTGTGAAAAAGGCTTTCGGGTCTTGATACAGTGTTATAAATATATGAATAAAATCATGGCCAAATCGTTGGTGATTAAATATACATATTAAATGAGACCAAGACACTCTATCGAAAGGCCTTGTCGGCATCACAACTCACCGCAATATGACTTCTTCCCTACTCCACATGTGACTGGTACATTGCCGTGAAGACAATGCGGATATTGTGAGTAGAGTGATGTCCTTTGATAAAGCCTGTTTGAGCCAGGTGTAATAATTTAGGGAGCAATAACTGTTTTCCAAGATTATGGCCCAGCGTCTAGAATTTAAGATCCTGATTGAGCAGAGAAATTGGATGGTATGAGGAGACCAAGGCAGGATCTTTATTAGGTTTTGTGAGAATTATAATACGTGCAGTATTAAATGCAGGTGGTGCTGGGTTCCCTTTAAGTATAGAGTTGTATAAGACTTAAAGATGGGGAGTTACCTGTGGTGAGAGTATTTTATAATATGCCCCTGACAACCCATCAGGGCCTGGGGTTTTACCAGTAGGTAATGATTTGATAGTGGAGGTAATCTCTTGCTCAGTTATCGGTAGAAGAAGATTCTCCCTATCTAATGGTGTGAGATTAGTTAATCCTGCCTGATTTAAAAACTCCATCTCTTTGTCAGAGTCATCTATAGGTGCCTGGTATAATGTTTCATAGTACTGCAAAAATGCTTCTGTGATTTTGTCGGGCATCCTGGTAGATGCAGAAGGGGTCAAGTTAATTAAAGAAATAGGTTTAGGGGACGTGTAATATTTTACCATTCTTGCCAAGAGTTTTCCTGGTCGATTCCCACAACGAAAGCATTTGTTCTTTTGAAAATCGAGGTTTGTTTGGGCCTGTTCCAAATACAGTACGTCATATAAAGCCTTATGCTGCCCTTCCACTAGGCGATTAAACGTAGCGATTGAGCGATAATGACCGTCGTTATCGCTCAATCGCTTGGTAATCGCCCACAAATTGGGCAGTAAAATGTTAAAAACGTCCAGCGATGCACGCGCTCGCTGGTCATTATTAACATCTAACATTGCCCGAACATGACGGTCAACCTGACGACTGCAGTCAGGTTGCCATGTTCGGGGATGATTGATCTGCATACAACGTTCAGTGTATGCACTTCACCCCTAGGGGGACGACGGCACGATTATGATGTCGTAATTCTGTTGTCGTCCCCGCATCTAGTAGTGGATGGGCAGTATTAGCGTCACGATATATCTCTGAGAATCAGAAGGATCCTGCAACAGTTTAGCATAAGCTGCGGCCAACGAAGCACTAGCTTGTTCTGGAGCCTATGCTTGAGAGATTTTTTTCTTATATGAGACATAGGCTATCACATGACCCCTTATGACAGTTTAGAGGCTTGCCAGAGAAGACTGATATATTGGCTATGAATTAGGTTGTCATCTATATAATTTTGAAAGTGACCTATTAAGTTTTGATTAAAGTCCTCTGAAGAGGAAAGAAAATCTGGGAGGCGCCGATTATAAGAAAAGAGATTAGGGAATTGCAAACGAAGGGAAAACCACACTGTGGCATGATCACATATTAGGATGTCCGTTATCTCAGAGTCTAGCACTCTGTGGAGCAAGGTCTCAGAAACCAACCAGTAATCCAACCTAGAGAATGAGTTATGTGAATGGGAGAAGAAAGTATATTTTCTGGATGTAAATAGCACAAAGAGTCTACCAATTGGAATGTATCTATAAGTAGCAATACAGTGGATGGTGCACGACGTCGAGTCCCACTCCTCCCCGAGTTACCCGAAGAATCTACAGCAGGTTCCTTAGTTACATTAAGTTCTCCCCCTAAAATTAGAATTCCTTCTGCCCAAACCTGTAAATTAGAATAAATATCAGAAAAAAAGATGTATTGGGGCCAGGGGGTGCATACACACATGCAAAAGTAAATATGTCACCTTCTATCCATATTTTTAAGAATAGAAATCCACCATTTGGGTCGGCCTGTTCATCCAATATCTCATAGGAGATAAATTTACTAAACAAAATAACCACCCCTCTGGTTTTAGTAGTGAAAGATGCACTTTTGAATTCCTTTACCCAGGTATCCCTGAGAGTGTTGGAATCTCCTTGCTTCCAGTGGGATTCCTGCAAAAATGCTACATCTGGTCAGTGCCAGATTAAGGCCCTCATGGGCCTGGAGCTGAAATTTACAAAGGGTCTATTGCGTGCTGCTGCAGGGGGTGTGATTACTGATATGGGGGTGTGACCAGTGGTGTGGGGGTGTGGTCTGTGTCGTGGGGCGTGGCTAGCACCATGAAGCATAGCTACCCACCTACATTCAACTATCTCAATCTCCCTCCCCTCTTCGATTATATGAAGCATACACCGACCTGGTTTATTAATAAAATACAACAAATTTTACTAAGAAAGTGTTTTAACAGAAACATATCTGAGAATTTCTAGTTTTCCACTATTTACTGTTAATATTTACAATTATACAATATTTACAAAGTAAAAGGTGCAGAACATGAAAACATAAAAAATAATACTAAATAAATATTAAATAAAGCTAAAATAATATGCACATTATTAAATAAATATGAAATATGTGAAGTGTGACTGCAAAAATGGCTAGATAAGTATGGGGCCAAACTGTAAAAAGGTACACTTTTTGGAATTTGGTACATAGGGGTCAGACCGTGGTCTCCACAAATAGTGTGATTGGGATCCTGCTGCACCATTGTTGGCCCAGTGTCAGTATTTAGCTTGGTAATTATTATGGGCCTGATTCACTACGCATCGCAATATTGCGTACGCATGCAGTTCAACTGTGATAGCAAGCCAAACCACTGCGATCACAATGCAAACTCAGCACTACATAAGGACGCCCACTTTACCATGAGCACATCCGTAATACTTAGCAGAATAGCAAAGCCATCGGTACAATCAAGTACCATCGCAGCCTCACGCACAGTAGGGCAAGCCCTAACCTTACTCAGAAATGCTAACAGTCACGCACGCTGTGAGACCTCACACTGAGTATGGCTTCGAAGTGACTAATTTATGCACGACCCTGAAACGGCGTGCGAACGCTGTGGCATGCCTGCATTTCCCCAACCACCCCACCGTCACCACCCACAAACAGCACTTCCTGTCAATCACTCTGCGATGGGTCTGCGTAGCCTTCGCAGTAGCCAGTTTGCGCCCTGTGATGCGTACTCATGTGCAAATCGCAATAACCGCCCGATTGTGTACGTAATCGCAATTGCGATCGGTAATGAACCAGGCCCAGTGTTTGTATGCAACCTGATAAAAATGTTTATCTTTAACCTCCCTTCCTATCTCAAATATTGCACTTTTATTTGCCATTGTCCCAGACATGCAAAATCAAACATGCTCTCTATATATGTTTATAATATATACAGATATATATATATATATATATATTTAATATATATTTCTATATATTTTTATTAACATTTTTTTATTATACATAGATATGTATTTTTATGTATATATAAATGTATATACATGTGTACTATATACAGTCAGGTGCATAAATATTGGGACATTGACAGAATTAATATTTTGGCCTCTATTCACCACCACAATGGCTTTGAAATAAAACAAACAAGATGTGCTTTAACTGCAGACTTTCAGATTTAATTTGAGGGTAATTACATCCAAATCAGGTGAACGGTGTAGGAATTACAACGGTTTCTATATGTGCCTCCCACTTATTAAGGGGCCAAAAGTAATGGGACAAACTAAACAATCCTAAATCTAACTTTCACTTTTTTAATACTTTGTTGCAAATCCTTTGCAGGCAATTACAGCCTGAAGTCTGGAATGCATAGACATCACTGGGTTTCATCCCTGGTGATGCTCTGCCAGGCCTCTACTGCAAATGTCTTCAGTTCCTGCTTGTTCTTGGGGCATTTTCCCTTCAGTTTTGTCTTCATCAAATGAAATGCATGCTCAATCGGTTTCAGGTCAGGGGATTGACTTGGCCATTGCATAACATTCCACTTTTTAGCCTTAAAAAACTCTTTGGTTGCTTTTGCAGTATGCTTCGGGTCATTGTCCATCTGCACTGTGAAGCGCCGTCCAATGAGTTCTGAAGCATTTGACTGAATATGAGCATATAATATTGCCTGAAACACTTCAGAATTCATTCTGCTGCTTTTGTCAGCAGTCACATCATCAATAAATACAAGGGAACCAGTTCCATTGCCAGCCATACATGCCCACGCCATGACACTACCACCACCATGTTTCACTGATGAGGTGGTATGTTTTGGATCATGAGCAGTTCCTTTCCTTCTCCATACTCTTCTCTTCCCATCACTGGTACAAGTTGATCTTTGTCTCATCTGTCCATAGGATGTTGTTCAAGAACTGTAATGGCTTTTTTAGATGTTGTTTGGCAAACTCTAATCTGGTCTTCCTGTGTTTGTGGCTAACCAATGGTTTACATCTTGTGGTGAACCCTCTATATTCACTCTTGTGAAGTCTTCTCTTGATTGTTGACTTTGACACATATACACCTACCTCCTGGAGAGTGTTCTTGGTTTGGCCAACTGTTGTGAAGGGTAAGGATATTGAATTAGAACCTCTATACACTCCTGCCTATACCTTCTAATATCCTGCCTATAAACCTCTAAGGATGAAGCTATTTTGCGTATGCAGTCATATAGTAAATAAAGACTCCAGACCTTGAACCTGTGGTTCCAAAGCACAAAGTGATATTTCAAGTAAAAGTACAGTCAGTTACACGTTATGATCTAAGTACAATTTAGCGCAAAGAATTATACAGACCCAAGTACAGTTATACGTATGCAGCGCTCTGGACCAGATGTAGGCATCAGCAAGAAACCCCCCGTCAATCAGCATTCATCAAGAAGACTCAGACTGGGGTCACAACACACATGTTTATACTCTCACAGAAACAGACAACACAATAGAGAGGCTTGTCGCTGATGCCATTGGTTCCCCAGGAGGATGCATCTGTTGCAGAGCATTTAACAGGTTGATTCAAATAGACACAGTCCAGCCTCTAACAACTGGTTGTCTCTGGTTTCCTGCCTTATGCACATCCTAACAGTTGGTCATATAATGTACATTTCGGTGCTTTAAGTCTCTCCCGTCTATAAGTTGAGAATGCATGTTGCGATCTTCACACTGACGATACCAGAATGCTGTTGAAAGAGTGCAAATCAGTATAATATCAAACATGACTTACTTATCATGTATTAAACCTTAGCTACCAAATAACCTTTATTTCACAGCAATTATAATAAATGAACAAACTTGAATCTTATACTTTAAAGCTTATGGAACCTTGTATGTAAATATGTAATGTATAAGTATGTGGGGTTTGATAGAAAGACGCTAGTTAACTTGGGGCAGATGCGTGCGCATGAGGCTAATAAACAGCATTTTCATACAAGATCTTATGCATTCGCTAAAGTGCGACTAGTTAACAGCGCAATTGTGCATATTTATGTGTGTATGAGAAATGGTGTAAGATGCAATCTTATGATGCTAATAGTAACATCGCCATATGTACTTAAGTGTGAGTTTAGCTAAAATGGCGCTGGGTGGCCATTCGCAAAATGGCGTTTTGCGATCTGATTTACAAGATGGCGTCTTGCGGCCAGTTGCAAGATGGCGTCGTTATGACCTAATTTTAAGCTGGTCTTGTCTCAGCCAATTATCCAGCTTCGACAGTCCACCCTTTGATAGCGAACAACATGCTATCACAATCTGATTTTAAAAATTAATTTAGGCTTACATTTATATATTATTTAGTGTTATTATGGGATGGCACAAGGTGGTTCTTAATCCATCAATAATGTGTCTCTGAGTGGGGACATAAAACTACTATTATACGCACACCGCAGATCTTGGAAGATCATGTGAAAGGTGTGGGGATACACCAGTCCTATAAAGGCAGTCTTGAAGGGGAATTTGAGACTTAACATTATCTGAGGTGTTTTAAAAATAACATTTCAATAATACATTCTATGCATGTCTAAATATAATACATTAAATTATGGTATTTCCTAGTTCAGGGTTGTTATGCAGTTCTATATTTACCTCAGTATTCATATTGCCATTACTGACCACCATCATAATTTCGTTCTTTCGTTTTACTCTATTTTTACATTTTCCACACTTCAACACAATAGGAACACACCGGACACATCGGCCAATTATTATGATGACGATCAGTATAAGGATCAAGAATTTGCCTATGCTGGCGATCACTTCCTGGACCCATTCCCCTAGGCCTGAGAACCATTTCACTGGGTTCAACCATGAGACCCATCCTTCTATCTTCTCCCCTACTTCAGCCACTGAAGCATTATGGTTCTTACGAAACTCCCATTTTAGCTGCAGAATTTCATCCATCTTCCGGTCTATCACCTCCTTGGGGTCGCTGGTATCATTGGTGACATAGGTGCAACATTTTACTCCAAATTGGGTGTCCAAAGTTACGCAGTACCCTCCAGTAACAGCAGTTAAATAATTTAACACTAGCCTGTGTTGCACCAGTTCTTTTTTGTACGCTTGCAATTCTCTCCTTGTTTACCTGAATGTGTCATCATACATCTCGGTGATATTATCTATCAATTTAGCAAGTTCCAGAATATATCTAAAATTGAATGTACCCCGAGCGATCCTGGTGGGATCCAGTGTGACTAAAACTTGGAAGCCAGTTGTCTCACTAATTAACTGAGTGGCTTTATGCACGTCACCAGGTATCATATTTTGTTTGCCTCTGTGTTCATACTGCGTGTGAAGATATGGTGATGGTGTGTTTTTATGGATACCGAGCATTTCAACATGTGTGAGGGTCATAACTTCTGGGACTACTCTTCCCAGGTAACACAGGCCTTTCGGAACTCGGGGAGAGCCACTTCTACGCCTTTCTTCCACATATAAAATACACATTATCGGGGAGAATATAAGGAATAGTTGCATCATTATCATTGAACACATTTCCCTTGCAAACAATCCTATCTCAGGGTCTTCCATCTGGTACATGCAAGTCTCTGGTTGTATTATTTTAGCACAATAACCATCTGGTACCTTACCAATAATTTCTTTGGTGGAACTCAGGCCCTCATTCAGAGGCGGTCGGAGGATGCAAGCGGTCGCTCAGAAACTGAGCGGCCGCTTGCATCCTGACCGGCCGCCCCTGTTTCGGTCGTTAGGCTGTGGGTTTACACCCACAGCTCTAACGACCGCTAGGGTGATGGTCGCGATGGTCATAGACCATAGGGTCTCACTTGTCGTAAGCCCCGGAGAGCCGGAAGCTCTCCACTGACATCACTAGTGATGTCAGTGGGGCCTCCCCCAAACGGCAGGCGTTCCCATGGGAACACCTCCGTTTGGACTGCCCCCCCCCCGGCCCGCCTTCCAAACGGGGCGAGCTGTCAATCAACATCGACAGCTCGCCCCCTTTGAAAAGAGACCCGCTACGACCGGCGCTGTCGGTCGTAGCGGGTCTCATGCATGCGCACGAAGGAGTCGGCTCCCTCGTGCGCATGCGCACTGGACAAACATCGAGGCGGCCGAGTGGTCGTAGACCGTACGGCTGCCTTTGAATGAAGCCCTCAATGTGTACCGGTACCTAAAATGTTTCCCACTAGATTTAATTGAGCGTAACAGATCATGGTTTATGGACTCATTATCAGCTCTCTGTGAGAAGGTCATCGTCTGATTATTGCCCGTCACTTCCCAACTCCCGGGTTTATTGGGGTTGGTTATGTTTAAACACAAAAGTGATCTATCTACTTGGAATTGATAGAGTTTGAAATTAGGTGGTTTGGATGAGAGGAATTTTCCATCCAATGTTTTCCCTTTTTGTAATTCTAAAATTTCCGTGATATTCAGCGGAAATGGCACCAACCCTACGTTATGATGTCCCTGTGGCACTTGTGAACACACCCAGCAATCAGTTTGGTTTAACACTTTGCCTACCATGCTATAATAATCCTCTAAAGGATACCCACTCCAATACGGGTTATATTTAGGCTGGCACCGTTGCATACAGTTCTCATCAACTAGGGACCCACAAAGCTCACAAATACAGCAATCTTCAGACGATAAACCTCCACACCGTCCCCGAGTATCCGGAATTATAGCTCTCTTAACAATAACAGTACTAAGATTGGTCAGACACTCCTCTGATTGGCATTGCACTCCTCCTGACTCCATTCCATCAGCACTGCCGTCAGCTCCCATCTCCTCAATTGGTCCCCCATCACAGAAACCGGATATCCCCGAGCCAGTCAAAATGGTGAAAACTCTGGAAAAGAATATGAAAATGAACACAGCAGGCCAGTCCATTGTCACAACAAAGACCTGGAAATTTCTTTTAGTTCAGGTATCTCACTACAACCTTTTCAATCCTCCCGGAACAAGCTCGCGATAGACAGGTCCACGTTATCAGACTTGTGTCCGACCTTTTTGCAATGAGTAGAATGGACCCAGGTATCTCTCTCAGCCACCTTCAAAGATGTAGTACTTGTCAGCAGCACCTGGTACGGACCTTCCCACCGATCAGTTAAACAACCTGAACGCAATAAATTTCTGATCATAACATATTCTCCTGGTTCAACATCATGACAGTTAGTTTCAGGCATATCATTGGACAACAATTTCAGTTTCTGCTGCTGTTGTTTTAACTGCTTACTCATTTATATAAGATACCTTAGTTACCTCTTTGTTACCCTTCAAGTCTTCCTGTGGACTTATAATCAAATGAGGTTGTCTACCGAACAGTATTTCAAAGGGGGACAGATTTAGAGGGGGTCTAAGATGGTCCTTATACTATGTAGAACCAATGGTAACGCTTCTGACCATCCTAGTCCAGTCTCTGCCATGATTTTACTTAACTTATTTTTAATAGTCCCATTCATCCTCTCTACCTTGGTGCTGGCTTGCGGTCGGTAGGGGGTGTGAAGTCAGCTATTAATACCAATACACAAATTTTGCATCTCAATTAATTTCAGGCTGTCAATTGTTTGAAAAGACATCATTTGTTCAGTTGGAGAAAACATTTTTAACCCTGCTGCCCATTTTGCAGCTCCATTGGCTCTATTGTTGCCCCCACTTTGGACAGTTGGATTGCTTCTAAAAGATGTATTATGTGTCGGGAATGTGCAACTGGTGTGCCTGCTGCTGTCATAAAATTTCTCAGACGCCCTAGAGCCCCGAAATCATGCACCACCCCGAACGCATACCTCGAGTCAGTGTAAATGTTAGCAGATTTGCCTGCTGCCAGTTCACATGCTCTAGTTAGTGCTACTATCTCTGCCACCTGGGCTGAGTGAGGAGGACCAAGAGGTTCAGCTTCTCTGATGTCTGTGTCATTTACAACAGCATAACCTGTTGTGATAGGATCACTGGTAAAGGGGTCTGTTGCAGGGACATTGGTCCCAGATCCCTGTCCTATGTGTGTTAAATCCCCAGGAGAAAGTCTGCAGTGTAGCAGGCTTGAGTCTCGACTTTTTGAAAAGCCGGTTTGGGACCTGGGAGTTGTGGGTGAGAGGAAGGGCTCCACCCACAGCCACTCTAGGTTTTGGGCCTTTCAGCTTGGTAACAGGCTCATTAGGGCTTCCAGCTGAGAATGGCCAACATTTGCTTAGTTTGTTTAGAGCTGAGTGTCTCACCTGGGTGAGCAGACAGGGACTCTGCTCAGAGACCCTGGGAAACCTAGCTATGAGGACTGTGCTGTGCTTTTGTTGCTGGTGTGGGCATTAGGCCCTGCCAGGATCACGTAGTAAGGGAAATCACTTGTAAAGTTAGAGCTCAGACAGGGCTAGGATTTATGTTTGTTTTCTTTATGTAATCTCTGACATTGTACAATAAAGACTGGCGCCGACCAGCTTGTACTCGCATCCAGGCTGGTGTGCTGCTTCCCGGCTGCTGTGTGTGCAAGAAAGGAGTCCTTCTACCCAGGAGAGGGACCCCCAACCCGACTGAAGGTCACACTGTACATAACTCACCTGTGTCTGTTTGTCTATGACAGCTCCCATCCATGTAAAAAGTCACATCTACAGTCTGTAAAGGTGTGTCACGTATGTCAGGTCTAGCAGTAAAGGTCTGATTTAGATATTCCATACAATCATGTGCATCAATATGTCCGCTGAACTCACCCCCCGCCAGCAACTCGTCCCCTTCCACCCTTTGTACATCATGTTGTACATATGGTAAATACGTTGCTGGATTCAGCGTACTACAACATTTAACAGTGATGTTTGCAGGTGCAATTAGAGCTAGTTCCCATTTGGTAAACCTAGCCGAGGAGACGTGTCTGGTTTGAGCAGAGTTCAGCAGAGCAGATACAGCGTGGGGAGTGCAGACAATCATATCATGACCCAATACTACGTCCTCACTTTTACTCACCAATAGAGCAGTAGCTGCTACACTTCTCAAACAGGTGGGGAGTGATCTTGCCACAGTGTCCAGTTGGGCACTGTAGTATGCTACGGGCCTACTGGCATCACCATGTTTTTGTGTGAGGACACAGGCGCAGCACAACCATCGGCTTCCGTACAATACAAATCAAAAGGTTTTTCATAATCAGGTATTCCCAATGCAGGTGCTTTTGTCAGACTATCCTTAAGATTAAGGAAAGCCTGCTCTGATTCCTCTGTGTGTATGACACGATCGGGCTTTGTGGAAGAGACTAAGGGCCTGATTCAGACCCACTCGCGAGCGGCTGTCCGCTCGCAAGTGGGTCGATGTTATGGACTGAGCATGCGCACGACGGAGGGAGCTCCGTCGTGCGCATGCGCCAGACGCGACGAGCGAAGGAAAGTCCTTCGCTCGTTGTGTCCGATCAAAGGGGGCGTGCTGTCAATGTTGATTGACAGCACGCCCCCTTTGGTGGGCGTGCCGGGGGCGTGCCTCCCTGACGGGGGCGTTCCCACGGGAACGCCTCCCGTCAGAAGCCGGCCCACTGACATCACTAGTGATGTCAGAGGGAGTGATTTTGGCTCTGATAGAGCCAAAATCACTCCGGAGCTTGCGGTTGAAAACCTCAACCGCAGGCTCCGGCTCGCAAATTCGATGGTCGCGATGGTCTCGACCATCGCGACCATCACAATGCACGCTCGTATAGCCTGTGGGTGGTGACCCACAGCTATACGAGCGTCCAGGAGGACGCTCCATGAAAATGGAGGCCGGCCCTCATTCAGAGCGTGCGCTCTGCTCAGAGCGTACGGCTCTGAATGAGGGCTTAAGTCCTGTAAAGGCAAGGCCAAAATAGAAAAACCTGGGATCCACATTCTACAGTATCCACACATTCCCAAGAAGTTACGAATTTGCTGTTGATTCTGCGGCAGTGTCATGTTCTGTATGGCCTGTATTCTGTCATTTGTGAGATGTCGTAACCCCTGAGTTAGGCAGTGTCCCAAATATTTTACTCTGGATTGGCACGGCTGTAGTTTATCCTTAGCAACCTTGTGTCCTGTATGTGAGAGATGAAGCAACAAAAGTTTAGTATCATTCAAACATGACATAAACGAATCAGAACATAGCAATAAATCATCCACATTTTGAATTAGAACAGATCCATTGGCAGGTTGAAAAGATTGTAAACAGTCGTGCAATGCCTGGGAGAAGATACTAGGGCTGTCTATGAAACCTTCGGGCAATCGTGTCCATGTATATTGCACACCTCTGTATGTGAATGCGAATAAATACTGACAGTCAGGGTGGAGAGGCACAGAGAGGAAAGCAGAACAGAGGTCAATGACAGTGAAATGGGTTGCATTTGGTGGGATCTGCATAAGAATGACAGCTGGATTTGGCACTATGGGGAATTGGCTCTCTACTACCTTATTAACACCAGCCTATAACCCCTCCCACCAGTCTTCTTCACCAGAAAGATGGGACTGTTGGCTACACTAGCTGTACGAACTAAAATTCCCTGTTGCAATAATCGCTCAATTATTGGAAAAACCCCTAATTCTACCTCCTGTTTTAGTGGGTACTGGGGAATTTTTGGAGCTTGCCTACCGCCTTTTAAATTTACCATTACGGGGCTTACGTTTGCCATTAATCCAGTGTCCTGTCCATCCTTAATCCAAAAGGAATCTGGAATTTGGGACAACATTTGATCTACCTGAGATGGATTTTCATTTAAACTGGTAGAGTGATACATTATCCTTTGGGGAGTGTCCAACATATCCCGCACCTCGTGCGCAACTCTCTCTGGGATATCTAGAAATACACCATCAGGGGTGCAATATATGACACACCCCATCTTACATAACAAATCTCTACCCAGCAGGTTAGTAGGAGCCGCAGCAGCCAGAAGGAAAGAATGCCTGGTATGCAGCGGCCCGATAGTAACTCCTGTGGATTTTGTTAAAGGATAATGTTCCACTTTACCTGTTACACCCATTGTTGGTACTGTCTCGTTGGTCACCTGTAAATTAACGGGAGATTTTATCACTGACCTGGTAGCCCCTGTGTCTACAAGAAAAGGATATTTAGTACCAGCTACATCAACCATCATGACCGGTTCTTCCCTAGTACTTCCCGTTAACCTGACTATCTGTAGACTACAGGTATGACCTGACCCCTAGCGTTGGCTTCCATTCTCCAATAAAGCATTAACGGCTACTATTGGAGTTGGTGCCTGTTGGACATTTGCTGGTCTCTGTGCATATCCCTTATGGGGATATGCAGGTTTTCCCTGATTTGGGGATCCTACCCTTTTTGCTCTGCAGTTTCTACTTAAATGTCCTGGCTGGTTACAATTAAAACATGTTCGTGGATCGGATGAAGACACGGGTTGTTGTGAGGTTTGAGCAGGAGGAAAAGGTGATGGATATGGGTAGGGATATGGAGGATAAGGGTATTGTGGGGGGTATGAAGTTTGTGAGTAGTATGGGGCCTGTGGTTGTATAGGGTTAGTGGAATAGAGCTGTGTTTGCTGTTGCGTGGGATTAGTGAGGGCATATAACTGTTCAGGTGTAATTGTGTGTGTAGATGCAAGTGTGTCTGTTGGCTGTGATGTTACCGTCATTCCTTCCAGAGCTTGGATACTGACAGCCATTAGTTTTTCGCTCTGGGTCTCTCTCTTCTTTGAGATGTTTTTATCATGTTCTATGGCAGATTCTATGAGTGCATCTATTGTGACTCCCCTCCAGCCAGGCTGCGAGGTCTGAACCCGGGTCTTTAGGTTCTCTTTAAGACTGTCCATGAGTATGGTGACTATCATTCCCCTGTGGTGAGTGCTATCTTTAATATCCTCTAACCCAGTGTACTGAGTGATAGCCTGCAGAGCCCGGTCGCAATAATCTTCTGCAGATTCACTATCCTTTTGCTTTATGGTGAAAATGTTGTTCCAGTTAACTATTACTGGGAAATATATACCCAATTGAGTTACAATGCGGGAAATGTTACCTTGGTTTAATTGGTCTGTTAAGGGAACATCACCATCCAATACACAATCCGTGATAAATTTTGTCACGTCGGTATTGCGTGGTAGACAGGCCCTTAACACCACACACCAATCTTTATTAGTTGGTTCATGAGAACTACCCAAATTCCTCAAAAATCTTTGACATTTGGCTAGTTCCTTTTTGGGATCGGGGAAATCATTTATGATGGAATTTAGTTCTGCTCTTGTCCAAGGACAATGCATTACCACTTCCCTCGTGGGCACTACACCATTCGCATCTGCATTTCCATTCGGAACGGTTATTGTCCGAATGGGATGCAGACCGGCAGCGCTGCTACCTTTGACCTTGTTACCTGGCTGGGGGTTTAATCTGTTGCTGCTACGTATGGTATTAACTTCCTCCACGGGTGCAAAGGGTGTTAGCACTTCCCTTGCTGTTACCGATGAAGATGGCGGCACCACTCGTGATTGTTGTGGTGCAGCATCTATCATCTGTACAGCAGGGCAAATGGCAGACATTACAATAGGCTCATCATCCACATCATGAACATTTTCTTTATGGTTGCTTAAGAGAGGGTACAAATTGCTTGTTACATTTTTATGGGTATTTTTGATAACTGTACTTGCACCTCCATCCACATAAGGTGGAGGTGGTGTGCGTGAACTGCTGGCAATACTTTCCACAATGCTACCTTGCTGCATGTGCGCGCCATTTTGCGGCTCGCCCGCATTGCAAAATAGTGTCGCGGTTGTAGTCTCTGGCAATGTGCTCGCAATGCTAGTTTGCGTCGCTTGCACATTTTTAAGCCACGCATCCCCTTCATGCTGCCACAACTTTAAACATTCATAATCTTTTACCTTTTTCTCTCGGGAGCGCATCAGACTGATGTGATCCCAGACATTATCTAATACATCTTTATCAAAACTACCAATTCTGGGAAATGGTCTAACACTCTTCATCGTCATTTTAAACCATACATCACAATACCTTATTGCAAAGTACCGTACTTAGTATGCATAATACGATGGGCCGATCCAAGCGGCGCTTCCATTAGCAGCACATCATTGTCTAACATCTCTATTGTTTGCATGGCTCCCATTCTGAGACAACTCCTACGTTTTTCAATAAAGATTTAAACTGGTGAAAGACAGTCAAGATACTTTCACTTACCTGTGGACGATTTAAACGGCAGTGCACACACCTGTGAAGATTTGAAGAAGGCTACTCCACACACCCGGATAAGAATTAAGAAGGCAACTTCCACACCTATGGAAGTTTAAGTCGGCTACTTCCACGCACCTCTCTACAACAAAGACAACATGTACACCTGCTACTGTGTATAGAACGGTAAGCTGCTTACCGAGCGGCTAGCACATAGCCCTTAAAGGTCATACGGTACCTCTAACTTTAGGGAACAAGTTACCCCTACCAACAAATACTCACTGTTACACACTTTTTTCCTGCGCAGAAAAATACACGTTAAACCAGATATTGATAACAATTGAAAAGAGTAAACCTCAACGGCTTTGTTTAAACACATGGCAGCACAACCGGAAGTACGTATACGCTATTGTGCGACCAGTCGCATACACAATAATGCGACTACCACACAACCGTATGACAACCTTTAGCTGCGTACACAAAGTGCATCTTGACTGTGTGCACAACTGCGACTCAGCCGCGTGCTCAAATACTGCGGCACCCCTCTAAACATAAGGTTCTATCAACAAAGGAAAACAAACTTTTTCCTCTCTTGTCCCTGGATTCTAGTCAGCGTCCCTGACTCACACGAAAACAGGTAGCGATTTCTCAGCACCGAGCGGTTGCAGGTAAACCCTGCATGTGGCCACTCCACCCTTTGGTGAGATATCGATAACCGTATGTGCCGTGTGAGTAGGTACGTGACTTCACTATGAGCCCCCAACTAAGGATATTGAATTAGAACCTCTATACACTCCTGCCTATACCTTCTAATATCCTGCCTATAAACCTATAAGGATGAAGCTATTTTGCGTACGCACTCATATAGTAAATAAAGACTCCAGACCTTGATCCTGTGGTTCCAAAGCACAAAGTGATATTTCAAGTAAAAGTACAGTCAGTTACACGCTATGATCTAAGTACAATTTAGCGCAAAGAGTTATACAGACCCAAGTACAGTTATACGTATGCAGCGCTCTGGACCAGATGTAGGCATCAGCAAGAAACCCCCCATCAATCAGCATTCATCAAGAAGACTCAGACTGGGGTCACAACACACATGTTTATACTCTCACAGAAACAGACAACACAATAGAGAGGCTTGTCGCTGATGCCATTGGTCCCCAGGAGGATGCATCTGTTGCAGAGCATTTAACAGGTTGATTCAAATAGACACAGTCCAGCCTCTAACAACTGGTTGTCTCTGGTTTCCTGCCTCATGTACATCCTAACAGTTGGTTATATAATGTACATTTCGGTGCTTTAAGTCTCTGCGGTCCATAAGTTGAGAATGCATGTTGCGATCGTCACACTGGCGATACCAGAATGCTATTGAAAGAGTGCAGATCAGTATAATATCAAACATTACTTACTTATCATGTATTAAGCCTTAGCTACCAAATAACCTTTATTTCACAGCAATTATAATAAATTAACAAACTTGAATCTTATACTTTAAAGCTTATGGAACCTTGTATGTAAATATGTAATGTATAAGTATGTGGGGTTTGATAGAAAGACGCTAGTTAACTTGGGGCAGATGGTTGCGCATGAGGCTAATAAACAGCATTTTCATACAAGATCTTATGCATTCGCTAAAGTGCGACTAGTTAACAGCGCAATTGTGCGTATTTGTGTGTATGAGAAATGGCGTAAGATGCAATCTTATGATGCTAATAGTAACATCGCCATATGTACTTAAGTGTGAGTTTAGCTAAAATGGCGCTGGGCGGCCATTCGCAAAATGGCGTTTTGCGATCTGATTTACAAGATGGCGTCTTGTGGCCAGTCGCAAAATGGCGTCGTTACGATATAATTTTAAGCTGGTCTTGTCTCATCCAATTATCCAGCTTCGACAAGGGGTTTTTCTTCACCAGGGAAATAATTCTTCTGTCATCCACCACAGTTGTTTTCCGTGGTCTTCCGGGTATTTTGGTGTTGCTGAGCTCTCCGATGCGTTCTTTCTTTTTAAGAATGTTCCAAACAGTTGATTTGCCATACCTAGGACCTCATTCAGAGTCGGTCGAAGCGGCCGCACGGTCGTACGCCACCGATGTTCGCTATACTGCGCATGCGTAAAGTTCGCAATGCGCGTGCGCAAACTAGCCGCTACGATCAGAAATTTCTCTCTTCTTGAACACAGCCAGGTCGGAAGTTTGAGTGACAGATTGAGGCGTTTGTGGGTGGTAACAGGGGAAGGTGCTTCAAAACGGGGGAGTGGAGATCCGGACGCAGGTGTGCCTAATTATGCGAACGGCGTTTTATGGGAGTGCATACGGTTTATGGGAGTGCATAATTAACAAAGTAGCGTCATGGCACATGTGACATGGGAGGTTTTTACACTGACATGATCGTAGCGCTTAAGAGAGGGTATGGTCAACCTTAAGCTCTACGACCAGTTCCGATGGTTCTCGATGGTCTTGATTAATCCTTATGTGCCTGGAGATGACGTGTAATGCGTACGAGAAGGGGGCGTATTTTTTTGTATTCCGGCCGCTTCCTCCCCTTGGTCGGCCAGCTACCGATCCGAACTTAGTGACGCAACTTGCGAGGGAATCATTTTCATATCCGGCCCCTTTTCCCGTACGACCGTGCGGCCGCTTCGACCGACTCTGAATGAGGTCCCTAATGTTTTTGCTATCTCTCTGATGGGTTTGTTTTGATTTTTCAGCCTAATGATGGCTTGCTTCACTGATAGTGACAGCTCTTTGGATCTCATATTGAGAGTCGACAGCAACTGATTGCAAATGGCACACCTAGAATCAACTCCAGACCTTTTACCTACTTAATTGATAATGAAATAACAAGGGAATAGCCTAGAGCTGTCCATGAAATAGCTTTGAGTTGATAGTCCCATTACTTTTGGCCCCTTAAAAAGTGGGAGGCACATATAGAAACCGTTGTAATTCCTATACCATTCACCTGATTTGGATGTAATTACCCTCAAATTAAATCTGAAAGTCTGCAGTTAAAGCACATCTTGTTTGTTTCATTTCAAAGCCATTGTGGTGGTGAATAGAGGCCAAATTATGAAAATTCTGTCAATGTCCCTATATTTATGCACCTGACTGTGTGTATGTATATATATATGTGTATATATATATATATATATATATATAGATAGATAGATATATGCACAGTATATATAAAATGTTTATTTATATATATATATATATATATATATATATATACACACTACATATATATATATAGTATAAATGTGTGTATATATTATAAATATTTTGAGTACACTACTTCTGTTTTCCTTGCATTATGTGTAAAATGTATACTACTACAGTATACACAGCAGCAGCCAGGCAGCCTGGCCAGCAGGACTGACATGCACCTTACCTCAAGATTGCTGCTGCCAGACCACCTTCACGCAGAGCTGCTGTGTGTGCCTGCTGAGTCTGCCCATGGCCATACTGGTGGATATAACCGGGGGCGGGGCTGGCTGGGCTGCTTCAGGCTGTTGGTGCGGTGGTGGTGGACAGAAACTATATGATGTCACACGCAGTGCGTCACGTGGCGTGGAGGCAGCGCTGCCGCCGAGTGACTGCGAGTTAGTGGCGCTTGAGGGCTACTAAAGCCCTCCAGGCGCTGCCATCATGTTGTTGCTTTCAACTTTGAGCCACCGGTGCCGCAGGTGGGGTGGACGGCCAGGGGGCGGGGCCTCGGATAGGCACTGCAGGCTGCTGTAGAAGGGTAGAAAAACCTATCTACAGCAGCGCACACAGGCACAGCACAGATCCTTCTGTGTGGGCCTATTCTGATTGTGGCCTGGAGCTGTAGCTCCATCAGCCCCATTAGTAATCTGGCCCTGCATCTGGTGAAATCGTTTTAGATGGCGCATTACTTTCTTTCTCTTAATAGGGGTATTAATCCGTTAAACGTTCCATGTAAGTAATTTGAAGGTACTCTTAGCTAATGGCCCTTGTGAATCTGGTGTAGACAACCAATACCAGCCCTAGGTAAAAAGTGTACAAGAATATAACTATCAGTTCCCTTCGTCCAGTCCCAGCAAGCAGGACGAGGGAGGAAAATCATGTAACACAATATATATTCCAGTGTGTACAAAATAAAAACAAAAAATGCATTCAGATAACTATTAACCGTTATCCAGAAAAACCTAACATAATTTTTCATTTTAAAAACCCAGTAGACTGAGCAACCAAAAAGGTTGCTCATAATTACAGTAATGTAAATAGCGATTCCAGTATAACAACCCCAAAGGTTGTTGAGTAAAATACGTGTGATGAAACTGGAAAAATAATTCAGAACTATAAGGAGCAATATCCCTTGCATCATTTAGTGTGGTGCAAAATGTAAGTGTCCCATGGGAAAACAGGAAATATACAATCCATAACATATAACATATTGACAACAAAATTACTTATCAAGTAACGGATCTCTTGGAGGTCAGTATATTGTCATTCTGGGTAGAATGAGGCAAGACAGCGCTAGTGTTCAGTGATTTCAGGAAGTTCTGAGCAGGTTTGGGTGAATCAAAGTATACAGGCTTGTCCTCATGCATAATGCCTAACTTCGCTGAATAAATCAATGCAAAGCGTATTCCTTTAGAAACGAGTTCCTTGCATATAGGAGAAAACTCTCAGCGTTGGGATGAGAATTGGAATGAGAAGTCCTGAAATAAGAGCAACTTGTGGCCTTTGAAGGAGGGAGAACCAGATTTGCGATAAGCCTCCATAATTCGCTCCTTATCGGCATAATTCAGGATCTTGAAGACTACAGGTCTTTGGTGCTGTTCTGGTTCCTGTCGGATTAGGCTGATTCTATGTGCCATCTCAACCAGGATAGAGTTCACTGGAGCCTCCATGCCCAGAGTGGTAGGTAGCCATGAGGAGACAAGCGGCAGGCGTTCCCTTGGTTTAACCGATTCAGGGAGTCATTTCAATCTGTTGCGTCTGTTTCGGTTCTCTAGGCCCTCTAATTTATCATGTAGAGCCATTATAGTGGATTCCTGGGTATGCACTAGTGTTTTGGTCTCGTGCAGCTCATCCTCCAGCACCGACACCCATTCCTCTACCTCCGTCAGCCACTGTAAGTGTTGCGACAGTTGGGCGACAGCTGAGTTAATTGTTTCTGTCAGAGGAGCTAACTTTTGGTCTAGTAAGGGTGATATGATGTCAGAGATTTCTATAGATTTTTGAATGGATACTGTACTGTATATGTTTGAATCAAACAGGTTATCAAAAGGATCCTCAGTAGATAGGGAGGTCGGAGAGGAGGAAGCTCCAGAGACTGTTGGTTTATACTTATTTTTAGCTGCCTGAGAGCCTCTGGGACCTCTCTGGGATTTTACAAACTTCTCCATAACAATAGAGAGATCAGTACCTATATCTGGAGCTCAGTACAGCACCTATAGTGATATAAAGAAATATGTAGGTGTAGTGAGAATAAGCTGTAACTTCACCAAGAGGGAGAGCAGCTGAAGAGCATACACTACAGAGTTGCCAGCTATATTGAGACAGTGGCCACTTATGCTCTATGCTGACATGTGGTAGCCCTCAATATAGTCAGCTGGCCAGGGAGTAGTTTAGAGGCTGGGGAGGGGGCTCAGTTATAATTTTGAGGAGTTGAAAGTAGCAGATACAAGGGGAAGATGTGAAACAGGTTGCCCATTCACGATTCCAAGATGGCGCCGCACACATGCGCAGCTAAATTCCGGCGGTGTAATGCTCAGGGAGCCGGGGCTGCAGCCACACTTGCCTGCTAATATCCTGTGGACTTCCGCTGTCGATGGGAGGCCCAAGTACCGGCACTCGCAGTAGGTACAATCCGCGGTGCAGGTGGTGTTTCAGGGAGCTCTGTTTAAAAAGCAGCCAGTCCGTTCTGCCTGCCCACCGGAAGTCAAGAAAATTAATTTTAACTGCATTGATGCAACCTACAAATTAATAATTTGCTTCAGGTAAACAGATAATTTTTAACAGTAGTTATCAATGGGGGAAATTTGCTTAAAAAAGTTGATTGTAAGACTTAGTAATATATATTCCCAAATATTTTAACTTTTGGGACTGGCATTTAAAATTGGAATTTAGTTCTAAGAATTTGTTTGTTTGCCGAGGGAACATTTAAGTTTAAAGGGATACGTTATCATTATTTTTGATCATTTAAAATATGTCTAAGTGACTATTTCAACAAATTGCAGCTTTTTGTTATGATTCTGGGTGATTTAGAAGCTAAAGCAAAACTGCTTGAAAATCGCTGCAAAAACCTCCGTTTTTAAACTTGACCCATCCAAAATCACCATCCCAATTTTTTACATGGAATAAAATACAAACAGGTAGATATCCTTACAGTTGGAAAACCTGCTGCAAAATTAACCAAATCAAAAAGAAATCTGAAAGTCTTGCCTGAAACAAAAAATATGTAAAAATAGGAGGTAAAATAAACCCCTAATATCCAGCATTCTGCATAAGTTTGGATAGTCAATACACATGCATCAAATACAAATCTGCTGCACGTTAAAGTAACAAATTCAAACAAAATAGAAAGTGAACAAAAACATATTTATTCACCCAAATTGTTTAATTATTTAATTATTTTATAACTAATACAGTTTTAAAATAGAAGAGTTGTATGAAAACCAGTTTATAATAATTATTTGAATAACTTTCTACAACATAACATTTTATAGTTTATTATGTTTATATGATAATGCCTAATTTATGGAATCTTTTCTACCTGGATTCAAACAAACAAAGCCAGCATTGGAAGGGTTATGGCAGTGGTTCTTAAACTGGGTGCCGTGACACTCTGGGGTGCCTCAGGGCACTTGCAGGGGTGCCTCAGGTTGGTGGTCCAGTACCAAATAAAATTATTTTTAGTCAGTGTGATAGGCAAAACCAGTGCTAATGACTGCCAATCAAAAAATATGAGGACAAAGAGAAGTGCAGCCCTGTGAACCACCACATAACTGAACCTAAGGGTGACACATAAGCACAATTTACTTCATTTAATTTTTGCTGAATTTCTCAATAAGAAACTTTTGGCATAGGGGTGCTGTGGAAAAAATACTGATACTCTAGGGCGCTGTGATTCGAACAGTTTTGGGAACCACTGTGTTAGTGGATTGGAATCAAATTTAAATGATCAAGGCCTACTTTGGCTACTTACATTTTCAAAAGGCACCAGAACCATATTCTTGAAAGAGTTGGGTGTCACCCAATGAAACACGTGGGTGTTTGACCTGACTGCATTCACAACCGAGAATGAGACTTGATCAGTTCATTAAAACTTTTAGCATTAGGAACCTTTTTGTTTGCCTCTATGGAGATGGATACCATTTGCAGTTGAACCAGCCGGCCACCAGAGCAGAAAGGCCACTACTCAGTGTCTTTCTACATCAGTGTTGCACACTCATTGTCATCACAGGAGGATACCATAGATACTTTCACAAAAGGCAACTATGCTTGTTGGAGTATCCATTCTTAAAAGCCTTTGTAATGGATTTATAACATTTATTCTAAGTAACATTAACTATTCTTACTTGCAATTAATCAACTGTCTGTAATGTGCCATGGAATCTGATAACTATACATTTTAAATTATTTTATTGTTTTAGTATATATGTATGTGTGTTGTTTATTTTTATGACTTTTATTGATGAAAGCAAAATTAAAATGTTCTTATACTAGCTGGTTTTCCTGGTATATACTTTTTTCTGAAAAAGAACTCAACTAATTGCTGTTAGCCCAATCTCAGCTGCGCTGTATGCCTTTTTTTGCTTTTCAAACAAAAAATTTGTAGCAAAATCTTCTCCCCTTCCTGAATGCTCTGTGCTACTTAGGATCAGTCCTAGTCCTCTGAGCCGGTGGCTACTAGGGTTAAAGGTAAGGAAACTGTGCCCACGTTATCATTTCTATTCATTAATTTTAGAATATTAGGAATCCCATCTGGGGCAGAGGAAGATTTAGTTGATTTGACAGCCTAATTGTTTCATCAATTGTTTCTTAATGAATGCAGGGGGGGGGAGAGGTTAGCAGAGTTATGTTTATGATTCAATTTTATAGCTTAATATATTAACAATTTTTTTCAATAATTATGGTTTTGCTTCTATTATTGTTTGATTTTATTGTTATTTTATTTTGTAATTAAGACAAAAACACAGTGATATCATCTACACTTCTTCGTATTTCACAATAAATATGTCAAAAACAATTAAACTTCTTGTTTTTTATAAAAAATGTATGTAACACCCTTATAGGTAAATGTGATGTGGTAAATTTTTTTAATATACTATTTCTTGATGTACACAAGAGTATAATTAAGAATATAAAAGTATTAATAAAACAGCTTTCAATACCTTAAATTTCGCAGACCTGTGTTATTAGTAGTCTTGAAGTCAATGGTAATTAGGATCACTACTGCGATCAGAATGAGCTTCTGTGCACGGGCAGATGTTAATTCACAACTATACGTAAATGGCTGCGGGAGGGCTGCTGCACCCACAGCAGCTCCTCACATGGGATTTTGCAGAGCGCGGAGTAGAGAGTCACAACTCATGGCTCCGGGCTCTGGCCCTGATTCAGAGCCGGACGCTCTGACAGAGCGCTCGCTCTGAATCAGGACTGTCCTTCCTAATTTTAGAGCGGCCTCCTGGCCGCTCGCATAGCTGTGGGTGACCACCCACAGCTATAGCGAGCGGACAAAAAGATGGTCGGGATGGTCAAGACCATCGCGACCATCGGGCTTGCGACGAGACCCTTGTGGTATGGTCTCGTTGCCGCAAGCCCTGGAGTGCTTTCGGCTCTATCAGAGCGGAGTGCACTCCCACTTACATCACTTGTGATGTCAGTGGGGCCGGCCCCAGACGGTAGGCATTCCCATGGGAACACCTCCGTCTGGCCAGCCACGCCCACGGCACGCCCACCAAAGGGGGCGTGCTGTCACTCATCGCTATCCGGGTCTCGCGCATGCGCACGACGGAGCCGCCTCCGTCGTGCGCATGCACACTGGGCTAACATCGACCCGCTAGCGAGCAGGTCTGAATTAGGCCCTCTGTCTCTGGGTTAGGCCTGTCAGCCTGAGCCGGGAAAAGCAGGTCCGCCACCTGCGGCTTGCTCTACCTCTAGTTGGGCGGCTCCTCAGGCTGCGCTCAAGTAAAGTAAGTCTGGAACTGGGAGAGCGTCGGGGTGCTGTGGTGCTTACTGCTGGGAGAGGGTTGCTCTGCTGGGATAGGGGTGCTGGGTGAGGATGGGTGCACTGCTAACACTGTGCTGTGCTGGGAGACAGATGTGTTGTGCTGGGTGAGGGCCGGGTGCTGGGTAAGGGGTGTTGTGCTGGGTGATGGGGGGTGATACAATGCTGTGCTTGGAGAGGGTTGATGGGTGCTGTGATCTGTGCTGGGACAGGGGTGCTGGATGGTAGAGGGGTGATGGTGGTGTGCTGTGTTGGGTGATGAGTGCTGTGATCTGGATCCAGGCAGTTAGTAAACAGACAGGGTGGTGGCTGTTAAAGGCAACAATTAAACTCCTCCCCTCCATCATCGTCCAGTGCTTATGCTTCTGACGGAGACAGCAGCAGGACAGACTTTTGACAGATGGACCTGGCCGTGGGTGGCTGCGCCCAAGGAGAGTGCCATCCTGGCAATAGGAAGATACACCCCTGCCTGTCATTATCATCACCCTTCTCAGGTATTAGTTGTAAAAAAAAAATCCCTCAGACTCTAGATTTTGGTCCTGATTCAGTATGGATTGCAATTGATATCGCAGCTGCATAATCGCACGCAATGAAGCTGCGAAAGTATGCTGTTTGCCACAGCTCAGCCAGCATAGAGATGCCTACTGCTGCTTTCTCACATCCGTAACACCTCGCACTCCTGCGTATACATCGGTACCATCTAAGCACATTGGTCCCTCACACACAATTACAGCAGGTCTGACCCGGCGCAGAAATTGCAAGTTTCGACGCACGCAGTGAGTACTCAATCTGCGCATGCAATCCCAGTGGCAAATTTATGCACGCCCATGCAAGGGCTTTCAAATGGACACACACGCCAGTGTTTCTACAACCACTCCCCTGTCACCACCCCCAAGCGCTTACAGCCTGTCAGTCACTCTGCGATATATTCCTATCTGCATGCATAATCACAGTGCGATTGCAGCACATGCGCAGTACTGATCTGCGTATGTAGTTGTAATTGTGTACACTGCTGAATCAGGCTCTTTGATCATATTCAAATTATTTTTGAGATAAAGAAATAAATTCTCACAGGGATGTCAGCTGAGGTACATACACAAAGTTCCCTGCTATTACCTGTAGTAGGCAAAAACATTAGGAAGGGTTCTCCAGGTCGCTGGCCCATCTCACCAACAACCACTTTCCCTTCCTGATAATTCCCACACTACTAAATGGGAACCCTAATACCAGATTGGTGGCTCCAGCAGAACTACACAATCCATCATGTCCTGCCACATTTTTGCTATTTGGCCATGCTAAACCTGTTGCAGCGTTTGTTGGCCACCCCTGAGGGTCCTAATATATACACTCCCGCACTTAGCTTTGCGGGAGCATTCTGAGTTGTATAATATTTCTAAACAGGTATTCAGGTCCACACTTGTAAAATAGTATTAATTAGTTCTCAGGGCATACTTGCTTACTCTCCTGATTCGGCCGGGAGCCTCCCGAAAATCAGGTTGCTCCCCCGGCCCTCCAGAAAAGTGGGTAAGCCTCCCGGCAAGACGCTGACCCCCCAGACCCTTCTGCAATTCCCAGACAAGCCCCCGCAGCAGGGGGGGTGGCGCGATTCACGGTAAATAGTGTCTTCATGACCCCGCCCCTGCTTCACAATGCTGGTAATCTCGGCATTGTGAGGCAGAGCCAAAATGACACGACCACGTGGTCACGCCCTCTGCGCTACCCCTATTGCCAGGCCACACACCCCTATGCCACGCCATGCTCACCCTGCTTGGCCGACTTGGCTCCCCCCTCCCGGAGGGGGCTGCCAGAATGTTGGCAAGCATGGCTCAGGGGCGGGATGCATCAACGTCAGAAATGCAATCAAATGGCATTTTTGGGGGTTTCTCATATGCGATAGAGTCTGGGGCTTGGAATGCAGTGGCCAATAGAAGTCTATGGGCTTCTATTCTCGATGCCGCACTAGAAGGGATCCAAACGGATCCCTCGCACCACCAGCGTGGTGCAGCGTCCTTCTGCGCATGTGCAGAAGGACACCAGAGGGAATTCTGGGTCATAAATCCAGAAGTCCCTCTATCGCAAAGGACAGCTCTTATCAGGAGAGCTGTCCTTTGGATATTTCTTCATGCATACTGGCTTAATTAACTCCGGCATGCATGCAAAGAGTGGCGGGATGCATCACATGCAAATTGCGATGTGTCATGCTTCCCGTCCCAGGAGTTTCATTGGCATAACAGATGTGCCAACTCTCTTTTTTTCTCCAAGATATTGACGCAGCTCTTAATGAACTACTGGGTGTAAAACTGATTTCACAAATAATGCGGGCCATACATCAGCACCACGATTCCCCAACACCAATCCACGGACATTATGTGCCAACTCTTTTCTCCCAGACATTGACACAGCTCTTAATGTATTATTGGGTGATAAACTGCTGATACACAAATAATGCAGGCCATACATCAGCTCCATGATTCCCCAACGCTGATAAAAAATGCCAATCCATGGACATGGATCGGCAATCCATCGGCAGAATGGGGAAAACAGCATCTTGGAAATCCTCGACTCGCCAATTCCGATTATTGTTTGGGCTGAATCAGTGAATCGAAAATTTCCAACATGTTGGATTTCCCCGATTCTCCATCCCCAGATTTGGCAGAATGTGGCATTGGGGCAATACATTGCAGATAGGCTGTAGTTAGTTAGGGATAGGACAGTTACAGAATTGGGTCGGGATACTGTCTGTCGGGATGCCACTGTCTGTATTCTGACTGCTGGGATCCCTAACCCATCCATTGCAGATGTATGGGCCCCATAAGATTCTGAGAAATATTCAATTAAAATCATAGTCACAGCAAGTCCTCTGCTAGGTATACAATCGGGAAGTCGGCTGCCTTAATACCGACAGCCGGCTTCCCGACTGTCATATCCCGGCGAGGGTGAAATGCCGGGTGTCTAGATGTAGACGCCTGACATTTTCCCGACGCCGGGAGACAGGCGCCATGAGGGGACAGCCGCGGGGGGGGGGTTAGGTTTAGGGCACCCAGGGGGGACTTAGGGTTAGGCACCCCCCACGGGAGGGTAAGGGCTAGGCTAGGGGGATAGAGGGTTAGGGTTAGGCACCCCCGGGGGGGACTTAGGGTTAGGCACCCCCCCGGGGACAGGCAGCGGGGAAGGGGGGGTTAGGGTTAGGCACTTAGGGGGAGGGTTAGGGGGTTAGGTTAGTTTATACTTACCTATTGACGATCGAGATTTCCAGCGCTGTCGGTCTTCCGCTGCCGGGAATTCTACTTTTGTCGGCCAGGCGCTGCCGGGAATCGAATCAGGAATCATACTGATTCCCTCTGCTATATGTCCTTGACTAGGCAGAAAAGGACTGATAAATTTGCTCCCTGATACACTTCCACAATCCATAATACTCCCTTGTAAAAGCTAGCAGCAGTATAACTGTATTGTGGGTCATGGGTCACGCATTTAACTATTTTAGAATAGCAAAATGGCTCACTAGAGCAGGCTTATCAGAACTAAGCAAAAGCTGGGCACGCACTAAGCAATATATCGAACAATATATAATTTTGACGCGGATCGTAACAATGTATCGCCCATATTGCTCATTGTGTACGCACTGTTGCGTGTTCAAAAACATTGTTGATCGCATCTTCTGATCTGCTGTGCAAGCACAGAAGATCAGAAGATCCAGCGGACGACACCATACCTCTGGATGCGGCAGGGGAACAATATATCGGGCAGTCGTACACCAGCTTGTGTCGTGTGTATGGACCGCCCAATATATTGTGCCATCGATGAGTACAGACATCGTCTAGTGTGTATCCAGCATAAGTTTCTGGACGATTCTAGTCTCTCACATGTGACCTGTTTGGACCAGAGTTTTTGTCAGGAGGAAGGTCTCGTTATAAGACTCACAAATTATCATTATCCTTTATTTATATGGCGCCACAAGTGTTCTGCAGCACTGTACATAGAATAAGTAAACAAGAAACAAGCAACTTACAGTACATTACAGTGCAGGACAAGATTTATATACATTGCTGCAATAGTGATTAAAGCACTCACAATAAGCAGCCGGGAGTTGGCAGTCACGTGTTAGGTGCCCTTATGGGGAGTAAAGAGTAGAAGAAAATGTAAAGAGAAGCACATGAATTACGTCGTCTATGTCGGACTTTATCCCACTTAATGTCCAGCCACAAGTTGACTTCTTGAAATCTAAACTGCACGTTTGGAATAAATTTCCATTGACCGTTACAGGTCGGGTGAATTTGGTTAAAATGACAGTTCTTCCCAAATTTTTATGTTTTTCAGCAGGGCCCTGTTTATATTCCTCCTCGTATTTTTCGACTGATAGATAGTTACTTGTCTTCTTTAGTATGGGCAAATAAACGATCTCTAATTAAATTGAAGACTCTATGTAGGCCGAGAGGGTTGGGTGGCTTGGCACTGCCAAATTTCCACCTTTATTATCTGGCTTCTCAGTTAGTCCATCTTCGGGGATGGGTTTTGGGTGATGAGACCCAGGATCTACCTACTTTATTGGCACATACTGTTTCTAGAGGATGCTCCCCTTTGCAGCTCTTACTTGATGACAGATGTCCTGGGGGGGGTCCACTTGTCACACAGGCTCATACATTGTGAAAACAGGTCCGTACTTTAGTAGAGGCGGAGGGTATTGACCCTGAATTATCCTTGTGGCACTCCTCCGCTCTTGGAGAATTGGCCCTATTTGATGGCAGCTCTTTGTGGTCCAGGAGAGGGGTCTTCTCCCTTGGACATTTGTATAGTGATGGAGTTTTTAAAACCTTTGATACTCTTAAGACTGACTTTGGGATCCCGAATGCTATGTTTTTCCGCTATTTACAGCTCCGACATGCCCTTTCTGTCCAGTTTTCTTCTGGCCCTCCACAATTTGCTCCTGATCCTGTTAAAGCTCTGCTGCAAGTAACTAGTGGTAAGAGATTGATTTCCAGAATTTACAACTACCTCCTTACTGTTAACTCAGATGACGCACTAGCACTGCTTAGACTTAAATGGGGGGAGGATTTGGGACCAATAGAAGACGAAGAGTGGACTTTAATGTTGAATAGCCCTCTGTCTGCCACCTCTGTAGTGCGATTTCAACAGATTCAGTTTTTCTTATTACATAGGGTGTATCTTACCCCCGTGCTATTGAGTAGATTTGGGTCTGGTGCCTCTGATAGGTGTCCTAAATGTTCTACTCCACAGTACTCGTTCTGGCATCTCCTCTGGGAGTGTTCTGCTGTCCAAGTGTTTTGGTCCCGGGTCACCAGTTGTCTCACTAGAACAGGAGTAGGAGTAATTCCCCTTTTATTCCCTAAAATGTGTATATTTGGCATGGGTCTCTTGGACAGGGTTAATCATTTAAAGGGCCAATATATAATTAATGCATTGACTTTGGCAAAGGTTTGTATTGCCCACACTTGGATGGCATCTAGGGGCCCTACCTTTGCTGAGTTGTGTGGGATTTATGAATGAAGTTATCGGGCATAAAAGATTTCTATATACTAAACGAAATTGTATTCACAAATATGACGGTATTTGGGGCCCTTAGATTGCTTCTTTCCACTATGTTGCTGGGTGGGAATTCAGGCGCTGATGGATTGGCACCCGGTGGGGCGGCACAATGATGATTTAACATTCTGCATCTGTATTTGTAGTTCTTCTGCTGTTTTTTATGGTTCACAGGTATTGCGCAAATATTTTAATTATGATTTTATTCTCATGAGATTATATGATAATGGATGTATAATGCAATTTTTTTTTTCTTTTCTTTTTAAGGTTTATGGGGGGTGGGGGGATTATGTTTTTGTGTATTGGTACTGTGTTTTGTTATGGAAACCAAAACATTTTCAGAAATAAACTCAATTTAAAAAAAAAAAAAGAGAAGCCCATGAGGGAAGAGGTCCCTGTTCGTGAGAGCTTACATTCTAAAGGGGAGGGGCAGACAGACAGGCGTGACACAGAAGGGGAAGATAGGGCGGAAAGAGCATGAGGTGGGTTAGGATGAGTGCTGGAAGGCCTTGATGAAGTAGTGGGTCTTGAGAGCCTGTTTGAAGATTTGTAGGGAGGTGGAGAGTCTGATAGGGAGAGGGAGAGCATTCCAAAGGTAGGGAGCAGCACGGGCAAAATCTTGGATGCAGGAGTGGGAGGAAGTAATCAGTTGGCAAATCCTTTGTGGTGCTAAAGCCTAGAGCTCAGAATAAGCACATGAAGCTCTTTCTGCAAGGGAGTCATGCTTCCATAGCCAGAGGATAGAAAAGAGAGATTATGGTTGTTGAAGACAATATGGGGTCAACATGCCATTATTTTGATTTCTCATCAAAGCCATATACATTGTTTAAGATGCAGCCACCATCTGAATGAAAGATTGAAAAAAGGAACAGGTGTGCTTATAATTAAGTAGTGACCCCTGTCAGTATCAACCAGCTGACTCAAGGGGGGCCCTGAACACAATCTTACAGAGCAAAACACAGTTTACAAACCCATTTTTGAATAGCTGACAAGTAATATCTTCCCTATCAAATAATGCATAAATAAAAAATAATTAGATGTGTCGGTCAGACCAACATTAAATGTAAGAGTGCTAAGCAGCTTTTTCAAAATCCCAAAAGATCCCATATGGAGGATTGACCTGATATTCCTTTTCTTCTAGACCAGAATGTTTTCGGTGTTAAAACAGATCTCCAGAATACTTTTCTTTCATCTCCATACATCTAAACAAGAGAATGTTTTATTGGAATTACCTAGTGTACCAGTGTTCTGTCATGTTATTTTGCATCACAAGCTCACAATACATTCGCCGTTGGATTGAAAGTAGTCACCTCACCTCTCCACCTGTTGCAGCCCAGGGAGTGGTATACATGGACGATTTGCTAATAGCAAAATTTGCAATTACAGACCTTAATACACCACAGGGACATTACCTTATCTTCCTTAATGGAATTGGCCTTTACCTCAAATAACAGCCATAATAGCTCAGTCAGCAGAGTAACAGCCTCTCGTCCCTCATTTCAGTACATGCTATTAATAGTTAGACCTGACTCCTCCAGAGAAATGGGAAGTACTGTAATGCAGCTCTGACTTTCTTACAAAAGCCCAACATTTCTCTCAATGATCTAGCCACACTAATAGGGACAATGATTATTATTATCCTTTATTTATATGGTGCCACTAGGGTTCTGCAGTACCTTACAAAGTACATAAACAAATGAGCATACAAGAAAAACCGTTATTACCAGTACAAAGCAATGCAGGATAAGGACATGGCTTATAAACATTGTTGCATAAAATAAAAGGGCATCAACAACCAAGTGTTAGGTGCCGCTGTGGGGAGCTAGGAGTAAATGATGATATTAAGCTGGGTACACATTAGATGATGTGTACCCAGCATGATCTCGTGAGTAATGGGACCCAGCGAGGGTGCCAGCATCAGCAAGTGCATACACACTTGCCGATGCCGGCAGTGATGAAGCGATGGTGGTGGATGGGGTGGGGTAGCTGAGGTCATGCTGTATTCGGCAGCTTGGGATTGCTAGAGACATCCTCAGATCTTTCTCCATATACAAAAGATCTGAGGATGCGACGGATGATCCGCGGGAGCGCACATCGGCATCGTGTGTACACAACGGACCATATGAACGATCTGTTGTTAAAATGCGTCGGAATCAGCCATATCGTTTAAGTAAAACATTACGTGGGTGAACCAGTTCAAACCCCTCAGCCACACCATTAGCAGATCGGCCAAGGACCTTTGGCATATTGCAGCAGAAAATGCTATGGTGTTACCAGCTCTGAGTGGGACCTCCCTGATGCTTAGCTATAGAAGACCTAAAAACATTAAAGACTTAATTGTGAAAAATGATATCTCGGGCATGGATACTAGTGTACCCGTGCACTTCATGAGTAAGAAACCTGGTTGTTAGCAGCGCATTATTTGCAAGACCTGCAACTACCTGGAATCTGGCAACACGTTTGCACACCCACATTCAGGCAAATGGTACCAGATCAAACATGTTCTATAATGTACCTCCAAATTCGTGGTATACGTCATAAGGTGCCCGTGTGGGTTGGCGTATGTGGGTAAAACCAGTCGACAGTTTAAAGAAAAGATGTCCCTGCACCGCTCCGCCATAAGAGCAGCATTGGATGGCAAGGATCGGGACCAGCTGGTGGCACGCCACTTTAAGGAACTGCGACATGGATTGGCCACCTTGAGATATAAAATCATTGATTGCATCCCTCCTTCTCGTTGGGGTGGTAAAATGGCTAAAGCCCTTTTGCGCTTGGAAGCAAGGTGGATACATAGACTCAATACTGTGACTCCCTTTGGACTTAATGAGTCACTGTCTCTCAGCTGCTATCTCTGAGGTCCCTGGTGCTGTTATTGTCTATAGTATTATGTTGAGCACGGGTTGCTCGGGTATTCCTTACAGTAAATACATGTATGAATCATATATATATATATATATATATATATATATATATATATATATATATATATATTCATATCCAAAGTCCAGCACTCTCATCAATTAAAGTCCATACTCATCAAAGGGGTGCACATCAGCTGTATTACCGTACTCCCAGGTTCTCCAGCAATTCATATGTTTTTAAAGGATGGCACTCACCAGTAATATGCAGTATTTAATAGAGAGGGCTTACATACAAAGCAACGTTTCGGTCCACCACACGGACCTTTCTCAAGCAGTCATGCCTCAAATATAACGGATACCAGGTACAGTTCCCCAACAGGCAGATCATGCCATGGTTTCATGGGGAAGGGCCAGGGAAGAGATAGAAGCCAGGAGATGCTGGGGATGAAATAAGAGGAAGCTACAAGCAAGAATGATAATAAACAGAAATTTGACAGGCCCAAACACCGCCCCCTGACCTGTGGTGCCCTGTGCAATGGCACCATCCGCACTACCCTAGCTATGGCCCTGCTTATGTAGACACTGAATAAGGGGGTGGTTGAAGTAACAGTGTTCATGGTGTGGATGAGGGAATAAGGGGGATGAAAATTGGAGTGGAGGCTGTGTGATATTGAGACAGTGTAGTTAAATGTTCAAAAATACAGGTAAAAGAAGAGTGCTGCTAAATGTATGAGCACAGCTACAAAAGTGAAATCTGAAGAAAACTATTTTAGAAGTAGTGAGTGCAGGAATTAATGACTAAAATATTTTTTTTTATCGTATAGATGTGAATCAATGGAAAAAGGCAATACAAACAAGATTTTCAGTATTATTAAGGCAAACTTACATTGTACAGAACTGATTTTGTCAGAGGTGTTTTGAATAACAAAAGCAATCAGTAAGAGCACCAAGCAGAGTGGGGTGATACGTTCAGAATCTCGGTGCCGGCATCCCGAAGGTAAGTAGCGGGGGTGGGGGGAGGGTTAGGTTTAGGGGGCGGGGAGGTTAGGTTCAGGAGGGAGGGTAGGGAGAGGGGGAGGGTTAAGCTACCAAACAACAGGTGTCTGTGTCCTAACCCTGTCGGGATGCCGGCGTTGGGATTTTGACCACCAGGATCCCGAGCGCTGGCATCCCCTACATATCTCAGAGTGGGAAAGCAATGTCCGAGCAGGGAGTGCAGTAAGGAGTTTCCTGGATATGCATACAGCAGGTGTATCAGCTAATTCACATAAGTATGTCGTACGCTGTCCTTCAGAAGGAGTTCTGGCTTTTAGGATGTTTTCCTTCAGATTTCCTCCAGCTTAACTCTGGCGTAACTCCATCATAGTTATCAAATTCTAATCAAACTTACAATCTAAACACTTTGAAACTAACACTGACTATAGCAGCCTACGGCTATACAGCATATCCGATCACTAATAAGTATAGCTACAAACGTGTCTGTGTGCCCACTGATTGAGACCCCACCCCCCAGTACTAAACACACACTAGATAGGGATGCAATAAAGTCTAAGATAAACAAATAGTGATAGGGGAGTAGACCATCACAGATCCACAATAAATTCCTATCTTAAAACAATTATTCAAATTACCGAAAACTATTTTTCTTACAAATATGTCAAGTCAGGCATGATTTACCTGTCCTCTGACGTCATATGGGATATTACCAATTGGGCTTCACTGCCTATTCCAAATTACAGGTATGTATAAAAGGCCCCATATATCTGCCTGCCGATTCCCAGATGCGACCAGAACCACTGATCCGCCAGTTGGAAACACAAATTGCCAGCCAACGATGATCGGCGATCTAAAAGGCCACATGCATATGTGATGGATTGGGGCAATTTTAGGCCCCCATAAATCAGCCATGATTTGTCGCAATGACCTGATCCCCAGGCGCCAGGGTCGGGACATCGGTGAAATCCACCATGTTGGATTTCCCTGATTTGCCAATCCCTACCTTTATCAGTAAATCTGGGATTTTTAACATGAAGCATTTCACCAATTACCTAACGGATCAGTGGTTCCCACCGGTGAATGAGCAGTTTTGGGGAAATGGCCACCTGATGTATAGGGCCCTTTAGAGCCTCCTCTGATTTTAATGATCGCATCAGATGTGTCTCTTTTGGGATATGAAGAATTCTTCCAACATAGAGCTATACATGGAGAATAGTGAGAGCAAGAAAATATCCTACATAAAAATACTTCAGAACTGAGAAAATAACTTTTCAATCTATTTAACCTCCCAAGATACACAATACTCTAGTTCTTCTCTGGACAATATGACAGATATGTCCTACATATTTTAATGGTTCTTCACTATGGGCCTGATTCAGAGCCGCTCGTAAGCGGCAGTACGCTCGTTCCGAGCGATGTTCGCACTTCTGCGCATGCGCGAACCAGTCAGTGCGGCCGAAAAACGTTTGTTCGCTATATAGCGAATGCCTGCTACTTTGAGTGACAGGATGAGGTGTATGTGGGTGGTAACAGGGGAAGGTGCTTGAAAACGGGGAGTGGAATTAAGAACGCAGGCGTGCTTAAAGGTCAAAACGGGCGTTTTAAGGGTGTGCATAATTAAAACAGCAGCGTCATTGACCACTTCGCCTGGTTGTTTTATAATCAAAACTGCTCGCAATATAGTGGTAGGAAAAACCAACCACAAGAATAGCGAGCAGTTCATACACTGATCGATGTACTCGATTAATCTAATAAATAGCGGACATGACGTATGATGCGAGCGGCCAGGGGGCGTATTTTTCAAATAAACGTCCGCAAGTTTTGTTCGCTCGTTCAGACATAGAGGCGTGAACAGACTGCAAAGTGCGAACGGTTCATTTGAATAGCCACCCCTTTTTAATGAACGAGCGAGCGCAAATAGCGTCCGGCTCTGAATCAGGCCCTATATACTCAGTAGGTTACAAGGCTGCAGGCCTTTACAAGGCTGCATAGGTTTTTATTTCAAGGTGGGTTTTTTTTTCTAAGTGGGACTACATGTACAGCATAACTTAAAGAGTTAAGGCCTCATTCAGACTCACTCGCAAGTGCTGAGCGCTAGCAAGCGGGTCGATGTTGAGGCCCTGCGCAAACGCAGCGGCCGCACTGCGCGTGCGCAAGTCCCGGAGCGAGAAATTCTCTCGCTCTGGGGCTCACTACAAAAAGGGCGGCTGTCGATGGTGATCGACAGCTCGCACCGATTTGTAGGCTGGGTGGGGGGTGGCTGGCCAAACGGAGGCGTACCTGAAAGAATGCCTGCCGTTTGGGGGCGGCCCCACTGACATCACATCGTGATGTCAGTGGTGAGCTTCCAGCTCTATTAGAGCCAAAAGCTCACTGGGGCTTGCGGCAGATGAGATCCTACCACAAGGGTCTCGTCGCAAGCCCCGATGGTCGCGATGGTCTTGAGGGTGGCCCTACTGACATCACTCGTGATGTCAGTAGTGAGCTTCCTGCTCTATTTGAGCAGGAAGTTCACTGGGGCTTGCGGCAGGCGAGACCCTACCACAAGGGTCTCGTCGCAAGCCCGATAATCGCGACCATCACCTGGCCGCTCGCAAAAGCTGTGGGTGGTCACCACAGCTTAGCGAGCAGCCAGGAGGCCGGTCCGCCCTCATTCAGTGCGAGCGCCTCTGAATGAAGTCCATTGTCTTTAATTAATATCTGTAAACTCCAGAGTCACTTAAGATCTGACTATATAATTATATATTATCTCCTAGATTCATGGGATGCTGTTTAGGTTCTGTTTGTATTAGAATTTTATGACTTTTATCTGGTGTGGGTGCAATCAGTGACTACACGTTATGCTTCACTATATACTCCATAGGTTACAAGGCTGCATAGGTTTTTATTTCAAAGTGGGACTAAATGTACAGCATAACTTAAAGAGTTAGACAGGAGTTAAACAGGAGGAAGACAGGAGGACAAAATTTTAAAAGAACTCTATAACTTGGAAAAAATTGCAAAGGATCTTCTGACCTTCTGGATATCCTGCAACTCAGCCATCAGCTTTCATTATAACCTGGACACACCTCTTGCCAACACCCTGCTTCAGCACTGCAAGCAACTACCTGCTTGCTGAACATTTAATTATTGTATGTTTGTGTTTCTACTCTACACTGTTTCTACTCCAGTACCACTGTCAATTTATCTCTATACAACTGTAGTATCTACCATTGTTTCACACATATACCTTTTTTTTAATAATCATACCTTATACTAATTCTAAAGTCCTGTAACTTTAACAGCTCTAAACTCCTTTTGTTTATAATATACTATTGTAGTTGTGCCTTTACATCTTCCAGCACTGTTATCCCTTTTATCTGATTTTGACATTTGAACTGTACTGCTCCTGTATCTCACACTCATCACTACTACTGACTTTTCCCTCCCCTCCCCAACTGCCTCATCTACACTATGGGCCTGATTCAGAGCCGGACGCTCTGACCAGAGCGCTCGCTCTGAATCAGAGCCCTCCTCCATGAAAATGGAGCGGCCTCCTGGCCGCTCGCATAGCTGTGGGTGACCACCCACAGCATATGCGAGCGGCCAAAATGATGGTCGCGATGGTCTTGACCATCGCACTTGTGATGGAGACCCTGCGGGAAGGGTCTCCCTTCCACAAGCCTTAGAGTGATTTTGGCTCTATCAGAGCCAAAATCACTCCCACTGACATCACTAGTGATGTCAGTGGGGCCGGCTTCAGACGGTAGGCGTTCCCATGGGAACGCCTCCGTCTGGCCGCCAAGCCCACCAAAGGGGGCGTGCTGTCAATCAACATCGACAGCACGCCCTCTTTGATGCGAGACCCGGAGCGATGGAAAGCCCGTCGCTCCCCGGGTCTCGCGCATGCGCACGACGGAGCTCCCTCCGTCGTGCGCATGCGCAGTGGGGAACATCGACCCACTTGGGAGCGTACTGCCGCTCGCGAGTGGGTCTGAATGACCCCCTATGTCTCTTTTCTTCTATTCCTCCCTCACTCAGCAGCTACATTATTTTCTCCTCTACCACGTTTTCACCTCTTTTCTCCATCCATAGTCCCCTCTACCTTCTCCCCCCCTCTGTCTCTCTTCATCACATATAAATCTCTCCACTGCATCTCCCACAACTCCAGTATTATTCACTTCTCTTCCACCATGGTCCTGCTGCACCACCACTAAACCCTGCACCCCTTTTTTCCCAAGTTACCTATCCTTCCCCCCCACACACTAAACATCCACCTTACCCACCACTGCTGTCACCCTTCCTCATTCAGAAGCCAACCACATACCCCCACACTCCTTATCCCCCTGCTCTAGATCAATATTACCTCCACACTATATCAACCCTAATAATCTTTCTCCTCTCGCCTCTTACCTCTGTCCCTCTCTCCTGTTCCCTCTGAAAAGCCAGTTCTGTCTATAATAAACTGGTCCCCGTTCATGAGTGCTTCATCTGCAACACCTTGATTCCACTTGCCATCACCAAACCCTGGATTTACCCATCTGACACTACTGCTCCTGCAGCTATCTCCTTTGGGGGCCTCACATTCTCTCACACCCAGGGGCACCGAGAGGGGGGGGACGGGTACAGATTACCCGGGCAAAGCAGGGGGCCCGGGCCACCCGCAGCACTTCACTGTTTTTTTTTTCCCAACTTATTTTCTATTTAAATTCTCCTTTACTAATTCACCATGGGCAGTAGCGGGTGTCAGTTTGGGGGGGGGGGGGGATGGTTTAACCGCACCGCCTGTGTGACTGTCTGTGTCACAAGCAGTGCGTGTCACTCGCAAATGCAGGCTGCAGCCGCTGCGGAGCTGGTGCCTGCTGGGAGCCTCACAAGATGATGACATCATCGTCTCGCGAGGCTCTCTCTCTCTCAGCAGGCACCAGCTCCGGCGGCAGGCACCTCCATTGTCTCCCATAGTTCTGCCCCTGCATCCAGCTGCTATGCACTGCAGCCCAAAAAATTCTGTCCTGTCTCCCCCTCCTATAGCCAGCGAAAATGTCCTGCGCTGTGTATGGCTGCCGGAGAATCGGCTCAAAGTAGGAACAGCCACTACAAAACAGCAGCCAGAGACTGTGCACCAAAGATAGAGGGGAAACAAGGGCAAGGCCCCCAATTCCAGCTGCATGCTCCCAGCAGCCCCGTTTCCTCGGAGCTGGGTCAGTGGTTGTCTCTTTGTGTAGTGTGCTGCTGCTACCGCCAGTGTACGTGTGTCCCAGCACAAAAGTGAGATAGGGATCTTCCAGCAGCACACAGATAATGCTGCAAAGGCATAAGCTAAGAGAGAAATCAGTGTGATAGAAATAGACCAATATCTGATAAGTCAAGGTAGTAAACCTTGGAAGGTCTATTGCTTTAAGAATTAGGTTTATTTCTATGTCCAAAGCATTATTATTATTATAATCCTTTATTTATATGGCGCAAGGGTTCCGCAGTGCCCTACATAGTACAGAAACAAATGAGCACACAAGACAACAGTTATTAACAGTACAGACAATGCAGGACAAGTACATGATTTATAAACAATGCTGCATAACACCTAAACAAGCAGCAGGGTGTCAGTAACCAAGTTTTAAGTGCCATTGTAAATGAAAGTAAAAGTAAGGCAAGAAGAAGCACGTTAAGGAAGAGGCCCTGCTCGCGAGAGCTTACATTCTAAAGCGGAGGGTCAAACAAACAGGGGTGACACAGATGGGCTAGATAGTGAGGAAGGAGCATAGAGTAGTGGGTTAGGATGAGCGCTGGAAAGCATTAAGGAAGAAATGGGTTTTGAGGGCCCATTTGAAGAGTAAGAGCCAGGAAGCCAAGTGATGGAGGAATTTTGAGCGAAGGCCAGGGAGACGAAAAAAGGCAGCTACTCAAAGAAGTTGGAAGAGGCAAATGTCATGAGTGTCGTATGGAAAGAATGAGATGGAGGGTTCAGAAGGTAAGAGTTGGTAGGAGTGACCCAAGGATAGAAGGACCCCAAGACCACCACCATGGAAGCCTCCAGGCCAGGGCGTGTGAGCAGGGCTGCCAAGAGAAATCCTGGGCCCCGTACATCAACCTCCAAGGGCCCCCCCATGGAGGGTGTGTGTGTGTATGTGTGGGGGGGGAGAGAATGAGAATTAATATATCAGGATTTTTACATTGCACTAGGGTATTTATGGCCTGGTCTTGGCATCTGCTGCGATACAATTTAATTTTCATGAACTGTGTCCTGGAAAAAAAAAAAATGTATATACATATACACAAAATCAGTTGTTTTGCTATATGAAAATCTTATTCCCTTGACCAGAGGTTCCCAAACTCCGCCATTACCGTCCAGGTTTTTAAGGATATCCATGCTTTAGTCCAGATGTAACTAATTAAATCACCTGTGCTTAAGCATGGACATGCTTAAAGCCTAGACTGCAATGGTGGAGTTTGGGTAACTCTGCTCTGGACCAAAGAAAGTTTGCAGATCATAGATCTCTGCAAACTACAGTTCTGCACTTACAAATTCACCTGCCTCAGTTAAAATATCACTGAAATTGTTTTCAAATGTCGGCAAGTGTGGATGGTAGAATTTTTGTATAAATTGGTTGTGTAATGAATTACTGCAAATGGCCTCTAGATGTCGGCATACAAACACTGTACTGTGTAATCTCTTTGTCTCAGCTAAGCTTTCAGCATAAACAAATGGAACGTTGGCTGCAGCTGCACTAAAGCCGCACACTCACTAGGCGACGGCGGCACAACAGTACAATTACATTGTAATCGTACCGTCGTTGCTGTTCCCCTGCAGTGCCTACACTGAACGATTGATCGTTCAGTGTAGGCACATCAATCATCTCTGAACATGGGCAATCTGTCGTTATCGGCAGATTGACCAGCATGTTCAGTAGATAATTGATGTCGGAAACGACTAGCGGGAGTGCGCATCACTGGTCGTTTCTGACATAATAGAGCACGATTACTGCGCGATTGCACAGTACGAATCGTGATGTTGTAATCGTGCAGTAACATCGCGTAGTGGATAGGCGGCTTAAGGAACAGCAAGACTGAACCAGTTGACACTCCAGATTATGTACCAATATAGGCAAAACAGAGTGAGAAGAGTGTAGACTCCACTTGTGACTAGAACATGTGGATTGTGGGTAACTAGATTATGGAATAAGAGAGGTGGCCCAAAAACATGTTTTTATATACTAGATACAAGAATGATTTTTGAGTTTTTAGAAAGGTAATTTGTGGTTGAGAATAATGGTATAAACATGATTACATCTGATTAATAAAATGCTTGATAGACTATTTACAACTGGCATAAGTTAATAGAATGCTTTAATAGAGCTAGCGTCAGCTGAGTTACAAACAATACAATTTTGCTAACCACATCATAGGCATGCACATAGGGAGTGCCTTGTATGCACAGGTACACCCCAATGTTGGGCACCCCGTATGCACCAGGTCAGTAGCTGCTCTGTTGTTCACAGACGGAATCATAGCCCTGGACTGCTGAGCACATATTATGAAAAAAAATTAAATTAACAATAAAACTATAGTCCATATATGCATAAGGGGAAAAAATATCATTTTATCAGAGTCCTACTGTGGTTGCAGGAAACTATGACCTGCAAAGCTGATTTGTTTAAGGGCATAGGACTGCAACCTTGCAACAGCTGACAGGTTGGGCAACAAGCCTGCTGATATACACTGAGGGCAGGGAGATGTTAAAAGAAATGTCACCTCCCTGCCTGAACACAGAGCAGGCAGCACGTGAATGTCCACAGTCACACCCCCGATCACGTGAGGTATTTCAGAAGCTTACTGATAGTAATCGTCTCCTACAGAAAGGAAAAACCAAGTAAGGAATGGAGGCAGCAATCCCTTGAGCAGCGAAGAACACATATGCAGTGTCGAACTGGGGCATGGAGGGCCCACCATGGGAATCTAGTGGTTGAGGCCACCCTTAGTGAGGTGGCGTACCACTGAAGGAATGTTGCCAGCCTTCTGTTGGGCTGTGGCTAGCAGCTAGATGTGAATAACAAGAACTGCCCTGGGCACCTCACCAGAGTGATTCTATATCATTGTAGCCACTTCTCTTGCTGCTGTTACAAATTAATTTCCAAACGCCTGCAACATAATTAGGAGCATACTTATTAATATCTAGGCGACCCACCCTGGCTTTGCACGGGAGCAATTTCATCTCGCCAAAGCCACCTGCATCTCACAACAGCCTCCTGCTTCTTTTTTCTGCCCCTTGCATCTCACTCCTGCCTCCTGGATTTCACCACAGCCCCCTGCTTCACTCCTGCTTCTTACCACAGCCCTCTTTATCACACCACAGGCCTCTGCTTCTCACTCCTGCTTCTTACCACAGCCCCCTTTATCACACCACAGCCCCCTGCTTCTCACTCCTGCTTCTTACCACAGCCCCCTTTATCACACCACAGCCCCCTGCTTCTCACTCCTGCTTCTTACCACAGCCCCTTTATCACACCACAGGCCTCTGCTTCTCACCACAGCCCCCTTTATCACACCACAGGCCTCTGCTTCTCACTCCTGCTTCTTACCACAGCCCCCTTTATCACACCACAGCCCCCTGCTTCTTACCACAGCCCCCTTTATCACACCACAGGCTTCTGCTTCTCACTCCTGCTTCTTACCACAGCCCCCTGCTTTACACCACAGGCCTCTGCTTCTCACTCCTGCTTCTTACCACAGCCCCCTTTATCACACCACAGGCCTCTGCTTCTCACCACAGGCCTCTGCTTCTCACTCGTGGTGACTGCATCTCACCAGTGTCACCACATCCCCTGCAGCTGGCTGGTGCCTGGTCACTGGGATGTGCTGGGAAGGAGGATCATGGATGAGAGATTTGTATTGCAGCTACCATAAGCAGGAGCAGCAGCATGTCCCCTTAGCTGGGGCACCTGTACATATTTCGAAGCCTCCATGCGCAACCCTCCCGCGCTGTCAAACATGTCAATGAGCAATGTCCCTTTGCACAATGGGCCTGATTCACTAAGGATCGATATTGCGATCGCAGCTGCGATTACGTGCACAGGTATGCTGCGAAAATATGCTACTGACGGCAATCGCAAAGCTAGTATAGTGACGCCCACTACCGCTTTCGCACATCCATAATACCTTGTAATCCTGCATATACATTGGGAACATCGGCCCCTCTGATACAATTAAGACAGCTCTGACCTTACTCAGAAATTGCTAACATTGTCGCACAAAGTGAGTACACAATTAATACACGCCCAAGTAACGGCATTCAAATGGACAGGCACGCCTGCGTTTCTCCGACCACTCCCGTCATGACCCCCAAATGCTGACCTGATGTTACTCACTTTGCGATGACTTTGAATCTGCGTAGGTGATCGCAGAGCGATTGCAATGCTAACTCAAGCACACGCACTATGGTGCATGCGCAGTACACACCATCAACCGATCTGCGTATGCGGTTACAATTGCGATCCATGATGAATCAGGCCCAATGTACTCAAATTCCTGGGCTTCCCATTGAATTCCTCGCCATGGTGCCCCTGTCCGAGAACAGCACCGCGTTCCATGGGAGGTGCCGCCTGTTCATCGAGGGCGTGTGGCTGAGCGGGAACATCACGCTAGAGAGGAAGCACTTCAGGGTGGAGGAGTCATGGCCGGAGTATGCATGTGCAGGTTCAGCGTAGGAATGGACATCAGAATATGATAGTGACTAAGCATCAATGTTTTTCTTCCGATGGTAATGTTTTTACCATTTGATGGAGGCAGTACGATGTTTGACACCATCGATTGGAATTCATTTGATGGTGCTCTGATTTTTTTTTTTTTTTTAATTCCTGATAGCTATGCTTTTCCTGGCTACTGTGTCTGTATCAGGGCATCTTCATGGGTTCGCTGGAGGCTGTCTCTCACCTCGTCTGCCTCAGACATGACCCTGCTCAGTCCCTGACTCCCTCCCCTCTCTATGCTGCTGCTAAGCAACAGGGTTAGCTCTTTTTGCCTCTCACCGTCTCAGAGAACCAGAGTGCAGCTCTCGCCCCTGCATCAGCAGTCACTCACACAGCATGTTATTTCTGTGACCTGCTTCATTCCAAGCCTGTTTCAGATGCTGTTTCAGCACCATGAGCAGCTTGGTGCAAGAATTTTTTTCTGTGACTGCTTCACTAAAATTGTCACTGCTCGGCTCCCTTTAGACACGGGTGAACCCTCCTCAACCAATGCTGGCTGCAGCACAGCGCGTCCCCCTGAGAAAGACACAACGATGTCTGTTATAGCAGCCAATGAGAGTCAGATAAGACTTTCATTGGCTGCTGCTGTGGAAAGCCGTGCTGGGATCAAGTGTCTGATCCCAGCATCAGCACAGCATCCGTGCCCAGCGCTGGGACAGTGTGTTTGTTCCCAGCGCCAGGTAAACCACCGCGGCAGGTACCTGGTGAAGGGACCGCCTGGTCCCTTCCACTAGTGTCGGCGGTAAAGTGGCGGCGGGAGAAGCTTGGCTCTGGGTGCAAGCTAAGCGGAGCTCGCTGCCCGGAAGCCAAGTAGCGGCGTCGGTTGTTTGGCACTGGCCGCGATCCAAACATGGCTCGCGGTCCAGTAGCCAATAGGAGGCAGACGCGACGAGCCAATCACGGCTCACCACGTCATAGCCCCGCACACTCGCGGCGTCTTGAATTAGACGCCGCTGAGAGGGAAACTTCAGTACCGGTGGCGGAGGGGAGGAGTGAAGACCTCCCAAAGAGCAGAGCAGCGCGGCAACAGTTCTGGCGGCCGCGCAAGAGGCCAGAAGACGACGTGATCAAGAGGGAAGAAAGGACTAGCCAGCGGCAGAAGAATGAAGCTGAGGACCGGAGAGGACTGCAGGGGTGGAAAGTAAAGGAGCTAACGAAGCTCCCCCACGCAGCCTCTTCCACCGGTATTTACCCCTCCCTAGACCACCAGGGTGTCGGGCACTAGGCCCGTGGCATAAAATCAGGCAATAGGCCTGTGGGTATATAGGTGGGCACAAGGCCCGGGCTACATAGGGGCCATTAGGCCAAATTGAAGGTATCTGCCCCACAAATAGGTGTGAGTGACCTAGCCATTATGCCCAGGTCACTAAAGGGCAAATAGGTGGGCCAATCACGGCTCACCACGTCATAGCCCCGCCCACTTGCGGCGTCTTGAACCAACCGCGACCTTCCTCAACCAATGCTGTATAGAATAGTGAAAACCCCATCAAAATTTGTTCAGTGGTTCAACAGATTAGCCTGAACGAACACATATCTCTAAACTGGGAACTTTACATTACATATAGAGAAAGAGATTGTGATATGCCCCTGAAAAATGTACATTCCTTAGTGCTGCATCTACCAGCTATAAAGGACTTTTTTTTTTTTTTTTTTAAAGAGGTTGAAGTGTTTTGGTATTAGTGAAATGGATCACATTGTGAGGGTGCAGTGTGATTGTAACAATGGATCTGCCCTCGGGAGTGGTAAAGACAGAGCAGTGGTCCCTTCCTAAAGTTGCTATGGGGCAATGTAATTAGGAATGGTGAATGACCATCGAAGATTCATAATCATTGATGGTTTATGGCTGATGTCAAATGCTTTTGCCATCGATGGTGGAGAACCAGATGGTTTCCCTCCATCGATGCCTAAGCATAACCAAATGGATTTTTTTTTTATTATAAGATGCTGGGAAACGAAGCATAGCTCTGCCCCCGGCACCCGCGAATCCTCGTCCCCAGGTTCTGATTGGCTCACGGGCTAGTCAGTCAAAAAACAGGGATGACCATCGGTTGGTGAAACCAACGATTGTCATCTATTGCATAGTTGGTAACAATCGATGGCGACTTGCTATGTTACCATCGATGGTAACCACACCGATGGCCATCCCTAAAAGTAATCACCAATTACATTAGTCTGGTTCACAGGTTCTCAAACTCGGGCCTCAGGACCCCAAACAGTGCATATTTTCCAGGTATCCCCACAGAATCACAAGTGAGATAATTAGCTCCACCTGTGGATCTTTTAAAATGTGTCAGTGAGTAAAGCATACAGCTGTGCACCTGCTGGGTGACCTGAAAAACGTGAACCGTGTGGGGTCCTGAGGACAGAGGATCTCATTCAGACCCGCTCGCAAGCAGGTCGATGTAGAGGCCCTGCGCATGCGCAGCGGCCTCACTGCGCGTGCGCAAGCCCCGGAGCGAGAAATTCTCTCGCTCCGAGGCTTACTACAAAAGGGGCGGCTGTCAATAGTGATCAACAGCTCGCACCGTTTTGTAGGCGGGGCGGTGGCTTGCCAAACGGAGGCGTTCCCAACAGAATGCCTGCCGTTTGGGGGCGGCCCCACTGACATCACTCGTGATGTCAGTGGTGAGCTTCCGGCTCTAATAGAGCCGAAAGCTCACTGGGGTTTGCAGCAGTCGAGACCCTACCACAAGGGTCTCGTTGCAAGCCCCGATGGTCGTGATGGTCTTGACCATCGCGACCAACAACCTGGCCGCTCGCTAAAGCTGTGGGTGGTCACCCACAGCCTAGCGAGCAGCCAGGTGGCCGGGCCGAAAAATAGATGCGGCCGCCCTCATTCAGAGCGAGCGCTCGCATTTTGCGAGCGCCTCTGAATGAGGGCCAGAGTTTGAGAACCACTGTGCGGTGGCAAATTCCTGACAGCTGGCTGCAGCACAGCGCGTCCCCCTGAGAAAGACACAACGATGTCTGTTATAGCAGCCAATGAGAGTCAGATAAGACTTTCATTGGCTGCTGCTGTGGAAAGCCGTGCTGGGATCAAGTGTCTGATCCCAGCATCAGCACAGCATCCGTGCCCAGCGCTGGGACAGTGTGTTTGTTCCCAGCGCCAGTTAAACCACCGCGGCAGGTACCTGGTGAAGGGACCGCCTGGTCCCTTCCACTAGTGTCGGCGGTAAAGTGGCGGCGGGAGAAGCTTGGCTCTGGGTGCAAGCTAAGCGGAGCTCGCTGCCCGGAAGCCAAGTAGCGGCGTCGGTTGTTTGGCACTGGCCGCGATCCAAACATGGCTCGCGGTCCAGTAGCCAATAGGAGGCAGACGCGACGAGCCAATCACGGCTCACCACGTCATAGCCCTGCACACTCGCGGCGTCTTGAATTAGACGCCGCTGAGAGGGAAACTTCAGTACCGGTGGCGGAGGGGAGGAGTGAAGACCTCCCAAAGAGCAGAGCGGCGCGCAACAGTTCTGGCGGCCGCGCAAGAGGCCAGAAGACGGCGTGATCAAGAGGGAAGAAAGGACTAGCCAGCGGCAGAAGAATGAAGCTGAGGACCGGAGAGGACTGCAGGGGTGGAAAGTAAAGGAGCTAACGAAGCTCCCCCCCCCGCAGCCTCTTACTAGTGGCAATGCATAGGGGGTCACTACTGGGGGCAATGCAAAGAGGGGGGCTGCTACTGGGGCCAATGCATAGGGGGACTAAAGATTTGGGATGGGCAGATGTATAAAGCCTTGGAGAGAGATAAAATGGAGATAAGGTATCAACCAATCAGCTTCTGTCATTATTCAAGCACAGTTTGGGATGTACTATACATCACATTTTGGATGAAATACATATCGCCACTTACCGGGTACATACCAGCGCTAATAACACCAGTATGTACCTAGAAATGGACAAAGGACAGCTCTCCTGATAAGAGATGTCCTTTGCGATACAAGGACTTCCGGGTCAGGTGATGCGCGCAATGCAGGAGACACTGAGGGATCCGATTGTTACCCTCTCAGAGTAGAAGGGAAATAGAAGCCAATATGCTTCTTTTAGGCAATGCCATCTACACACAGGGGCGTATCTATAATGGGTGCAGGGGGTCCCGCACCGCACAACCTGCACCCATACAATTACTTACCTCTCCGGAGTCCCACATCGGCGTGGGGGTCCGGCGCTATAAAAATGACTGGAAAATGGCCGCCGCAGCCATTTTCCCATCGTTTGCGCAGTAGAGGGAAAATGGCCGCCGTGGCCATTTTCCCAGTGACCAGCACATCCTCTATAGACTCTGGGCACACTTTAGTGTCCAGAGTCTATAACTCCTGGCCGCGCACAGCTCAGTGCGCTGCCGGCCGCCGGACAGAGGAGGGGGCCCGTGTCGGAGACTACACACGGGCCCCCTCCTCTCTAGAAACGCCCCTGTCTACACATGGCGTTGCCCAGCGGGTCCAAGCAAGGGAATGTATCGCATACCGGAGCTTGATACATATAGGGCATGCTGCAAAAAATCTGAGAACTTTCAGAGTTTTGTGCACATATTAGCATTAGTACACCCTGCCCACTGCCTGTAAAATGACTATTAGAAACGAATTGGTTGGTACTTGATACGTATCTACCATGGAGAGAATCCAGTGAAGCCTCTGACTTTGCTGGTCCCCCGTTGTCACCTATAGGTAACACCATCTCAAGCATAGCTTTTTGTCGATTGTTAAAGTGTGCCAATTTGCAGTTCCCTTTGTAGGCTATTGTTAGGAGGACTGTGGTACTATGGGGGTTTGTGATTTCTTTATATTAGCCCTTTTCTAAAATAGGAGGAAGCAGTGATAACCCCTTTCTTTGACAAAAAAAGGCCTCATTGCTTAATAAATAGACTAATTTGTGTATTAATGGGTGACAAGGGTAAAGAGCATATCACATTGACAGACACAGCATCCTACATTTTAACAGTGAAGAAAAACCTAAATGTCCTCTGTGTGCTGAGAAGTGAAAACTATTTCACCTCTGACTACCATAAGGAGGCCTCCTACCTGACCCACCAGCTGTTGCTAGATACCAGGCCTCCTGGGAATAACGAGAGGAACACAAGTGATCAGCTGTCAGCCCAGTAACTTCCATGCGGGCACTCCGCCTGTCACTACATAGGAAGCACCTGCTGCTGGGGGCAACTGGGATGTGGGTGTCGGGTGAGGGTGAATCAAGGTGCACAATATATAGCAGCCAGTCTCCTGCCTACTCTCCAGCACTCCTTACCCGAACCTGCCCATTAGAGCTCATTGTTACTCCTCTCCATCCCATGCTAATCTCCTCACATGATTGGTTCTCTCTCGCTGACGCTTTGAACAACAAAGGTGGAGTCGAGAAGGAAAAAAAATAGATTAAAAAGCCCCATATAGCCCAGGAGGCAGCAGGCAGAGAACACAAATATAAGGGAATATATAATCCTCCTTATCATGGCTCTTGCCATGCTTGAGCGCTGCAAGTGAGGCGGACACGCAGCAACACCACTTATTAAATGATTTCTCCCCTTCCCGTGGCGGCTCTGACACCACCCTGCCCATGTACACTGTGCTCTGACACCATGTTCCCTCTCTGTGCCGAGTGTGTGGGGTGAGCGGGAGAGGATGGAAGGCAGGGAGGGAGGGTTATGGGCACCAGCTGGAGCCTGTTGCAGAGCGAGGATGGAGGGAGCCCGGCTGATTGGAAGACTGCAAAGGCAAGGAGAGCGATGGAGGCGGGGGGAAGTGCGAGCTCTCTGCGGGGACTGGGTCTAGTCCACGCCCGGGACAGCGCTGCAGAGCTGGCCGTCATTCAAGCGACGCTTCCGAGTAGACGGGAGACAGAGCCTCCAGAGCTGCAGACCGACAGGCAGGTGGGTAGTAGGGGCTCCATAAGCCCCCCGGACCTGGCGGGGACCCCCTGCCGGGCTGTGTAGGGAGCAGCAGCGGGAGGAGGAGGAGGCGGCTCCCCGCGCTCTGTCTGCCCGCTGCTGCTGCAGCGACGCTGGGCGGGGAGAAGGAGCAGGCAGCGCCCCCCCTCCCCTGGAGCTCGCCATTACCCAGGGGCTGCTGCAGCTGCTTTGTCTCCTAGATCCGGACGCGGAGCTCCGGCTGCAGCTTTGTCTCTGGAAGGACGGATCGGGGTGAGTGCCGCGGCCGCAGTTGGCTCTCGGGTGAGGGATCCCGGTGAACATTCCCTACATCACACCCTTCTCAGCAGCCCCACACCCGGCCCGGGGCTTCCACGAACCGGAGGGCGGGGTGGCTGCTGCTGGGAAGCCGAGGAACCATATCACCGAGGTCACCTCCAGGGACCGGGGATACGCGGCTTCCTTTACCCGGCTCATAGGCGCCTGATCCCGCTCACTTTTCCCGTCTCACCCCGCTGCCCGGTTACCGTGTGTTTCCTGCAAATCGCCTAATTTTTAGATTTATAAAATCAGCGATTAGTAACCGCCCGCCCGGTGTTACCCGGCACCGGGAGACCCCTATTCATATTCGGCTGAGTGATCGGGGCTTGTGCGCCGCCGGGTGAGGGGGTGTCCGCGGGTCTCCTCCTCCCCCCAGCCCCGGGAGCCTCTTGTTTTTCTCGGCAAGGCTGCTAGTTCCGAGGCGGGTCTGGTGAGGTCGCTCTGCAGCGAGTCCCGGGCTCCTCCTCCCTGCAGCCGGAAGGTGAGGTCGGACAGCTGGCTGCGCTGCTGGGGTAGAAGGCGGTCGGGGGATCGGGGAGAGCGGAGCGCTGAGCACCAGGTGGCCGATCACAGGCAATCGCCGGGAGGCTGCCAGCACTGCAGGTGAGGGCGCGGTGGAATACCCGGAGTGAGCGGAGCTACGAGGGGAGGGGGGGGCACCGACACCACGAGGCAGAGCAGGCCGGGTCCTCGTGCATGTGAGCCGGGGAAACGCGAGGGGGCGTCCGGTGTCCGGGTGTTCCGGGAGAGACACGTGGGGGTAGGCGAGACGCGGATGACCGGAGAGTGAGAAGCCGGCCACTGTGGGAGCAGCAGCCGCGATTACCGCACAGGGAAGGTCGGGTGGCCGCAGTGGGTTACGGATCGGTCAGTGTAAGGCTGCGAGCACGGCGGGCATCAGTGCCTGGGGGGGGAGGAGGGCAGTAAGTAGGCACTACCGTCTTAAGGTAGGGCGGGCGGGCTCCCGTTGCAGGTGTGTCAGGCCACAGAAGCTGTGGGTTACCCGGTAGGACGGAGGATCACCGTGTTACGGTGCTGGGAGCGGCCCCTGATAACTCGCTTTCTCCCTCCTCCAAACGGTGTTGCATTGCCGGAGGTAAATGTGTAACCACCCGGTATGGCGGGGAGATAAGCGCAGTGTGCACGCTCAGGCTGATACCCTCCACGTTGGCGGCTCCGAGTTTGGCCCAATGTACGACGGGGAATCCCTGACACTACGCCGACTACACCGTGCCCGGTCAGCAGGAGACTACAGTCCCTCCCTACGCATCTGCTTTCCGGATCCCGTCCCCTCCCGGTGCTGGGCGGGTTCTGTGGGTAGAGGCGGCGGGAGCCCCCTGCAGGCAGAGTCCGGGAGGATCGGTGACCTACGTCTACCCTTGGGGGCAGTAGCATAACTGGCCAGAATAGCCCCTGCCCGATACATGCAACTGCGGCAGACTCAGAGTAGTCACAGCATCATAATGAGCGCACACATCTATCCCCATGGTACATACCGCGTGTATGTGGCAGTGCAGCAGCGTCAGACGTATTTTGCGTATTGCATCCATGTGAATCATTAGTGGTCTGTACAGATAGCATTCCCCTTGTCTCCTGATGGCAATAAACACAAGTTTTACCAATAATCCAAATATACTTATTAATAACGTTGATAATATGTATCACTAATCAGGTGATTTCTATTATTGTATAATATCTCTCTAGCTGTAGCAAAACTTCTAAAGAGGACAAGTTGAAGTGGTGCCAATAACAACCAATCAGATTCTAGCTATCATTTTTCTATCCTTTTATAGACTCTACTTGGATAAATATTTGCTAAAATTTGATTGAAGTTACTCATAGCAACCACTTGTCCTCTTCGGAAAGTTCATAATATAGTAATGTAAATACTATACTATCGCTGCTTCAACTAAAGGAATACAGTATATCAGAGGCTGAAATTTCCCTTTACTTAGATTTTATTGGTACTAAAATAACAAAAACAACTCAGAGGGAACCTATAAAATGCCAAATTTCTGAGCATTAGGGGCCTTTTCCTGCTATTATGGTAGGCAGATTCTGCTGATACTGACATAAGCTGCGAGCAGTATCTGACTTCTGTAGTTAACATGCAGAAATTGACTGAACGGGCTGCGGTTGCTTCCATGCTTTATGAATCTGCCCATGTGGAGGAGGCTAATGAGATTGTTCACTGGAGGTGTTTATATATGTGGTTTGTTATTTTGTTGCTTGCAGAAGCTGTTGGTGAGCAACGTGTTCCATAGACTGCCCCTGTTTTGCCCTCTCAGAGTCTTCAGGACTCTTACCTAAGGATCTGCTCTGCCGAGGATGAACGGAGCAGCTGGGGGACAAACACAGACCAACATGACTGCCCCAAGCGATCAAGGTATGTAGATTAGAGTGTGGCCTTGCCTGGTGCCTCCTGTCTCCTTCCCAGACCTGTTTCACCTTTGAACATTTTGGAACATTCACATTTAGTTCCCTGAGTGTTGTATGTGATGTGTTGGTTGGGGTATAGCTCACTCTTGTAGCAATGATCTGAAGTCTAATGAATATCTTTCAGTATACATGAAATATATGTGTCTGTTGAGGTGTCATTATTTTGTGCTTAAGACAGAGGTTCCCAAACTTGGTCCTCAAGGTTCCCCAACAGCAGGTTTTAGAGATATCCATGGTTGAGCACAGGTGACTTAAATAGTACCTCAGTCAATTTGATGTAACCACTTGTGCTCAACCATGGATATCTCTAAAACCTGAACTGTTGGGGAGCCTTGAGGACTGCGTATGGGAACCTCTAGCTTAAGATGTCTATTTAGCAAAAAAAAAGTAGCATACATAGTGCAGAAAGTTTAGTATCACAGCTATGCAGGAGAGGGTTACCAGAGAAGATAACGCAATTATGTTCTCTATTAATGCCCGACTCCTACAATATCGCATTGTAGAGAGCAAGCCATTAATGTTTTGTGCTATGTAGCAAGAAGAAAAACGTTAAGCAAAATCTTGAAAACTAACCTTATATACCACCTTCTGAGAATGGCATTATATGTGAAAAATCCTTATTTCAGCTTTCGTCCAATCCGTCCCTGTAGGCGGCTGAAACTCCTCCCCCTCATTCGACAATTACACTGTCCTGTGTTCTCAGTAGTGTCATTGTAAGGCTATTATATATAAATATCTATATGCTGTGCAGAGTTGGGGCATGCGCAGAGCCGGACAGTCATTTCGGACAACCGAAAAGACTGCCTGCGGGGCCTTTTCAGGGACTTATACCGCATATCCACTTGTCGATTAAACAGAGCGATTGAACGATTATGACATCATTATCGTTCAATCGTTCATTAATCAGGCAGTATAATGTCGGAAACGACCAGCGATGGGCGCTCCCGCTGGTCGTTTCCGACATCAATCTTCGCATGAACATGACTGTCAATTTGATGATAACGACAGATTGGCCAGGTTTGGGGATGAGGGAGGGTGCATATCGTTCAGTGTGGGCACCTACAGGATGAGGAACGACTGACAGATTACGATGTTGTAATCGTTCAAACGTTCCTCGGTCGGCAAGAGGATACGCGGCTTAAGTGTTAATGCAACCAGTATCGTGATTTTTGCTAAATAGCTTGTGTTTGACCTGTTAGTTTTGTTTTCTGATGCAGGTGTAGGATCTTATAGCTAAACACATTCTCAATCATGTTGCATACAACTGTGACTTCTTGGAAAACTGTTATTGTAAATAATTAACTAAAAGGAAAAAAAAAACCACTGGGATCAGTAAAGATCCAAAGAGCGAGATTCAATTAGTGGCAAAGATTTCCATTAGGAAAACCTCACTTATTTTTATTCATATCCCATAGAGGTGTCAGCAAAAACCAGCAAGGTTTTCCACCTGTAGATACCCACAATGCGTGCAGCCTCCTGTATGACCCAATTCACTGGGTAAACTGTGATTAAATGTGTTTGTTTTGTTTTTTTTAATTCTCTTCAGACCAATGGTCCCAGGAGGACATGCTTACTCTCATTGAAACCATGAAGACCACACTGCCCGCCCAGGACAACACAAAGTACAAGACCACAGAGTCCCACTTGGACTGGGACAAGCTGGCCTTTAAAAACTATACTGGCCTAATGTGTCGCCGAAAGTGGACTGAGATTTCATATGTGGTGGGTAGAAATATCATATTTATGCATTAGAACCAATCCCATATAGTAGCAACATTTACAAGTGTTTATGTATTATAAAAGTGCACAAAGGAATTAACACACTCTTAATGTAAATTATTATGGATACTAGAAGTCCCATTGGATTTCCCTGCTTGCATATAAATGTCAAAAGAACTTGGCCAGCCTTGCACACTTATATAGACATGAAACTTAATAATGATGCTTTATAGAAATCATTAACAGTTTCTTGTATAGCACAGCATATGCTGTTGCTCTTTACAATTGGAAACAACAGTAATGGAACAAAACTGAGTAATTACAGCCACTATAGAGGTAGTAAGAATAGCCTATATATTGTATTTTTTATTTGTCATGTAGCGTAGTTCAATGAATAGCAATAACCAAGTGTGCCATTCTGAAGTTTTTCTAAAATAATATAGATTCTGCTTTTGTATGAGTAGAATTAACAGATGTATATGTAAATGCCCAGTGTGTGAGAGTAAAGAATTTTCTTTTGTTATGAATTGTCTCAAGTGGCCTGATGACATCTAGAGGATACTGCCGGTACTACAGAAGATTGTATTAGGAAACAGAAAGGACTGCAAATAACAAGCCTAGCTATGACCTCACTCTGTGGGGGATTTCAGTTCATAGCGATGGCCATGAATTGCCTCCTGATCGATTAATTCCCCCCTCTATGGGAGAAAACTATAATAATAATAATGTTTATATAGTGCTTTTCTCCAAATTTTATATATATATATATATAATGCCCACGTGAAAAGGAACAGTTTTCGACAATCTGTATAATAGAAATAATAAGTCAAGCTGTAGGTTGAATTAGGTAAATGTGTTTCTTGTTACTGAACTACTTGCAAATTACTAACAAGCTAATACAATATCGCCTGCAGATCAGGAAGTTTCGTACACTTACAGAGTTGATTCTGGATGCAGAGGAACATGTAAAGAACCCATACAAAGGAAAGAAACTGAAGGTCAGTAGTGATATTTTTGGGTATAGCAGATATTTTCCCACAAGTACCGCGGAGCGTTGTGCAAAAGTAATGACTGTTTAATCATTGTACAGTAAACAAGAATAGGCAAATCATTGTGGGTGTAGGAACTGCATTTCATATAACGCTGTGTTTGTTACAAAAACTTCTTTTTGCATTAGTTTGACAGGAGCCATACTTAATTACATGTGATATTCAGGGCTGTGTTCCATCCACTATCTAACCCTCTGTGGCACCTTTATTGCCTCCATTCCCCTCCTTACGTCTTGACTCTGCCCCTGTCACATGAAGCCCTGCTCTCACCAGCATAACCACACAATAGGACAGGTCACTACCTCCCACAAGATCAGCACACCCATCTCCTGAAATATTTAGTGCTGTTCTAAGCATGTCAGTGATCTGTTTGTCTGCAGGTTGTTCTATCCTTGCGCAATTAAATGTGGAATAAAATAAGGTGCGTTGCACCTAGTCAGATATTCTTTAAAATGTTAATTGCTACTCCTACTATACTGTGTTCCATTTTTATACATGCTAAATATCTGTTGTGACTGGGCAGACTATGAGAAAATTAGTTAATTTTATAGGACATTGCTTTGTGTATTCTTTTGAAGGAGCAGTGAGCAAATTGTGACCTTGGGGGTCTATGTGGACAAAAAGTTGTTATGCTCCTTAGGTCATCTCCTTACTGGTTGAAAGTGTGGTGCCTTCACACAGCTGAATGGCATGTGGTCCATGATTGGATAGCCAGCCTTGTTGCTTGTGCTATGTAATTACATAACCTTATGTTGTCAGAATTGGGCAATAATGCATGCAGTTGTGATATGAAAAATGAGCGTTTATATTTAGGGCTGGTGCAGAGTTGAAGGCAAGTACTTTTGCGGAGCAAAGCCGCATATACTTGCACTGCTAAGGCTCCGGAACACAGGTAATGCAGAGTCTTCTGCATCTCAGGCGCATCACCATTTGTGCTCCAGTGGGCTGTATTGGGGATTTTTCACATGGGTTAAGTTTAGAGGACATGTTGATGTAATTGCGGGCAATGTACAGTTGTGTGTATGAGTAATATGTCTGTTTTCAGATGGATCTTTTGCATTAAGGATAGGCCTGGTGCCAGTGCACACTAATGAGAAAGACTGCTATGACGCCAAGCATGTAGATAGCAGCGGAGCAGTAACATACTGTAGATGTCTATATCTTTGCATACTGGCGAACTTCCACATATAGTTCTATTACGACCGACGTGCATTGGCCTCTTAGTGTATACAGCTGATTTTAAGCGCATAATATATTACTTTTCTATCAAGGAGAAAGGGCTAGTTACTGATGCATATTGTCTATCACAACTTTCCAGAAACATCCCGAATTTCCCAAGAAGCCCCTGACACCCTATTTCCGCTTCTTCATGGAGAAGAGAGCAAAATATGCAAAGTTACATCCAGAGATGAGCAACTTGGACCTGACCAAGATTCTGTCCAAAAAATATAAAGAGCTTCCAGAGAAAAAGAAGGTATAGTATGAGATGGCATGTCGGATATCTAGAAGGGAGGTGGTGGGGTTGGGTATAAAGGACAGAAATAGAAAAATGAAGGCTTTGCTGTCGTGAAGCTTGACCCCAGGTGTCCTATTTTCTTTCCAGAATAAATACATTGATGATTTCCAGAGAGAGAAGCAGGATTTTGAGAAGAATATGGCCAAATTCAGGTGACTCTTTGTTTTTTTTGGCAGTGAAGACTCTGTAATTTGGTTTCCGTTTTTTCCTCCTCCTAATTCTCCTTTGTCTTCAGAGAAGAACATCCCGATCTTGTGCAGAGCACAAAGAAATCCGATGTCCCAGAAAAACCTAAGACCCCTCAGCAGCTGTGGCTCAACCATGAGAAAAAGGTTTATCTCAAACTAAAGCCTGATGTAAGTGTAAATAAAATACATCACACGTCATATCATGTGCTATGCACTGCTATCCATCAACTCCACTTAGAATTATATTTTCCTTTGATTGTTAGAATAGCTGTTTGTGACCAAGCGTAAACCATCATTGTTATTTATGGGCCATTTAAAACCTCAAATTCAGGTCATTCCATATCAAGTGGACCAAGGGTCCCCACCTGACCATTTCCAAATTTGATAAAATGTTACATGAAGGTTGGCATATATGTCAGACCAACTTTGGGAAAATTTGAGTTCACAATATGCGATAGAAGCAAACTTATGGCCCTCAAAGTGGGGGGTGGGTGCAGGTGTCACCGACTCCGCAGTGCACAATCTGCAGGTGGGGTCGATCTTCAAAATTGGTTCACTTCACTTGGAAAGACCCATTGGTAATTTATAAATAGCGTTTAAAAATGGCAGCTGACCATACCCTGCCGTCTCTGGACCCCTTTCTGTCAGTGACTGCCTAAAGGCCGGTACACACTAGACGATACCGGCAACGGCGGGGGGCCATGCTGCATTCAGCAGCATGGCTCCCGCTAACGATATTGCGCATCGTCAGCGACATAGCGGGTACACTGGCCGATGTGGACGTTATGCCGGGCGACATATCATCTAGTGTTTACCCAGCTTTAGTGTCCAGTTTTGGCTCAGTGACCTCATTGTACAGTGTTTAAAATGAAACACTAGAAGTGTTAAAGGGGAGAGCGCAGCACTTCGACATTAAAGAAAGCACTCCTGTAGCATAATTATGACTCGCAGTGACTAGTGTCTGAATCTGGCCTCTAACATGCTGCATTGAGATCCATGTAAACTGATCTATTGGTAGCTTGCTTAGAGGTTTTATCTGATTTGCGTTGGTTTTTTAAATTGCTGACTGTAGGAGGATCATAGTGCGGTCTCTTGAGAGTCATAGAATCCCTAGTTGAATAAGAAATCATAATTAAAATATCCTATTTGTTTCCTATACAGCTACACCAAATATATTTTAGATGTCTATTATGTATGTGATATTTCTATAGTTTTTGCATGTGAATTGCTAATTATCGTTTGTGGTAATGCAATCTCTTTTTCAAATTAAATGTATAGATTTTTTTGTTTGCTCATGTTAGTATTAAAATACATTTTTATTCTGTTTGCTACCAAAAGAGAGCCTAATTTCTCCCAAAAATATAAGAATTTTTTACTTGAATAACACATTGCAAGTATATATTATATAAATGAGTCTGGTCGCTATGGTACTAGATACCTCTGCAGGATTAAGATGAAATACAGTCTATTAATATGTCTGTTTTTTTAATATATAATTTTAGCATTTAGTCTCTGACTTGCATTGCTGGGACTAGTAGTTGACCAAGAGCTTGAGTCCATGCTATTTTAACGTATGGGTGCACTGGGCAACTGCCTAGGGCCCCACAATTCTAGGGGCCTTTGAGCAGTGGTGGGCTGGACCAGGGGGCATCTACATGGAGTGTCCGGCAGCTCGTCCCGTGCATAGTGCAGTCGGCTGACAGGCAGGCAGAGAAAGATGCTCACCAGCTGTTCCCATTGTGAATTACACAGAATCGGCAGCCAGTCAGCATTCTCTACCTGCCTCCTAGCCTGCAGCCACAAAGCCGGATTAAGAGTGTGTGTGTGTGTGTGTGTGTGTGTGTGTGTGTGTGTGTGTGTGTGTACGTACGTACGTACGTACGTACAGGAGACACCTTCCCCCGGGCCCCCTCTCTCAGGGGGCCCCATATTTTAATCACAGCTGGCACTACACTGCAAACTGCAGAAGAGGGAGGTGGAGTCTCTAATCCTCGTTTTACATCATGTTTTTCTATGTTTAAACATTGATTTTGTTTAAAGTACCAATAAATCTAAAGGTTTAACTTTGATGAATATTTACATTTATTTATTCCTGTAAATAGGTGGGTAAGGGCCCCAGTGCATTGCTTTGCCCAGGGCTTACAATGCTATTAAGACAGCCCTGGCTTGAGAGCTACAAGATGCTTAATCCTGCTTGACATAAACTTTTCAGTGTCTTTCTGTGTTGAGTTTGCGATCTGCTCCGTTTCCAGGCCAGTGTAAAGGATGTGAAAGATGCTTTAGGAAAACAGTGGTCTCAACTCTCCGATAAAAAACGTCTAAAATGGATCCACAAAGCACTAGAACAGCGCAAGCTCTATGAGGTACATTTGGTGTACAATATGTTGGGACTGGCTGAAAGTTGTGATCAACTGTTGGCTTGTACATTCCCTTCTGCAACATTTTTACCATGTCTTTCTTCCTAACTCTTTCATGCTTTTCATACTTTCTATTACATCACTGATGTTTATCATCATTACCTTTTGGATGAAACACAAAACTGCCTTCTGAATATGATTGTTTTCTATGCACAGAACATGGCAGAGTATTCAAGGGTAATGAAAATAATGGTACTTTTGTAATTATAGTAATCCTTTTCTCGTAGGGATTGCCCTGGGGTATAGAGTGCAATACAGGGAGTTTGGGCACTTTAATTTTACAGTATATATTTTGGGAGCACTAGCTCCTTTTACCTGTCTATTTAAGATGGCACTGTAAATTGCCTCATGCCCTGTCTAGGGTGGATGGTAGTACCAGTCTATAGTCTATCACTGTGCCCGTGGATGGACAGAGAAAAATATCTGGATATATAAATACAATACTGAAAAGTTCAGACGCACGCCAGAAAAATAAAGCAGTGTGTTTGGTAAAAGTTGTTGGACACCATCTACAAGCCAGTACATTAGTCCCCTGAAATTGTCACTTTCTGCTAGTGTTGAAGTATATTCAATTTATGGTTCACTTGTCTATAAAGGCACATTGTATTTACATGTTGGGTATGGTTGCAGGATGGCATTGAAAATTCTCGTTTTATACTAACTTATTATCCAAACACCCACAGAACGTGATGCGAGAGTACATTCAAAAACATCCAGGGCTGAACATTTCTGAAGAGGTCAGCACCCGACCCACCCTTACCAAGGCAGAGCGCCAACTCAAAGATAAATTTGATGGACGGCCAACTAAACCCCCTCCGTAAGTCATGGTGTTCCGACTCCATTAATAATAAGTAGGCATATGCTTTTCATATAGTTTTATACCAAATGTAGAAATCTGGATATGGGCAGTCAATACAAGTTTTTTTTTTTCTACTATTTGTGGCTGTTTGTTGTGTGGACATTCCCTGTACCATTGTTCTATCATAAATATCATACTAATAGGCAGTTATTTGAGAAAAAGTCCACAAATACTGTGGCAAGATAGATTCTTTTGTTCTAATTCTGCTTTAAATCAGCGAGTGCTTATTTACTCTGAAGTACTCGCCTGCTAACGGAATGATCTTTCTCCACACAGGAACAGCTACTCTATGTACTGTGCAGAGCTGATGACCAACATGAAGGATGTCCCCAGCACTGAACGCATGGTACTCTGCAGTCAGCAGTGGAAACTGCTCTCTCAGAAAGAGAAAGAAGCTTATCACAAGAAGTGCGAGCAGGTAACATATCCTCATTATATCACAGCCTTGAAAAGCAGCTTCCGATTTTCCTCTTTTTCTATTAATTTTGCAATGATCTAATTTTTACATCCGCTTTCACTCTGCAAGACTGATTATTCATGGATGAGCTGGTGTAAGGCCGGGTACACATCAGAACAAGGTGTTTCCCGACCAACGGAACGACATTGTGGTCGCCCGTAGACCCTGAACGATACAGTGCACGACCATATGATATATCGCTTAGTGACCGCATCCAGAATCATGGGGTCGTACACGATATCTTCTGATTGACCGTGCAGCACAGCCAACCAGAAGATGTCGTCATATATATGACCCGTGGAAGTGCGCAATCGGGTGTACACACTGTGCGATCCGCACGATATGTCATTCCAGTTTGCCTGGAAATGACATATCAAGCCATATCCCTCTAGTGTGTACCCAGCCTAAGGGCCCCATTTACAAACGAAGCTAAACACCAGCGACATTTTTCGATTAGTATCGCAGTGATACAAATGAAAATGCCACTGGTATTCCTCATTACTTACCCCTCCAGCAAAGTCCTCCTAGTCTGCGAGATCCTCCGCTCAGCTTCTGGCAGCCTAACGCTGCCAGCAACGGGCTTCTGTGTCATGCAGGACGGTCCGTCTGCGCGTGTGCATGACACGGGGACCCGGCAGTGCCTGGAAGGCTTTGCTGAGGCCGGAAAGGCAGCACTGGGTCTCCATTGTGGGCAATGGGGCCCCCCATCGCTCTCACCATCTAAAGTTGGCGAGAGCAATGCAGTGACAAACAGTGGGCCTAATTCAGACCCGCTCGCAAGCGCAGGACGCTCGCAAGCGGGTCGATGGTGCCCTAACGTGCATGCGCACGATGGAGGGAGCTCCGTCGTGCGCATGCGCGAGACCCACATAGCAACAGCCAAGCTGTCGCTATGGGTCTCGCACCAAAGGGGGCGTGCTGTCGATGGTGATTGACAGCACGCCCCCTTTGGTGGGCGTGCCGGGGGCGTGGCTACCCAGATGGAGGCGTTCCCATGGGAAGGCCTTCCGTCTGGACCCGTCCCCACTGACATCACTAGTGATGTCAGTGGGAGTGCTTTTGGCTCTGATAGAGCCAAAAGCACTCCTGGGCTTGCGGCAGCGAGACCCTACCGCAGGGTCTCGTCGCAAGCCCGATGGTCTTGACCATCGCGACCATCATCATGGACGCTCGCATAAGCTGTGGGTGGTAACCCACAGCTATACGAGCGTCCACGAGGCCGCTCCATTTTTATTTAGGAGAGCCCTGATTCAGAGCGAGCGCTCTGGTCAGAGCGTCCGGCTCTGAATCAGGCCCAGTGTTTGTTGAATAAACAAAGGATGACACAACCCCTTTAGCAAGCTCTAAAGCGATTATGCATCGTTGATAAATGGGGCCCTAAGTGATGTAAGAATAATCTGCAGCCAATCCATGAGAATGTTAACAGTATGTCAGCCCCAGCAATTCCAGGAAGGGGTGGGCCAGAAAGTAGCCAATCTGTCCATCTAAACATTAAGGAACAACAAGGAAAAATGAGTGATGCATTCATTACTGTAACTGCGGTATATTCATTACTGTTACTGCGGTATTTGCGCACAGAAATATAGCCATTAATTGAATCAACCCCTATGAGGCTGATTTGTGAGCAAATCCGGCTAGTGGGTGCAAAATTTGCACCTTTTAATGACCGCTTTATGTTGCAGGGTCGAAATGTAAAATGTACAACCTAGTTTAGGGATGAGAGGGGGGTGTAGCCTGGGCCCACTGTAAAATTTAGGGCAAAAATAGTGTTCGCCAGGCTGGGTGAGGATCGCTTTCAGGAGTATATGCAGTATTTTCTCTCCTTTGTCACCCTTGTTGTGTAACATGTTTGCTCAGCTACAAATGTTCCACCTAAGCTTATAACCATCTTTAACAGTACAGTATAGATGTGTGGCTCCTGTAACAATGGTGTGGGAGCAATGTAGCGTCAAATACAGTTCTGTGTGAAACAGAGCTCATGCATCCAAATTGTTTTTTTTTCTTATCTTTGCAGAAAAAAAAGGAGTATGAAGTGGAGTTAATACGTTTCCTTGAGGTGAGCCATGTTATTGGTAGCATAGTGCATGTAGGTAAACCATTAGTACTGTGAAGGAGGCAGAGGGTTTATTTTTTTTCCTTTTTTTTTTTTTTTTTTCTTTAACTGTATCTAGAGCCTCCCAGAAGAGGAACAGCAGAGGGTTCTAGCAGAAGAAAAGATGGTAGGCATGAACAAGAAAGGATTGAGTACTCAAGCATCAAAGTTAGCAGCACAGGAAGCTGCAAAGGTGACTGGTTATAAGTCTCTTGTCACCAGCATGTGCTCAGTGGTTTAAAGTCCAATTTCTTTTACCTGTCTTTTATTTGTATTTTCTTTCATTAAAGTGCTCTGAACATTTTTAATTTTTTTTTTTTTTTATTATTAATTTTTTTTTCATTCTTTAACGCTGTACTATTTCTTTTTTTTATATTCACATCTGCATAGCCAAAGAGCAAATCTGGACAACAAAACAAGAAAAAGGCTGCAGATGAGAGGGGCAAGCTGCCTGAGACCCCCAAAACAGCAGAAGAAATCTGGCAGCAGAGTGTAATTGGGGACTACCTCGCACGGTTTAAGGTAAGCGGGAAATTAGTTTGTTCATGTTTTTAACTAACCTACAAAAGTGTAAGGTGTTATGTAAGTATATACGTAATGGGTATGAATTCAGTCGCTGGGTGAAATAGCGATTCCGGAAGCCCGATCGTTAGAGATTCCCATAGGAGCACGTAAATATGTAAGCCACCCTGGTGGGGCCTAACCCTAACCTCCCAGGGGGGCTGCCTAACCCTCCCACCGGTGGTGCTTAATCCTAACTCCCCCCGCCTCAAGCACCCTAAACCGAACTCTCCCAAGGGGGTGCCTAACCCTAACCTTCCCCAGGGGGGTGCCTAACCCTGTCCCCCCCAGTGGTGCCTAAACCTCCCCCTCCCCTCCCCCGCAGCTACGAGCTAACAGTGCCCGGCTTACCTTCGTTCGGGAAGCCGTCTGTTGAGAATCTTGCGTCTGGATCTAGACTGGCGTCGGAATTTCGACCCCTGTTTTTAGTCCCGAGCCGGGATTTAGACACCGGCATTTTGACAGACAGCTTCCCTGCCGTCGGTCTTTAACTACATCCCGTTATGTCCCTATAGGCCTCAGTAAGCAAGTACATAATTTATGTTGTCTATTCCACATGTTAATCATAGAATGACCGAGCTAAAGCCCTGAAGGGTATGGAGGCCACTTGGATGAACATGGAAAAGAAGGAAAAGATCATGTGGATTAAAAAAGCAGCTGAAGACCAGAAGCGATATGAGGTACAAAACATTCAGCCGTTGGGTGAAATAGCGATGCCGGAAGCCCTTTAATCTGTTTAAGTGGTTTATAGCCAATTTCCCAGAAGTAGTTAATATGGCAGAAAAAACTGCTACTTTTTGCCAACTATATACCATTAAAATGTAGTCACACAATGTTACAGTGCAACATGCATCAATAAAAATACTAAACAAAAAAAAGTATTATTTTTACTCTGTCTTTCTATAGGTTTGCTTAGTGGGACAATTTAATGGCTTTAGATGTAGACAAAATTAGCCAGTGTCCCATAACTTTCATACTGATTCACCAGCATAGTTTTCTCCAGTTATGTTTTTTTTAGAATGTGACTCCCAACAGTTTGAAATTATTATTATTTTTTTTTTGCTCGATCTTATTAACACTGTGTGGTCCATTTTAGAGGGAGCTAAGTGACATGAGGTCTCCTCCAGCCACTGCAGCCCCTGGGAAGAAAATGAAGTTCCAGGGAGAACCCAAAAAAGCTCCAATGTAAGTGTAAATCATACTTCCCAGCCCACACCATGACCACAATAGAAATGTTAATATAATAGAATTTTACTAGTGCTGCATCATCTTCTCAGTATCACAAATGGCCCTATTCATGGACTGGCCAGCTACACACTTCACAATATCTGCCCGATTTGGCCAAATTGGAACAATAAATCGGGAATATCGTGCAGTGTGTATACACTATTTGCGTGCTCCCGTGGTCGCATGCGATATCGTGCTGCACGGCCAATCACACAATATTGAATGCGAGGCTGTACATATTAATGAAGGACGTTGTTCATTAAATCTTTTAAGTGTGTACCGGCATTCATACAATGTCCATGGTGAAGGCAAATCGCCCTGAACATCGGCACGATTGCCGGTCATTGAGGTGTGTAACCCTCCCTTGCTCTAAAATCAAGCGTTTGGAAACCCCCCTCTAGAATTCCTGCATTTGCCTCTGCAGTTTATTACCAGATTACACTCTTCAAGTGTGTCTTTATCATACCTTCCATTTCCTATTCATTATTTGTTATTTTTATTTGAAAAAAAAAAAAAAAAAAAATTGCTGTTGCTTACATAGGAATCCACTATTTTAAGACTTCTAGCAGATTGCTTTTTAAACAAGCATTTTCCTAGAAACTGAAATATTGAAGATATGTGCTTTTTTTTTTTTTTTTTTTATGGGGATTAATAATTTTTTTTTTTTTTTTGTACCATATCTCTCTCACTTCATATCTGTTTTTATACTTGGTTACACAGCTTGTGTGACAGTAGTCTTCATGAGTACAGCCCTCACTTTTCTGCTCTGTTTACCATGCCATAACTTCAGACTTTCTTGATATTTTTTAAATATATGGTGGAGGCAGCTATTGTGTGAGTGGACAAACCCTGAAAATTGATAAGCTCAAAAGGAGGCAGTTTATCAATTCCTTAAAGACCAATTACACTGAGGCTCTTCATGATCAACATTCATGAGGCATAAAGATTTATGTGACTGCTTTCTCCATCCATCCATCTTATTTCCATCTCAATGGTTCCTGGGTGTTTTCTCACTAAATTCCAACTCCGTGTCTCCTAATTTTTCATCTAGGAATGGTTACCAGAAGTTCTCCCAGGAGCTCCTGTCAAATGGAGAACTGAATCATCTACCCCTAAAGGAACGTATGGTGGAAATTGGAAGTCGCTGGCAACGGATTTCCCCCAGTCAGAAAGAGTATTACAAGAAGTTAGCAGAAGATCAACAGAAAATCTACCGTGTACAGCTTGAGGCATGGATGAAGGTGCGACTGACGCTCTTGGCTCCATCTTGGGTTTTGTTTCTTCACAAATAAGATATTGCAAAAGTAGTATAATTTATTTGCACTCTCTACAGAGATATAATGTGATAGCTTATTGTGATCTTAAAATTCCCTACCACAACCAGAGGCAGACACTTTATGGACTACCCCATTATTCATGAGCATATGGGCTTTGCATACATTAAAAACCAATGCTTCAAGAATATTGGTCATTAAATCCCTCTTTAGTAAAGGCTTCATGAGCCATTTATGCAGATAGTATTTTACAATGCTGGTCACAGTAACGCTGTCCTGTTCAGTCTATGGATGAAATAGACAGACACTTTTGTCTGGTACTGTAGATGCTCTGTTCATAAATTATTTCTCGATAAAGCCAAGATAGTGTTCTAATCCCTCTTTATGGGGGTGGGACCTGAGCTTTCTCATTCTTCATCCATGTAACTTTCTTTGGACTTATTTACAAAGCATGCTGGATACGCAATGCAAAAGGCCTTAGTTTTGCACAGATCCGTGTATATGGGCCGTGTCAGGTTGCGCACCTTTTCTTCTCTGGAGTCGCTGCCACAAAATCTCCACAGGGCACTGTGCAGAAACTGTGAAATGGCTCAATGCAGAAAGGACCACCCCTGAAAATGTTCCCTCTCCCCCTCTTTATCTGAGTTAAATAATCATACTTTGCACAGTTACATCTCCATTTCTTCCTAGTGTATTGGCCAGTGCAGGAAATTTATTAAATATAAGTCATATGTGGCTTGTGTATGTTGATTTTTTTTTTTTGGTCTTCTAAACCATGCTTTATCCCCTTCTGTTGAGTCTGACGAACTCTACCTAACTCTTCTCATCATCCAGTGCAAACTTCACCTCTGCAGCTAATTTGCCTTTTGCTCTGCAAACTTTGAGGCACCTGTACATATCATTCCAGTGTTTTGTAAAATGATCTCCATTGTATGTAAATCTCAGAATGCACTTAAATAAAGTCTTCTATTTTGTTTCTAGAGTTTGTCCTCACAGGACCGAGCAGCTTACAGAGAGCAGACATCAAGTGTAAGTTTTGTTGTATGGAGGGAGCAGGATCAGCTGTTTTGAGAGAGGATAGTTGAAATTCATTACTGACCTCTTGTAACATATTTTTCTTTGATTTGACAGAAGCGCAAGAGTACAACGAAACTCAAAGGACCCAGCGCAAAGGCTAAACCAGTGGTGCAAAGCAAATCTGTGAGTGTCCCCCTTTTGTAATATGTTTATTTATATGGTGGCAGTGTGTCTGGAGTTTTGAGACCCACAAATGGGTAAAAAAAAAGAACAAAAATGGAGGTAACATGGTACAATGTATGCGTGTGTGTGTATATATGTGGAAACAATATGTGGAGATATATATATATATATATATATCCTTAAGATTTAGAAGTTTGCCCTCACATATTTTTGCTTCAATCCTATTTCCGCGTCTCCACGCACAATCAACTTGCAAAAAGGCGCACTCACCATGCTCACAGCATTGACCATTTCAAAAGATTTATTGCCATCAGGAACCTGTAGCAATATCTGCCATCAATTTCACATATATTGTAACATCATATCTCCATCAACGTTTCGGTCCCCTATCGGACCATTCTCAAGATCTCACCAAAATAGCGCCTCACGCTCTTAAGCTAAATCAAGTAATATAAAACACTTACTCACCAGGTGCTCCTTTATAACAGTGCCCACATTATACGCTGATGTACTCCCGGTGGAACCGTTACATACTCCGACGTGCTTTCCACCTAGTGCACATGCCCAGCCTGGGTTGGTCATTATCGGTCTCATGTCTATGACAACATCACCTCTTACCCAATATTGTTGGTTTCTCCTTCTATTGCTTTTCGTCAATAAACAGCGATCATGTGACCATATTGTTTGTGTTCCATGCTGGATCGCAAGCACTATAGAACTAAGCAATCTACCACTATTATGCATGAATCATAAACACTGGATAACTATACAATATGGCACTGATGTATACAAATCATCTGGAGGTTACTACACTTTTTAAACCAACATTCCTCAATTATTACACTATCTTATAATTAAGCTAAACCTGGTCTTTGAAGAGGGGGTGGTGGCCAAAGGCAGAGGGGCAGAGCTTAATTGCAGGCCACGGTAGAAGGCTCCGTTAAAAGAAAAAAAGATTGGTTTACCAGGGGGATGTGGCTTGGGGGCTGGGGACAGTGTGTAGGGGCCCCGTGGCGACCGGCCCTGTTCCCATATTTAGGGTCCATGTAGTCATCTGGGATAAAGCTATACATTACAATGCTGCTTATGAGACACGTTTTTTTATAACCAAGCCATTATTTTTTATTCAGGAGGACGACGATGATGATGATGACGACGACGACGATGATGACGACGACGACGATGATGACGATGATGAAGAAGATGAAGATAAAGAAGACTCTTCTGATGATGGGGACTCCTCCGAGTCTAGCAGTGAAGAAGACAGTGATGATGCAGAGGAGGTGGGCCATCTGCACTAGGTTTCAGTTTGGGGTAGTAACAGTGCAGTAAATGACAAACCTATATCTCTTACTGATCATTCTGTTTGCCTCCAGCAGAATGAAGATGAGGAGGAAGAAGATGAAGATAACGAATCAGGCTCAAGTTCCTCCTCCTCGTCGTCCTCCTCGGCAGAGTCCTCAGACTCTGACTGAAACTGAGAGAGAACTGCCAGTTGTGATGAGTGGAATAAGAAACTGGGACTAACTTGTTTCAAGTGCACCTGTCTCTTACACACTAGAGGCAGACATTGTGTGCACTGAACTAATATTCATAACACTGCAGCTTATCAATACAACAGGAAATCATGACATCCCTGATGTAAAGAGTAGGTGCATCCGTTTTATGCACTGGACTAATATTCGCAAAGTGTCATTAGGTGCGTTTGCATTGATAAGCTGCAAACTACTGAATATTTGTTCAGTCCTCTTTGTGTACATAATAGGGGGAAATTTTAGCCCCTTCAGGGAGCGAAGGCTCATAGGTAACGTACAAGTTTAAGACTTGCACCATGTAAAATGTCATACAGTTAAGCTGTACAACGCATGGCGACACCATGAACCTTGTCTCTCACACTTTTGAATTAGAAGGGTTCTGTGCTTTTCAAATGTTTCTTTCGTGACTGACACTTTTTTTTTATTTTTGTGTTCCCCTTTTAGTTCTGTGAGTCATCCCTGCCTGCTTCACTACTCCCCTTACTCAGCTGTTCTCTACACCCAGTCCTAAATCTGACTCTATTACCCCACCACCACCACCCATTGCCCCAAAGTTGTGCACTTGGCTTGCATAATATTTATTTTTTTTCTCCTCCTTTTAGTGTTGTGTTTGCCTGATGACAGGACAGCCACTTACATTTGTCAAACCTGTCTTGACTTTTTCTCAAATAACAGACCTCATCCACTTGGGTCACATGACTATTTAAATAGTTCCATGGTGACATAACATGCTGAAAATTAATTGAATGCAAAACACATCGTGATACGAGGTGAATCATGTCCAGAGCACTTTGTTCTACCCTAAACATATTGCCAAGTCATGTGTTCGTCCCTCTCATATTTGTTCTATATCACCCATTCTACCTCTGTTCCGCCCCTCTTCTCTACCCTGCCTGTTTAGTCTCCTTTCAGGTACTGTTTCTCATACTGTTTGGCAAAAGGGGCAACATTAACATGAGGGACAATGAGATTTCAAGTATGCAAACTGCTTCTGTATACATCACCGGTCACAGTATATATGTGTGGGGTAGCAAGCAACTGTTGACTACACACAGTGGAAGTAGCCATTTTGTGACATGAGTGCATCCTATCAATCGCTAATGATATCACTGAGTCATGACGGACAAAGCGAACATTGGCTCAACCCACAAAATGGCAGGATCCATTATGCATAGGTGACAGGTGCACGTTAATTTTTGAGTGGTGTGTGAACACCATGCAAATATCAGCTGATAGTTTCAGGAGTGTGAGTTATGGGGGATGCCTTCAAACTCTCCATTCTCACTAACAATCCCCCGAAAAAATGATTAGTTATGGAGAGGGAGGTATATGGTTATTTCTTGCTTGTACTTAAATCGTATTTTAGCCAGCCTGTTTTAGTATGTACATCTATAAAAAAGAAAAAAAAAAATGTTTTTGGTTTTTTTTTTTTTTTTTCAGGATGGGCTGCTCTGTTTTTAAAAAAAAAAAAAAAAAAAACTGAAAAAAGCCCTATAAGTTACTTCGTATTTTTTATTTTGTTTTCTTAAAATTCTTTCTCTTTTTGGGGGAAATGTAGATTCTTACTGTGAAGTTGAACGCACGGTGAGTGGCAAAACAGTTTTAGTGCATTTTTAGCACTATGAAAAATAGGATGTGAGCTGCGTTACAGAAAAGATAAACCCTTCCTTTTTTTCCTATATGGACAATATTTAAAACACAAATGCTTTTTTTTGTAGGTTAAATTGAAAATTAAAAAAAAAAAAATGTGTTTTGTAACAGATTCATTGGTTTAGTGTAGACAGTTTAAAGAAAAAAAAAAACGTGCGTTCTCATTATTTTTGCTTTGTACAAAGATTGGAGGGGTGGGGAAGAGATTTCTGTTCAGTCCTCTGAAAAAAATAAAACTTTAGGGATTAGTGCGTTGTGTGCATTTGTTTTTTTATTATCTATTTTCTATGTCAGTCTTGTGCAGCCTATATTACAAATGACAGAATGCTTTGGCTTGTGCAAAATGTGGAACTACAAATATTACAACAACTGGAAAAGCATGAGGTGTTCACTGCTGCTTTACATACATACATACAAATGTATGGATCTTTAAAACAATAAAAATATGTATCATAATGACAGCATGAATATATTGGATACACACGAGCCTTTGGTTCAAACATACTGAATGTTACCTGTTGCACTTTTTCTTAATCGTAACAAAAAACAAAATCAAACATGTTTATTTCACATAAGACATGTATAACAATATGCACCAAGAACATATTGAAATATTAATTGGGTTGATAATCAATATTACACTATTTTGATGCAGTTCACAAACTGGTCCAGACTATCACAGTAGGTAGTTTTCCAGTAATTATCTGCTCTTTAAGGAAGCTGTATGGAAATAAATAAAGGGAGTTTTTGTGTTTTATTTTGCAGGGGCCCGGGTCCGGCATTGCTCCCCCTCTCAAGTCACAGCAGCCCATGCTCCTGTGTGCTGGGCTGCACTGGGAGACTGCTCGTGGCTTTCTAAAGCAGCAGCCGGAGCAGTCACCTATGGTGGGAGCGATCACGCTGATCGCGCCCCCCATTGGCTGCGCGCCGGGCTGAGGGGCACACAGCCCCCCCCCCCCCCCCCCCTCCCCAGCGCTGAAATAATATTTTTTTCTACTTCAGGGTCCATAGGGTATCCACAGGATACCTTGGGGTATAGGTGTGACGTCAGTCATCGGGCACCATAGAGTTAAGCTTTCAGCCTCCCAGGATGCACTAGGGTCCCCCTCCTATACCCCGCCCCCGAGCCAAGGCACCTCAGTTTAGTTTGGTGCCCGGCCGGAGTCGGGTGCACCTGTTGGAGTGGGGGCTAAGAAGAGCCCCTGATCATGCAGCTGTGGCTGCACATCTGGATGTACAGCATGGACAGTCAGTCCTGACGTCCATGCTGTCTTCCCTACACCCCCGCCGGTACAGATCCGGGGATGCTGGTGAGCATCTGGGGTCACAGCTAGCGGTGACCCCAGGTGTTCCGGACCATGGCCGGAATCAAGGGGGACAGCAAGGTAAGCAGCGGGGTCCCGCGGTGGGTCCCTGCTGTTACATGGTCCAGAGTCCCCAGGCAGGGGGCTCCCTGGGGACTGGCTGCAGCGTGGAGCCAGTAATATATAACGTGCGCTTCCACTACCCCCCTGGGACAGCGGACCGCAGCAGAGCGGTAGCGCTGCGGTGTCCCGGGGGTTAAATGCATGCCAGGGGAGCGCGCCTTCCCTGTCTCACAGCCGGCACCTCCCCCGCTGCACACAGCCCTCTCTGCAACACGCCGACTGGCCCTGTGGCAGCACTCCTCCCCCAGGCCAGCCTCCTCTCTGCTCCTCGGCGGCCATCTTCCAGAACACATGGTGGATGCTGCTGGAAGCCTGGACGGAGGCATCGTGGTCTGGGTCCCCCCGCATACCTCTCCTCCGCTGTGGTCAGGTCTGTGTATGCAGCGCTGTGTCCTACCAGACTCTGTGTCTGTGTAGTTGATTTATCAGCGCTGGTTAGTGCAGGAATTGAGTTTCTTTGCATTGTATGTGACTGTGCTAGCGCTGCTGCCTGTACCTTCTATTTCTGACTGTCAGCTTTATTACTGTCCCTGTTCTTTCTGCTAAGCCCTTGCGGTGCGGTGCTGCAGGGTGGTCTCTCGCCTTTTTAAAAACAATTGGTGAGAGGGGTCACATACTTTGTACCATCATGTCTGAAAGTGACTTTCCTCTCCGGCTACAGTGTACTACGTGTAAAGTACCTTTAGCGGAGGGGGAGGGTAGCCGGCAGTGTTTGTCAATGGCGCGGCCTATTATGGTTACAGCACCGGTACAGGAGCCGCCCTGGGCTTGTTTCGCTCAGGCGCTTACAACCTTAGTGGGCCAGTTAGCTCCGCAGCCTGCGTTTACGCAGATGGGTTTGTCCCAGCAATCAGTGGTGTCGTCACCCATGCAGGCTTTCCCAAGACAATTGGTGGTACCCCGCAGACTCTCTATTTCCCCTCTCCCGGTTTCTCAGGAGCCGGCGTGGGTTAACTCCCTGACGAGTTCTGTACAGCACTTGTCGGATGTTTTGCAGGGGGAGCCTGTGATGCGGCCACATAAACGGCCGGCGGCGTCTCTGTCGGCTCCTTATGAGGATGACGAAGGGACATCTGATGATGGGGAGATTCTGGATCCTTACGATCAGGAACCTCTCCATACTAAGGACGCAGACGCTAGGTCCAAGGTGTATATTCCTGGACTTATTCGGGCAGTCCGCACAGCCTTGGTGATTGAGGACGAAGTTCCCCCAGCGGCTAAATCCAAGTATGCCTTTTTTAAGGATGTGAAGGGTGACGCCACAGTCTTTCCTCTTTCGGGTCAGTTGGTGGACCATTTAGAGGAGGCGTGGAAACAGCCTGGCAAGCGATACCAGCCGCAGAGGCGCCTGGCGGTGGCTTATCCGTTCGCGGATAATTATTTTGCTAAGTGGGAATCCCCTCCACAGGTGGATTCTCATGTGACACGTCTTGTCCGTAGTGCCACATTACCAATGCCATCCATGTCCTCGCTTAAGGATGCTACGGACCGCAAGGTGGAGATCTGCCTGAAGTCCGCTTATTCCCTTGTGGGGGGGGGCAGCGCGGCCGGCTATGGCCATTTGCTGGGTTGCCAGAGCTATGGAGCGCTGGGCGGATTCGTTGGAGGCGTCCTTCGATTCCGGCTGAACAGGCGGAGTAGATTGGTAATCTCCGTGATTCGGCCACTTATATCAATGAGGCGGCCTTAGACATTAGTACCCTGCTGTCTCGAATTTCTTCGGCAGCGGTGGCTGCTCGTCGCACCTTGTGGTTGCGATCCTGGAAGGCGGACGCTGATTCCAAAAAGGGTTTGGAGGCGTTGCCCTTTAACGGAGAAGTTCTCTTCGGTCCAGATCTGGACAAGATTGTGGCCACGCTGGCGGCAGCCAAATCGGCATGTCTCCCGTCGGCCGCTGTTCTTTCTGGTTCAGGACCATCGTCCTTTCGGTCTTATAGGGCCCAGGGCAGGCCCAAACCACAGTCTTTTCCCCGACAGGCTGGTCCCAAGAAATCGGCCAAGCCCCGGAAGCAGGCATGGAGTACCAGACGTCCGGCCCCTAAACCAGATGACAAGCCTGCGGCCTGACGGTCCGGGCCTCCCTTTGGGGGATCCCAAAGTGGGAGGCCGTCTGCTGCAGTTCGCCCGGTGTTGGTCGGTCACCACGACAGACACTTGGGTTCTCGAGGTGGTCTCCCACGGGTATGCCCTCTCTTTCCGGCACAGACCCCAGCTCGATTTTTCACCACGGGTCTACCATCAGACCGGAACAAGGCCATGGAGCTGCGGAAGGTCTTGCACACTATGCTCCAGGCTGGAGTTATAGTGCCTGTTCCATTCTCCCAGAGGGGCCAGGGTTTCTATTCCAATCTCTTTTTGGTGCAGAAACCCAATGGGTCGTATCGTTCGATTCTCAACCTCAAAGCTCTCAACAAGTCTTTGCGGGTGCCGAAGTTTCAGATGGAGACCCTACGGTCCATCATTCTGGAGCTGGAACCTGGGGACTACTTGGTGTCATTGGACATACAGGACGCTTACTTGCATGTCCCTATTCTTTTGCGCCATCAACAGTTCCTCAGGTTTGCAATCCGCAGCGACCACTTTCAGTTTCGGGCGTTGCCTTTTGGCCTGGCGACAGCACCGCGTGTGTTCACCAAGGTGATGGCGGTCATGGCGGCTTCTCTGCGGCTGCAGGGAGTCCGCATGTTGCCGTACTTGGACGACCTTTTATTAGTGGCAAGATCTCTGGAGCTCCTTCTGCACCACTTGGACCTGACCATTGCGCTACTGCAATGGCACGGCTGGTTAATAAACTGGCAGAAGTCCACGCTAATCCCGTCTCGGCGGATTCTGCACCTCGGAGCCTTATTGGACTCGGGACAGCAAAGGATCTTTGTGACGGGGGAAAAGATCTCTGCTTTACAGTCGAGGGTGCGCAGTTGTCTGCACAGCCGCCGGGTGTCTCTACACTCGGCGATGAGGTTACTGGGCTCCATGGTGTCGATGTTCGACATGGTGGAATATGCCCAGTTTCACTCCAGACCTCTGCAGCACCTGATCCTGTCCAAGTGGAACGGGCTGCCTCAGTCTCTAAAGTCCCAGACGATAGTGCTCACCCCGGAGGTTCGCCTGTCTCTTGCCTGGTGGTTGCAGACGACCCATCTCAGCAAGGGACGTCCGTTCTGGTTACCAAATTGGGTCCTGTTGACAACGGACGCCAGTCTTCGGGGCTGGGGAGCAGTTTCGGGTCCACACTTGTTCCAGGGCAGGTGGACTCCGACAGAAGCGGAGCTTCCAATAAATATCTTGGAACTCCATGCGGTCTTCAATGCCCTCCAGCAGGCACATCGGATTCTCCAGGGTCGCCCAGTGCAGGTCCAGTCGGACAACGCTACCACCGTGGCCTACATAAACCGGCAAGGAGGAACCCGAAGTCGGGCGGCTCTCGTAGAGGTGTCTCAGATCCTGGTATGGGCGGAGCGCAATCTTCCGGCCATATCAGCAGTCTTCATCCCGGGAGTGCTAAATTGGGAGGCGGACTTTCTCAGTCGCCAGGACGTTCATCCGGGGGAATGGTCCCTGCACCCGGAGGTTTTTCAACTACTGGTGGACAGGTGGGGTCTTCCAGAGATCGACCTCATGGCGTCCTGTCACAACAACAAGTTGCCGGTGTACGGGTCTCGCACAAGAGACGAAGAGGCGTCTCTGGTGGATGCTCTGTCCGTCCGGTGGACGTTCCGGTTCGTATACCTGTTTCCTCCGGTTTCCCTTCTTCCACGGGTAATCTGGAAATTCAAACAGGAAGGAGGGACGCTCCTGTTGGTAGCTCCTGCGTGGCCCAGACGGCACTGGTTCTCAGACCTTCAGGGTCTGTCCGTGGACAGTCCTCTGCGGTTGCCGCTACGACCGGACCTTCTGTCGCAGGGTCCTTGTCTTCACCCGGACCTGACTTACCTTTTGTTATCTCTATTTCTACGAAGTCCATAGGGTTCCACAGGACTCCCGCCCTGTCGCACCTGTGCTGCAGATGGGCTTTGTTCTGGTCACCGGTTTTTCCGTCTCCCTCTGGTGAGAGTGTGATTCTTGTGTGTATCCAGATCTTCTTTCTCTCTCTTCCTTCTCCTCCTCCGGCCTATGGCTTGGTAACTAACTGAGGTGCCTTGGCTCGGGGGCGGGGTATAGGAGGGGGACCCTAGTGCATCCTGGGAGGCTGAAAGCTTAACTCTATGGTGCCCGATGACTGACGTCACACCTATACCCCAAGGTATCCTGTGGAACCCTATGGACTTCGTAGAAATAGAGATAACAAAGGTAAGTTCTTACCATATCTCATATTTTCTAAGGGGGGCGTGGCCACACCTCCCGTGATTAGGGCCCGGAGCGGTTCTTGTCGGCACTGGGTATACACTAGGAAGATTTAAGGAATGACTGAATGATCACTCGTTTCGTCCTCCCAATAAATTACACAGCCCTGCATACGATATTGTGTGATTGGCTGTGCAGCAAGGCAAATCACACGATATCGCCTGCAACCCATGGGAGCGCGCAATCGCAAGTACACAGACGATGTGCCAAATATATTGTTTTGATCTACCTCAAAACTATTGTCTGTGTACCCAGCCTAAGGGGTCTATTTATTAAGCTGAGAAAAGCCCTTTCTCCAGTGTTTTCACCTGAGAAATTGCTTTTCTCCATTTATTAAAATGTGAACACTAGAGCTACATAGTGTTACATAGTGAATGCTGAAATGTCTGCTAGACTTCACAATTGTTTGTTTTTAAAAAATCTCTTATGGGTCTATTTATCAAGCAGTGAAAAGTGTGAAGAAGTGGACTAGTGGAGAAGTTGCCCATTGCAACCTATCAGCTTCTACCTATTATTTTACAGACTGTACTTGATAAATGTTCCTTCAAAGCTGATTGGTTGTTATTGGCAACTTCTCCACTGGTTAACTTCTCCACACTTTTCACTGCTTGATAAATAGACCCCCTCAATCTCCCTGTGCTTTTTTTTTCTCTTTAAAATTTCAGGGTCAGATGTTTTTGGACCTGGTTGGAAAAATACCTTCATGATACTATACCCCTACAAACTCCTAATGCTCTTGGCATGTATAATGGCATGTCCTCAGAATGTGCTCTGGCAATTTCTTTAGGTAGCTGCACTTTTTATAATCATTTGTATACTAAATCCTACTAAGGATAAAGCATTTGTCAATATGAGTAATTGTTTTGTAGAAGTTAAAAGTAACTAGATAGCTATTTGAAAGATATGGGCATCCACTGGAACAGGTAACCATTTTATAAAACTTCATTGAGATTTGGATCTTGGGTACCCTGGTATCTCCAAAGGTAAATCTGTCATCCCTTAATTCAGAAAGATTGTGGCTTAATTGAGGTGCTACCACGAGATGATAACTTTATTTCTAAAGGTGCATACACATGGTACAATATCTTTGAACTATGGCCCTGATTCAGACCCACTTTTTTTCTCCTGCCGCTCGCAAAGCTGTGTAGACCTCCCACAGCTTGTGCGAGCGACCTGGAGGCCGTCGCGATTATAGCGACCATCGGCCTTGCGACAAGACCCTGTGGTAGGGTCTAGGCTGCGGCAAGGCCGAGTGGACTTCCTGCTCTAATAGAGCAGGAAGTCCACTACTGTCATCAGTAGTGATGTCAGTAGGTCCTCCGACAAACGCCAGGCAGTCCTAAGGGAACGCCTGCGTTTGTCCAGCCACCCTCCCTACCCACCTATAAAACGGGGCGAGCTATCACTCATCCAGTCGCTCGGCGGGGCTTGCGCATGCGCACGCCGGACGTGGCGCATGCGCAGTGGCCAAACATCGAGCCGCTTGTGAGCGGCTCTGAATCAGGCCCTACAACTCATTCATATCGTTCAGTTTGTATTTTATCTTTGGTCATCTGTATATGCAGGCCAACCTGGACGATATTGTCAAGACTTGCCTGTTCAGAGATCTGACCGGGTGACTTTACTGAATGATATCTTTCAGTGTGTAAACCCAATATTGTTCGTCCTGCTCTACAGAAAGTTCAAGGGAAATCGTTCAACGATATTGTTCATTGAACAGATTGCACGATGTGTACACACCTTAAAATTAATTTCTTCAGGGTCCATAGGGATCCACAGGGATACCATGGGGATATTGGGGTTGGAGAGATCCAGGCACCAAACAGTAAAATCTTCAGCTCCCAGGATGCCTCTGGTCCTCCTCCATATATACCCCACCCTTAGCCACAGGCATTCAGTTGTTCGTTTGGTGTGGCAGTATTAAGACGCACCTTTGTAACGGGACTGCTCAGGCAGTCCTAAGCTTTTATTTTGTTTTATTTCTATGTTTTTGGGTTAGCAGTACTAAGCGTCTGAATTAAGATGCATATACTGCGACTCCATCTATCTCCGCAGGGCCTCAACACCAGTAACAGGACTGGTGACTCTGGCGGGTCTCTGCTGAGCTTGCTAGCAGCGATGCTGGGACCTGGACTGCAACCGGACGTACAGAGATGTCAGGTAAGGCGATTCCTCGCTTACGAGTAATTGGGCACGGCAGTCCTTGCTTCCAGGAACGCACCGGAAGCCACTGCAGTCAGGGCCCGGGAGCGTCTTCACTAAACCACCGGGGCCTTATTGTCTGATGCCGGGGTTAAGCGGCAGACGCAATTCTGCTGCCATGAGGCCAGCGTACTCGGCTGGTTGATGCAGCTTAGGGGGAGGTAGGCACTCCCCTTGGCAGCTCCGACCCAGATGCAGTCCCTACAAAGGCTTTTGCGCGTTTGAGTTGCTCCGCCTACAATCCACGTGTATGAGACACTCATGGTCCACTATTGTAGCTGCTGGTGTCAGGAGGGTTTGGGTTAATCTCCCTGTATACCTCTCCCTTGGTTAAGATATATAGGCCCTCATTCAGAGGCGCTCACAAGAAGCGAGCGCTTGTTCTGAATGAGTGCGGCCTCCTAGTCGTTAGGTAAGCTGTGGGTTACCACCCACAGCTTAACGACCAACCATCGGGGCTTGCAACGAGACTCTAAGGTTGGGTCTCGGCAGCCGCAAGCCCCAGGGAGCTTCCTGCTCTGAAAGAGCAGGAAATTCCCCACTGACATCACTAATGATGTCAGTGCGGCCGCCCACAAAACGGTAGGCGTTCCTTAAGGAACGCCTCCGTTTTGGAAACCACCCCCCCCCGGCCCGTCTACAAAACGGGGCGAGCTGTCGATCAACATCGACAGCCACCCCTTTTGTAGAGAGCTTGCGACCGGGTCTGAATGAGACCCATAGTGCTCTATGTCCTACCATTCCTGGTGTTTGTGTAGTTGATTTAGAGTCGATTGTAAATATATTACATATGCATTGTATGTGACTGTTTGCTAGCTGCTGTCTGTTATTTCTGTCTGTCAATTATAGCTATCACTGTTTTTTCTCTCCATCCCCTTGGGGTGGAGGTTTTTCTTTGAGTACTTCACATTCATTAAGATTTTGTGAAGGCTGTCGCATAACCTTGCGTTTATTGCCTTTATTTTGAACATGACAAGGAAAACAGGAAGGGGAGCCCCCTGTGCTGGTTTCATGTAAATTATGTATGACTTTTTTTTGTCTCCTCAGGACGTAAAGGATGGTTTGTGTGTTGTCTGTCATAAAGAACCACCTCACCAGTCCAGTTTACCTGTTCCTGAACAAGAGCCATCTTAGGTATCCTCTTTGTCCCAGGTAATGAAGCAGTTGGTAGATCGTATGGCTGCTCCCACACTGCTTCCTTGGATGGGGTGTCCACAGCATGCCTTGTTGCACCGCCTATGCATCCTTCCTGGAAGGATATTCATGGCCATTCCAGTCAGAGTATGGCATAATCTAATGTTGAAAGCAGACTGGTAGTTACTAAGGCGCTTTATCACCAAGTTATGTTTTTATCAGTCTGCTCAACATATGGATACAGACGCATCATCAGAGGAATCAGATGATGTGCAGGGTTCCTCTCCAGTGTCTAGCTTGATTTAAAAGCCCTCACCAAAGAAGGAACATCCAGTACACAGTGGATGTTCCTTCTTTGGTGAGGGTGGTTAAATCAATCCTAGATATCCAGGATGATGAACCAGCTCAGAGTAAGAAGGTTCCAGAGTTTATCAACCACTGAAAGGTGGCCAAAACGGTGTTTCCTGTAGATAAACAGCTCACTGAGCTTTTGGAAGAGGCATGGGGTAACCCGGACAAACTTTTATGTGAATAAGAGAATAACATCGTCGTATCCTTTCTCAGCTTCTGTATGTACTAAATGAGAGGTACCTCTTGCGGTGGATGCTCATGTAATGCATTTAATCAGAAATGCTATCAGTGATTGGGGTGAGTGACAATATATGTGGGTCCCAGGGACCCACCACTTTAAAAAAAAATGGGGTCCTACCCGACCATTTCTGGGTCCCATCATAATTTATGCTTTAGAGCTCCCCTTATACCTCTCAGACCTCCCCACATTCCACCACACATGCCCCTATAAAATGCCCATCTGATACACCCTACAGCATCAGATATTCCCACATGCCCCTTAAATGCATGTTTTAATGCCTCCATGATCTTTCAGGTAATATGACTTGTCTGTTCACAAAACTCATAGTGAATAAATAGGCTTAACCACATCATCCCTTTAAACTGGGACACTCATGGATTACACAGGTTCTGTGGCTCATTAAAACCAGGTGAAATCCAGGCATGAAGTCAGCCAGTCACAGAACCTTTGTACTTAATTCATGAGTGTCCCGTTTTAAAGTGATAGTATGGTTAGCCTATGAATAACGCTTTAGTTAATAATAGGCATATTTATCAAAGGATAAATGCCCAGTCTTTACACATTATGCCACATATTAATGCCCGTGCTTTACACATTTTGCCACACAGCCATGCCCGGCATTTACACATTATGCCGCACATAATGTCATATAGTAATACCCCTTACAAATGATGCCACACATTAATTCCCTTTAGTCCCCCTATGCATTGCCCCCAGTAGTCCCCCCCCTATACATTGCCCCCAGTAATAGTCCCCCCCTATGCATTGCCCCCAGTAATAGTCCTCCCTTATGCATTGCCCCGTAATAGTCCCCCCCATGCATTGCCCCCAGTAATAGTCCTCCCCTATGCATTGCTCCCAGTGATGGTCCCCCCCTATGCAGTGCCCACAGTATTAATCCCCCCCTATGCAGTGCCCCCATTATTAATCCCCCCATGCATTGCCACCAGTATTAATCCCCCCTATGCAGTGCCCCCAGTATTTGACCCCATATGCATTGCCCCCAGTAGTGGCCCACCTATTTGCCCTTTAGTGACCTGGGCCTAATGCCCATGTCACTCACACCTATTTGTGGGGCAGATACCTTCAATTGGGCCTAATGCCCCCTATGTAGCCTGGACCTTGTGCCCGCCTATATATCCACAGGCCTATTGCCTGAATTTATCCCACAGGCCTAGTGCCTGACAACCCTGGTTGTCTAGGGAGGGGTTAAATACCGGTGGCCCAAGGCTCTTTTTCTTTCCACCCCCACAGTCCTCCCCAGTCCTCAGCTTCATTCTTCTGCCGCTGGCCCGTCCTGGCCAGCAGCGCCGCCTCTTCCTTTCTTCCTCCTTGATCACGCCGTCTTCTGGCCTCTTGCGCGGCCGCCAGAACTGTTGCCGCGCCGCACTCCTCCCCTCCGCATCCATACTGAAGCTTCCTGCTTGGCATCTCTTACAAGAAACCATGAGTGGGCGGGGCTATTACACGGCGAGCCACGATTGGTTCGTCGTGTCTGCCTCCTTTTGGCTGCTGGACCACGAGCCGTGTTTGGCTCGCGGCCAGTGCCAAACAACCGCCGCCGCTTCTTGGCTTCCGGGCGCCAAGATCGACTTAGCTTGCGCCCGGAGCCAAGCTTTTCCCGCCGCCACTTTAGCGCCGATGCTTGTGGAAGGGACCAGATGGTCCCTTCACCAGGTACCCGGCGCGGTGGCTAACCTGGCGCTGAGAACAAACACACTGTCCCAGCTCTGGGCACGGATGTGCCCCGCAGGGGACACATCTCTGCCTGCCCCTGCAGCTGTGCCGATGCTGGGATCAGACACTTGGGGGCATATGTATCAAAGCTTGATGTGAGATAAAATTGTGAGATATTTATCACCAACCAATCAGCTTCTAACTTACATTTTACAGGCTGTGTTTAAGAAATGATAGTTTGGAGCTGATTGGTTGGTGATATATATTTCACAATTTTATCTCACATCAAGCTTTGATACATATGTCCCTTGATCCCAGCACTGCTTTCCACAGCAGCAGCCAATAAGAGACTATCTGACTCTCATTGGCTGCTATAACAGACAGCGTTGTTTCTTTCTCTGCAGGGGGACACGAGGGATTGGCCACAGCACAACGCGTCCCCGGGGCCCCGGCTACTTTTCAGTAGTGAGTCCCCAGTGCTCAATCCCGGGTAAAATACGCGCTATAGTGCGTATTTGCAAACACTGCCTGTCAGCATCCTCTCTGAAGGATTCCATAGATAGAAAAATTTAAGCATTTCTTAAAGTAATATTTTCATAATCTGGAGTTGTTACTCGTCCAGTTATGGCTGGAGCCTGGTTAGCCAGAGCTGTTGAAGAATGAATAGGGGCATTGGAAGACTCTCTACCAAATGCTTCCAGAGAACAGATGATGTATATCTCCAGGGCCGGATTAAGGGAGGGGGGGGGGGAACAGGGGCGATCGTCCCTGGGCCCCCACACACAGAGGGGCCCGCACTAGCAGCGGTGTGCTGTCTATACCCGCCGCTAGTGTCCCCGCCACTTAGTGTAGACCGCGCAGTGTATGTTACGGCAGCCGCGTCAACGGAGAGAGCCGGCTGGAGCTCACTCATGAGCTCTGCCTTCTGGCTCCCCCCGCAGCGTCTGATGATGGGAGAGACGTCATGACGCTGACGTCTCTCCCATAATGCAGGAGAAGAGCCGCCGGTCGTATCAGGAGCGGGGATAAGTTGTCTTCTTTTTGTGTGTGTGTGTGTGTGTGTGTGTGTGTAAGGGACACTGCATCGGGGGGTGGCCGCTTCATGGTGGCACTGTGTGCTACTAGGGTTAATGCATAGGGGGGGACTATTACAGGGGTCACTGTATAGGGGGGCCGCTTCATGGGTGTACTGGGGGGTGCTACTAGGGTCAATGCATAAGGGGGGACTATTACTAGGGCACTGCATGGGGGGACTTCTACTGGGGGCACTGTATAGGGGGGACTACTACTGAGGGCACTGTATAGGAGGGAGGGAACTACTACTGGGGGCACTGCATAGGGGGGATTACTACTGGGGGCACTGTATGGGGGGGCACTGCATAGGGGGGGCTACTATTGGGGGCAATGCATAGGGGGGACTACTACTGGGGGCACTGTATAGGGGAGGATTACTACTGGGGCACTGCATAGGGGGGACTACTGAGGGCACTGTATAGGAGGGAACTACTACTGGGGGCACTGCATAGGGGGGATTACTACTGGGGACACTGCATAGGGGGGGCTACTACTGGGGGCAATGCATAGGGGGGACTACTACTGGGGGCACTATATAAGGGGTACTGCATGGGGGGACCACTAGTGGGTTTGGGGGCACCATAGAAGGGGCAGTACTGGGGGCACTGTATAGGAGGACCACTACTGGGGGAATTATATAAGGGGCACTGCATAGGGTGGAATACTACAGGGGTCACTGTATAGGGGGGCCGCTTCATGGTGGCACTGGGGGGCCGCTACTAGGGTCAGTACATAAGGGGGGACTATTACTAGGGCACTGCATGGGGGGGGACTTCTACTGGGGCACTGTATAGGGTGGGACTACTACTGGGGGCACTGCATAGGGGGGGACTACTACTTGGGGCACTGTATAGGAGGGGACTACTACTGGGGGCACTGTGTAGGAGGGGACTACTACTGGGGGCACTGTGTAGGAGGGGACTACTACTGGGGGCATTGTGTAGGAGGGGACTACTAATGGGGGCACTGTATAGGAGGGGACTACTACTGGGGGCACTTTATAGGAGGGGACTACCACTGGGGGCAATGCATAGGGGGGACTACTACTGGAGACACTGTATAGGAGGACCACTACTGGGGGAATTATATAAGGGGCACTGCATAAGGGGCATTACTACAGGGGGCACTGCATAGGGTGGAATACTACAGTGGGCACTGCATAGGGGGGACCATTACTGGAGGCACTTCTACTGGGGACATTGCATAAGGGGCACTACTACAGTGGGCATTGCAAGAGGGGCCTTACTACTGGGGACATTAAGGTGAATACAAAGGAAAAATAAATGTTCCTAGGGTGACAAGAAACTGTGGTATATAGAGACCCCCACAAGTTTGTTGCCCAGGGGCCCCCACAGACCTTAATCAGGCCCTGTATATCTCCCATATACGAGAAGCGGATTCATATCTGGGAGGAGCTGCAGCAGATTCTGGAATTTTAGCTTCTAAGGCATCAGTAGCTTCAATAGTGGCACGCAGGGCCCTTTGGTTAAGATCCTGGAAAGCTGTTACAGGATCAAAGAAGGCTATGGAAGTCTTACCTTTTTATGGGAAAGTACTTTTTGGAGCAGAGTTAGATAAAATAATAGCTACTCTGGCGGCTTCAAAGTCAGCAGGCCTGCCCTCTATGGCTACAATAAAGTCTAGGCAAGTTTATTTTCGGTCCTGCCATCCTCAGGGACGAGCAAGGGAACAGTATTCCTCTAAACCATCTAGTTTTCGCAGGACTACAAGGCTACAAACTAGAAGGCCTGGATGGCTAGACGTCCAACTTCTAAACCAGACGGAAAACCTTCGGCCTGATAAGACGGGCCTCCTCCTGGGGGATCCCAGAGTGAGAGGCCGACTGCTTCAGTTTGTGTATTACTGGTGTCAGACAACAACAGATGCCTGGGTCCAAGAAGTGGTCTCTCAGGGGTATGCCCTCACTTTCAGGAGGCATCCTCCCCAGAAGTTTTTTTGCACATATCCTCCATCAGATGCGGTCAAGGCTTTGGCCCTTCAGGAAGCCATTCACTCCCTGCTGCAAGCGGGGGTAATAATCTCAGTTCCTGTGTCACAACAGAGAAAGGGTTATTCCAATCTATTCTTGGTTCAGAAACCGAATGGGGCTCATTGCCCTATTCTGAATCTAAAATCCTCAACAGGTTTATCCATGTACCCAAGTTTCGTATGGAAACTCTCCGATCAATTATTTTGGCAATGGAGCCTGGGAATTATATGGTTTCCCTGGACATTCAGGATGCATATCTGCATGTTCCTATTATGCCATCCCACCAACAATTCTTAAGGTTTGCTGTCCTTCATCAGCATTATAAAATTCAGGTACTACCTTTGGCCTATCTACGGCTCCCAGGGTATTTACTAAAATAATGGTGGTCATGAAGGCCTATCTCAGGGCTCAGGGAGTCAGAATACTACCATATCTAGACGACCTTCTGATATTCGCACAAACTCCCGTGGTTCTACAAAACCAACTTCAATTGACCATAAAAATTTAGAACGTACCTCTTGGATATTAGCGCTCTTTAAGTGGCCTTATTGGTGTGAAAAAGCTGCTGCCAAACAGAAGAAGAATGTGCAGATACTTCAAGAAATAAAGAGTAAATGGATTGTTGGCTGCGCTAATTTAACACCACTATCAGTTCTGCAGAGTTCTGTTCTAAATACATTTATTACCATAAAAACATATTATGTAAATATATGTGCAATGCAATTAAGAACAAACAACAAACAATATAGGAAATTGAAATAAAAAGTCTAAAATTTGATCCAAAGGATGTGTTTCAATATGGATCAATATTTTTTGTGATCCTGCGTATTCCAGCTTGATGGTTTATATGGAAAGGATCGGTTTATTGAAATCCAAGATATTGGAGAACAATAGAAAAAAAAATATATATATATAAAAAAAAATGGAAAAATAATAAATAAGATTTATGGTGAAGCTTGATAAAGGTAAAATAGATATATATCAGCTGATATATAATTTTTTTGCCAGCATAATATACAATCATAATTCATTCAATATAGGCTCACCCACTTGGTAGTAGCAGAATGGTATCTGAAATGTCCCCTTGTTCAGTTGATATCAATAGAGGTCTGTGTACAGATCAATATTAGGAAAACTTGTAGAGAGAGAACCCCTGTTGGATAACGGGGTGAGTGTTCTCAAGTACAGATAGCTACTGCTGTGTCTGCCTGTGTGTAGGGGACTAGAACCTGTTGGTCCTTCTAGCACTAAACAACATGCTCCTGACAAAGGTGTGTGTAACTGTATACACAGAAACGCGTTGAGCCATCTACACCACAGCTGATAGATCTGTAATCCCGCTACACTCCTAGGATATATGCTACCATAGGTGCGGACTCACCCGGATATTTCGCCTTCTGATGGTGCCGATTCCTGAGAGCACTATACCATCTGCAGTGAACAACAGAGTTGGACAGCGCGGTCTGTTGAGCCCGCACAGGAGCATTCACTCCACTAAACAACGGAGCTCACCCACTGTGCACCGTGTGTTTGCTCCAGACGCTGTTTGTCCAAGGTATCCGTCTGCGTGAATGTGAGAGCCGGTAGATGGAGTGAATACACCTGTGCGAGCTCAACAGACCGCGCTGTCCGACTTTGTTGTGCACTGCAGATGGAATAGTGCGCTCAGGTTCTCTCTCTACAAGTTTTCCTAATATTGATCTGCATGCAGACCTATATTGATATCAACCTAACAAGGGGACATTTCGCAGACACAGTTCTGCTACTACCAAGTGGGTGAGCCTATTTTGAATGAATTATATCATTTTTTTGCTGGCATAATATACAGTCATATCAGCTGATCTATATCTATTTTACCTTAATCAAGCTTCACCATAAACTATCATCTTATTTATTATTTAAAATTTTTCCATATATATATATATATATATATATATATATATATATATATATATATATATATAGTAAGGTACATAAATATTGGGACATTGACAGAATTTTCAGATTTTGGCCTCTATTCACCACCACAATGGCTTTGAAATGAAATAAACAAGATGTGCTTTAACTACAGACTTTCAGATTTAATTTGAGGGTAATTACATCCAAATCAGGTGAACGGTGTAGGAATTACAACGGTTTCTATATGTGCCTCCCACTTTTTAAGGGGCCAAAAGTAATGGGACTATCAACTCAAAAGCTATTTCATGGACAGGTGTGGGTTATTCCCTCGTTATTTCATTATCAATTAAGCAGGTAAAAGGTCTGGAGTTGATTCTAGGTGTGACATTTGCATTTGGAATCAGTTGCTGTCGACTCTCAATACGAGATCCAAAGAGCTGTCACTATCAGTGAAGCAAGCCATCATTAGGCTGAAAAAGCAAAACAAACCCATCAGAGAGATAGAAAAAACATTAGGTGTGGCAAAATCAACTGTTTGGAACATTCTTAAAAAGAAAGAACGCACCGGAGAGCTCAGCAACACCAAAAGACCCGGAAGACCACGGAAAACAACTGTGGTGGATGACAGAAGAATTATTTCCCTGGTGAAGAAAAACCCCTTCACAACAGTTGGCCAAATCAAGAACACTCTCCAGGAGGTAGGTGTAGATGTGTCAAAGTCAACAATCAAGAGAAGACTTCACAAGAGTGGATATAGAGGATTCACCACAAGATGTAAACCATTGGTGAGCCTCAAAAACAGGAAGACCAGATTAGGTTGCCAAACAACATCTAAAAAAAGCCATTACAGTTCTGGAACAGCATTCTATGGACAGATGAGACAAAGATCAACTTGTACCAGAGTGATGGGAAGAGAAGAGTATGGAGAAGGAAAGCAACTGCTCATGATCCAAAACATACCACCTCATCAGTGAAGCATGGTGGTGGTAGTGTCATGGCGTGGGCATGTATGGCTGTCAATGGGACTGGTTCCCTTGTATTTATTGATGATGTGACTGCTGACAAAAGCAGTAGAATGAATTCTGAAGTGTTTCGGGCAATATTATATGCTTATATTCAGTCAAATGCTTCAGAACACATTGGACGGCGCTTCACAGTGCAGATGGACAATGACCCGAAGCATACTGCAAAAGCAACCAAAGAGTTTTTAAGGCTAAAAAGTAGAATGTTATGCAATGGCCAAGTCAATCCCCTGACCTGAATCCGATTGAGCATGCATTTCACTTGATGAAGACAAAACTGAAGGAAAAATGCCCCAAGAACAAGCAGGAACTGAAGACATTTGCAGTAGAGGCCTGGCAGAGCATCACCAGGGATGAAACCCAGCGTCTGGTGATGTCTATGCGTTCGAGACTTCAGGCTGTAATTGCCTTCAAAGGATTGGCAACAAAGTATTAAAAAGTGAAAGTTAGATTTAGGATTGTTTAGTTTGTCCCATTACTTTTGGCCCCTTAAAAAGTGGGGGGCACATATAGAAACCGTTGTAATTACTACACCATTCACCTGATTTGGATGTAATTACCCTCAAATTAAATCTGAAAGTCTGCAGTTAAAGCACATCTTGTTTCATTTCAAAGCCATTGTGGTGGTGAATAGAGGCCAAAATATGAAAATTCTGTCAATGTCCCAATATTTTTGCACCTGACTGTGTGTGTATATATATATATATATATATATATATATATATATATATTTTATTTTTTTTACTATTGTTCTCCAATATCTTGGATTTCAATCTAAACTGATCCTTTCCATATAAACCATCAGTCTGGAATACCCATGATCGCAAAAAATATTGATCCATATTGAAACACAACCTTTGGATCAAATTTTAGATTTTTTATTTCAATTTACTATATTGTTTGTCTTTTGTTCTTATTGACATTGCACATATATTTACATAATATGTTTTTATGGTAATGTATTTATAACAGAACTCTGCAGAACTGATAGTGGTGTTAAATTAGCGCAGCCAACATTCCATTTACTCCTTATTCAACTGACCATAGTCTGCCTAAAAAAGCATGGCTGGATCATCAATTGGAAGAAATCATTGCTTTCTCCAATGCAGCAGATGGTACATCTAGGAGCTCTTCTGGATTCTCGGGCACAAAGGGTGTTTCTGCCAGAGAACAAGATTGCTGTTCTGTCATTGCGAATATGCAAGCTGCTACACAAGCAAAGGGTATCCATTCTGTTAGCGATGCAGGTCCTGGGATCAATGGTATCCACCCTTTGGGGTATGCTCAGTTCCATTCCAGGCCTCTGCAAAGATTGGTCCTCTCCAGGTGGAAAGGACAGTGTCATCTAATAAGGTCCCAGAGGATCCTTCTTAATCCAGAGGTTCATCACTCCCTCCTGTGGTGGCTAAGAAAGGATCATCTGAACAAAGGGCGCCCATTCTGGATTCCAAATTGGGTGCTTCTCACCACGGACACCAGTCTTCCCGGATGGGGGGCAGTGACAGGTCATCACACCTTTCAGGGAAGATGGACAAATCAAGAAAGTCATCTGCCCATAAACATTCTGGAACTGCGAGCAGTATACAAAGCATTCATCATGGCACAGGACCTGCTCCAGGGCAGGCCGGTTCAGATCCAGTCCGACAACGTGACTACTGTGACCTACCTCAACCATCAGGGAGGCACGAGAAGTTATGCAGCCATGAAGGAAGTGACAAGGATTTTGGTTTGGGCAGAACGTCATCTTCCAGCCATCTTGGCAACATTCATACATGGAGTACTCAATTGGGAAGCGGACTTCCTAAGTCACCAGGACAAACGCCGGAGAGTGATCTCTCCATCCGGGAGTGTTTCAGCTTCTAGTAAACAAATGGGGTCTACCAGAAGTAGATCTCAAGGCATCACGTCGCAACCACAAGGTCCCCAGGTATGAGTCCAGGTCCAGAGACCCATCAGCAGCCTTTGTGGATCCACTGGCAGTAAGATGGGACATCAAGCTGGCATATCTCTTTACTCCGATTTCCCTCCTCCCAAGAGTTCTCAGAAAATTCAAGCAGGAAGGCGGAACAGTAATACTGGTGGCTCCTGCTTGGCCCAGACATCACTGGATCAACGACATACAGAATCTATCCATAGATGGTCTGTATCCTCTTCCTTTATGGCAGGAGCTGCTAACGCAGGGTCCCTGCCGGCATCCGGACTTACCTCGTCTGGCTTTGGACAGCGTGGCTCTTGAATCTTCCATCTTCATACCAAAAGGTTTTTCTAGTTCCGTAATTCAAACGATGCATCTATTACAGAGTTTGGCATTCTTTTGGTCAATGGTGTTCCCATAGGAAGTATGATCCTAAGGTGTACAGGATTTTCAGGGTACTGGCTTTTCTTCAGGTAGGGTTAGACAGCGGTCTACGCCTGGCCACTTTGAGAGTGCAGGTTTCTGCACTGTCAATCTAAATATATAAGTTGGATAAAAAATAACAAATTAAAAAATTGAGAAATCTGATAGTATAAAGATAGCGTGACCAATGTCCCTTAATTTAATAGATAGTAAAATATGAAGTAATAATATCCACATATAAAAAAATACATGTAACAAACGGCAGAGCAAAGAAAACAGATTATGAACAGAGGACATAAACAATAATTGCAGTTAAAATGTAAATATATGTAAAGAGAAGAGGAACATGGACTAGTTGATACAATTTGCTTTCTTCTGTGTTTAAGTGTGCACAGATAAGTAGGAATTCCACAGTACAGGTATTTCTTTAAAAATCGTGTTTCCAATGAGCAGAGTCTCTGTATAAGTAGAGTTGTTTATAATAGAGCTAAAGTAATTGTAGTGTTATATCAGCAGAGATTGCGATCTCAGTGTATGTGTAAGTCTCACTGAGGGGTAGTCTGTATTGATTCTTGTGGCTTACCTATGCGGTCGCTTGTTTCTTTGAGCGGCGAGGCGGAGGACACTGTGTGTGTCTAAGAGTTGTTGATCCCGGCCGGGAACCTTACTAGCCACAAGGTGTATTCTGCTCTGGTAAGCTCTGAGTCAGGGTGCAGTAATGATGAAGTTGCCATCACCACTGTCCATGTGACATATCATGGTATACTGCTCCGGGGCTGATAATACATTTGTAGTGTTGCAAATAGGCTTCCAATAGACACTATTGTGAATAAAAGCAATCCTGAGTGAGAGAACCTAACGTTGTTTCTCAGCCTTACATATTATGTATCATTTTTTATGTGTGTTATTTTGTCACAACAATTTATGTATTTCTAACAAGGTAAAATTATGAAATATTTCACTTTCTATATAGACTAACGATTATCTGAGTCTAAATGATTTTACAATTATTACTAATTATACTATTCTATCTTATATTATATCGTTCTATTCTTATATTAAGATGTGTGTTATATATAACATATTCCTTCGAATAGAGATATACACAGCTCAAAGAGATTATTTCAGTAGATCTATATCATGCACTATGCAGTGGATACAATGCTGCCTTCAATCAACCAGCAACAATTGCATTTCAAGTCTTTCACCTGCAAGTGATAATTACCACCATAGAGGCAAATAAAGATGGTGCACGAGAGTGAGTTTTATTACCTCTGAGGAAACGGCCCGTGTATGTGAGGCTCAGAAACGCATTATTTCTCTCACTCAGGATTGCCTTTATTCACAATAGTGTCTATTCGAAGCCTATTTGCAACACTACAAACGGATTATCAGCTCCGGAGCAGTATACCGTGATATGTCACATGTACAGCGGTGACGGCAACTTCATCATTACCGCACTCTGACTCAGACCTTACCAGAGCGGAATACACCTTGCGGCTAGTAAGGTTCCCGGCCGGGATCAACCACTCTTAGACACACACAGTGTCCTCCGCCTCGCCGCTCAAAGAAACAAGCCACTGAGTGGGTAAGCCACAAGAATCAATACAGACTACCCCTCAGTGGGACTTACACATACACTGAGATCGCAATCTCTGCTGATATAACACTACAATTACTTTAGCTCTATTATAAACAACTCTACTTATACAGAGACTCTGCTCATTGGAAACACACTTTTTAAAGAAATGCCTGTACTGTGGAATTCCTACTTATCTGTGCACACTTAAACACAGAAGAAAGCAAATTGTATCAACTAGCCCATGTTCCTCTTCTCTTTACATATATTTACATTTTAACTGCAATTATTGTTTATGTCCTCTGTTCATATTCTGTTTTCTTTGCTCTGCCGTTTGTTATATGTATTTTTATATGTGAATATTATTGCTTCATATTTTACTATCTATTAAATTATGGGACACTGGTCACCCTATCTTTATACTATCAGATTTCTTAATTTTTTTATTTGTTATTTTTTATCCAACTTAGTATTTATTTAGATTGACAATTAGCGCTCCCACATCCCTGTTTTTGAGTCCACATGCTTTAGATCACTGGGACAAGCCATTCCCACAGTGGTGAGCTGCTTACTTAGATCTATTTATCAGTCACAGTTTCTGGAGCGCCTAATGGTTTTTTTCTTCTGCACTGTCAGTCTGGTTCCAGAGTAATATTGCCTCATTACCAGATGTTACAATTTTTTTCCAAGGAGGTCTGTGAGTTTAGCCTCCTTTTCCACCGGTAGCACTGTGGGATTTGTCTTTGGTTCTTAAGGAGCTACAAGCAGGGCCGGCCCAAGCCTAAATTTTTTGGTAAGCGAATATAGATTTTAGCGCCCCTTATATGTATGATAATTGTGTGATTTAGATAAAATATTGGAAAAGTAATTAACATAATGCTGATATGAGTGGCTAAGGTCATAAGTGTCCATTTTACTAACAATACAATGAACCCTATAGCCCTGTGACTCGCACACCCCTACACACACAGGGCCTGATTCAGAGCCGGGCGCTATTTGCGCTCGCTCGTTCAGAAAAAGGGGCCGGATATTTTAATAGAGCGGTCTGTTGAAACCTCTGTCTGAGCGAGCGAACGAAATATGCGCTCGCTATTTTGTAAAGACGCCCCCTGGCTGTTCGCATCATACATCATCTCCGCTATTTATTAGATTAATCGAGTACATCGAAAGGCATCTGAACTGCTCGCAGTGCTTGTGGTTGGATTTTCCTACCGCAATCATGCGAACAGTTCAGGCTAAGAGACAACCAAGTGACGTGGCCGATGACGCTGCTTTGTTAATTATGCACACCCTTAAAACACCCGTTTTGACCATTTGGCACACCTGCATTCGGATCTCCACTCCCCGTTTTCAAGCACCTTCCCCTGTTACCACCCACAAACGCCTCATTCTGTCACTCAAATTAGCAGGCACTCGCTATTTTGAGAACACACGATTTCTGACTGCACTGACTGGTTGGCGCATGCGCATTACGACCCATATGCATGCGCAGATGTGCGAACATCGCTCGGAGCGAACGAGCGGCCGCTTACGAGCAGCTCTGAATCAGGCCCACACTCCCATCTACCCTAAAACACCAGCTCTTGAAGCAAGTGCAGGATCATACTTATTATTATTAGTCTTAACTTCAAACTCTGGCCCTGATTCAGACCCGCTCGCTGCCGCAGGCACCTCACAGGGGCTGTGGGCGTATTTTTTCATTTTTTTGTCTCCAGGCTGCTCACAAAGCTGTGCTTGTGTGAGCGGGCTGGAGACGGTCGCGATTATCGCGACCATCGGGCTTGGGTCGAGACCCTGGGGTAGGGTCTCGGCTGCCGCAAGCCCGAGTGGACTCCCTGCTCTAATAGAGCAGGAAATCCACTACTGACATCACTAGTGATGTCAGTAGGTCCTCCCACAAACGCCAGGCATTCCTAAGGGAACGCCTGTGTTTGTGCAGCCACCCCCCCTACAAAACGGTTCGAGCTGTCACTCACCATCGACAACCACCCCGTCTTGTAGCGAGACCCGTAGCGACTGAAGTACAGTCGCTCGGTGGGGCTCACGTATGCGAACGCCGGACGCAGCGCATGAGCAGTGGCCCAACATCGAGCCGCTTGCAAGCGCTATGTGCTCGCAAGCGGCTTTGAATCAGACCCTCTGTCCTATGTGCCCTGCATCTTCTTACAGTGCTGGTGACTGCTCCCTTCAAGCTCCTCTGTACTGATTTCTGTCAATGCTACAGTGCCACTACACTGGGTGCATCTCAAAGTTGCCCATGACTGGTCAGGCTATGCACAAATATGGAGGGTTGGCACACATGCAAATCCTGGCATGCTAGGCTGAAGTCTCATTCATCACCCTGCTCCTTCCCTCACACTCCAGCCTCTCCTCTTCTCCATTACCCTGCTCCTTCCCTCCCTCACACTCCAGCCTCTCCTCTCCTCCATCACCCTGCTCCTTCCCTCCCTCACACTCCAGCCTCTCCTCTCCTCCATTACCCTGCTCCTTCCCTCACACTCCAGCCTCTCCTCTCCTCCATTACCCTGCTCATTCCCTCACACTCCAGCCTCTCCTCTCCTCCATTACCCTGCTCCTTCCCTCACACTCCAGCCTCTCCTCTCCTCCATTATCCTGCTCCTTCCCTCACACTCCAGCCTCTCCTCTCCTCCATTACCCTGCTCCTTCTCTCACACTCCAGCCTCTCCTCTTCTCCATTACCCTGCTCCTTTCCTCACTCTCCAGCCTCTCCTCTCCTCCATTACCCTGCTCCTTTCCTCACACTCCAGCCTCTCCTCTCCTCCATTACCCTGCTCCTTTCCTCACACTCCAGCCTCTCCTCTCCTCCATTACCCTGCTCCTTTCCTCACACTCCAGCCTCTCCTCTCCTCCATTACCCTGCTCCTTCCCTCACACTCCAGCCTCTCCTCTCCTCCATTACCCTGCTCCTTTCCTCACACTCCAGCCTCTCCTCTCCTCCATTACCCTGCTCCTTTCCTCACACTCCAGCCTCTCCTCTCCTCCATTACCCTGCTCCTTCCCTCACACTCCAGCCTCTCCTCTCCTCCATTACCCTGCTCCTTCCCTCACACTCCAGCCTCTCCTCTCCTCCATTACCCTGCTCCTTTCCTCACACTCCAGCCTCTCCTCTCCTCCTTTACTCTGCTCCTTCCCTCACACTCCAGCGCCTCCTCTCCTCTATCACTCTCCTTACTTTACAGTCACAGCGGTAAGTAAATATCAGAGAGCAGGTCAGCAGTGTTGCAGCCACTCATCCTGACATGCCACCATGCCCGTCCCCTCTACCCCAGAGTGGTCAGTGTGTCTAGTACACTGAGTCAATGCAGACTGCCTGTCACTGCTAAAGTGAGGATGCAGGCACAGCACAGTGATTGGCAGTGCCCTGAGCAGGGGCGTTTTAAGAGAGGAGGGGGCCCGTGTGCACTCTTCGTGCGGGGCCCCCTCCTCTCTCCCCGACTGACACGGCTGGCCAGCCACCGGAGCATTAGTAGACTCTGGGCACTAGAGTGTGCCCGGAGTCTACTGCGCATGGGCAGAACACCAGAAAATGGCTGCGGTATCACTGCTGCTCAGCTGGTGTTCTGAGCAGCAGTGACACCCGACGCAGGACCTCGGACAGGCAAGTTTAAAAAAAATATGGGTGCAGTGTGTGCGGTGCAGGGCCCCCCTGGACCCAGGAGCCCATGTGCCCCGCACACACTGCACCCATTATAGATACGCCACTGGCCCTGAGCATGGCTGCAATGCTGTCACTGTGTGGGGGGCGGGGCACTGGTAAGAGAGGGGTACAACTCAGCGGCAAGTGCCCCATTCTCCCGGTGGCCCAATCCCACAGGAGAAAAAACGTGTCTACAGGTAATTTTGGACAGGATAATATTGATGACATGAAAGACAAAGTGCCATATTATGTCCCTATTTAGTTTAACACTAAATTAATCTCAGAATAAACCTGTTTGTCCAAATTATTTTTAAACACATTTAAATTCATCTGCAATCAAATCAGCTCCAACTGGTGCACAAAATTTAGTATTGATAGCATTTGTAGTTTATTAATGCGGCATTGGCTGGCATTCAAGGTAAATAAAGCAACATTAGGGTGAGACTTAACAGGACTTCAGAAGTCTCATACATGGAACCCTGGAGTTTTCACACGGGAAACTCAAACTTATGCTGGGTACACACTTAACGATGTGTACTCAGCCAATGTGTTGTGTGGCTGGCATACAGGTCCAACGGGCGATATCGTCAGCAGGGCCATGCTGCGGAATGCAGTCTGGCCCCTGCTGTCACGCCGTCACTTCTGGTATCGGCAAATGTACACGCACTTGCCGATGACGGGACCCCTGCCGAGTCCTGCCACACGACACATCAGCTGGGTACCCAGCATAAGATGTCGCTGACATGCGGGAGCGCGCATCATCAGCAACATATCGGGTACACATTGCCCGATGTGCCCAGATCGGATGACATATCGTCTAGTGCAGAGGTTCCCAACCACGGTCCTCAAAGCACACTGACAGTCCAGGTTTTAGTGATATCCATGCTTGAGCACAGGTGTTTTAATTAGTACTTCAGTTATTTTGATTTAACCATCTGTGTTCAAGCATGGATAGCACTAAAACCTGGACTGTTAGTGTGTCTTGAGGACCGAGGTTGGAAACAACTGCTGTAGTGTGTACTCAGCTTAAGCATACCTCGCTTTTAAAGACATATTGTACACATAACATATCAATTGCAATAAAGCTCATGTATTTTCCCAGTGATCATTGCTGCTGTCAGACAAGCAGCTTACCCACTGACTCCCTCCCTTGCCATAGTATCTTGCAGCATACTAAAAGTAATGACATTTAAGATGTCTGATGTCTCAATTTGTTTAATGTAATATACATGGATGTATTTAATAATCACATGCTTACATATGACACATAATACTCACATGTATTTAATCACACACATGCACCATAATACACACGACACAGCACAGTACATACACTGGATCACAGGATCAGCAGCAGCAGGAGCAGCTTTCCTCTTTATTGCCGAACTTTTCTCCATCAGAACTGCAGCTTCAGCCGGGATGCTGCAAACAGTTAATGCTGGGGGACACTCGAGGGGGTTGCTCAACAACAATATTTTTACTTGTAAGTTGAATGAAGCTTTAAATGTACAGGGAGGAGGAATACCCTAACACCCCCCTCCAGTAGTTTCCTGCTGCCCGATCAGAGAGTTGAGCTCTTATCTCGGCAGCAGTGTGTTTATGAATCAGCCTGCCCTGCGGGGGGGAGGACAGGAGAGACACTGACAGGGATTGTGAAAAGCCGCCTGCCAGCAGCTCCCATCCAACTCTCCACCATTGCGCTCCCGCCCCAGTCCTATTAAAGCTATGCCTATGTGCCTGCGACCTTGCGACGTGACGTCATGACGTCACGTCGCACCACACGAGCAATCGGACGGCCACCCATTACAACCGCCGGGCAGCTGTGTCAGTCTGCCCACGGTCTGCGTCGCTGCTGACTGTCGTTTAAGTAATATATCAGCATGGTCGCGGCCGCAGCGCCCTTCACTATGTGGCGCCCTACGCGGCCGCGTACCATGCGTAATTATAGAACCGGCCCTGGCTACAAGCTCCCCATTTGAACCCCTGGACTCTGCAGATTTGAAATGGTTGACATCGAAGACACTTTTTCTTCTCGCTATCTCTTCTGCACGCAGAGTCTCTGATTTGGCAGCACTTTCTTGATGCTCCACTTTTTTTTTTTTCACCAGGATAAAGCTGTTCTTCAGACAAGGGAGGGTTACCTTCCTAAGGTAGTGTCCCGTTTTCATGTGAATGAAGAAATTGTAGTTTTCAAGGAAGGTGAAGCCTCAATTAATGTAGTTCATGCTCTCCGTATTTATGTGGAGCGTAGAAACTCTGGGCCTGATTCAGAGCCGCTCGTAAGCGGCCGCTCGTTCGCTTCAAGCGATGTTCGCACATCTGCGTATGGGTCGTAATGCGCATGCGCCAACCAGTCATTGCGGTCGGAAATCGAGTGCTCGCAAAATAGCGAGTGCCTGCTAATTTGAGTGACAGGATGAGGCGTTTGTGGGTGGTAACAGGGGAAGGTGCTTGAAAATGAGGAGTGGTGATCCAAACGCAGGCGTGCCAAAAGGTCAAAACGGGCGTTTTAAGGGTGTGCATAATTAACAAAGCAGCGTCATCGACCACGTCACTTGGTTGTTTCTTAGCCTGAACTGTTCGCATGATTGCGGTAGGAAAATCCTACCACAAGCACTGCGAGCAGTTCAGATGCCTTTCGATGTACTCGATTAATCAAATAAATAGTGGAGATGACGTAGGATGCGAGTGGCCAGGGGGCGTCTTTACAAAATAGCGAGCGCATGTTTCGTTCGCTCGCTAAGGCATAGAGGCGTCAACAGACCGCAAAGAGCGAGCGCTCAATTTAAATAGCCGGACCCTTTTTCTGAACAAGCGAGCGCAAATAGCGTCCGGCTCTGAATCAGGCCCTCTGTTAGAAAATCAGATGCTCTTTTTGTATTATATGGTTTTCACAAACAAGGATGGCCAGCTAACAAGCAAACTCTGGCAAGATGGCTATGCATGACTATCTCTCAGGTGTACACACAGGCTGATCTCCCTGTCCCAAGCACGGTTACAGCACATTCTACTCTGTCTGTAGGGCCATCGTGGGCATTTAGTCATGATGCCTTATTTAAGTATTGACTATGTATCCCTGGATGCCTTTTTCCTTTCTTTTATATTGTTACACCTGTGTCCTGCTGATCACAGCAGTGGTGCAGGCAGTGGTTATGGATGGATCTATCCTATCCATTACTGTGGGGTCCGTCCGGGCAGACTCTTGCTGGCAGCTGCCTGGTATAATAAAGTTGATTTATTTTAGTGAGACACGGTGCGCGTGACATCATGACATCATGTGTGTCACTGCACTGACAGAGGAGCTGGCCGCATCGCAAAGAGGAGCAGCCAGAAGAAGATAAGTGTCTATGGGCTGCAGGGGGCTGGATGTGGTGACTGGCTGTATAGACAGAAGGGGTGCTGGCTGGGGAGACTGAGGCAGAGCCGTAACTAGAGGTGTGCGAATGGTGCGGCCACACAGAGAGCAGAACACTGTGGGCAGCACCGCTGCTCACCCATGGCCAGCCAGAATATGCCACCTGGGATGCTTCAGGCATGCACACCGCTGTCCATACAGCCCCCCAGAGCATCCTGAGAATGCTCTGGGCATTGCTGTAATTCCCGGCACCCGTGGTCCAATGCCCTCTCTATAACATCACATGGAGGGGACGTGGTTTGCGCCAGGACTGCTGGTTACGCCTCTGTACTGAAGTGGTGCTGGCTTGAGATACAAGTGATGATGCTGGAGAGACAGAAGAGGTGCTGGGGGGGAGACAGAAGGGTGCTGGCTGAAGAGAGGTGGGGTGCTGGCTGGGGAGACAGTGGGGTGCTGGTTGAGGAGACAGAAGGGATGGTGACAGGGGAGCCAGAAGACGTTCTGGCTGTAGCTGGAGAGACTGTGGGGCTGGAGTTACAGAAACACGGGGAGAGCTGCCTATTTTGTCATTCCAGGCTCCCACAATTTCTGATGGCAGCGCTGGCTGTGAACCTGATTCAGACCTGCTCGCTAGGATGCGATTGCTCGTAGCTGGCCGATATTTGCATTCTGCGCATGCGTATGCATCACAATGCATGTGCACAAACCACTGCAACAGATCGGGAAGCACTTGCTCGCCCAGCATAGACAGAACAGTTGAATGAGTGACAGAAGAGGCCATTTGTGGTGGTAACGGGCAGGCCACTACAAACGGGGGAGTGGGGTTACAAATGCATGCATGAATCTGTGTTTCAACGCCGTTTCATAGGCGTGCATAATTAACAGACAGTGTCATTGCACACGTCACTTGGTTCTAAGTGATCGCAGTGCTTGCGGCCAGGTATAGTCAACCTCAAGCGCTGCGACCACATCCGATGGTGCTTGATGTACCAATGTTTTCATGCTCTTCCAGGAGATGACGTGCGCAAGTGGGCGTTTTATGAATGGCTGGTGGGCATCTGCATGCACAAAGTGATCACTTGCCAAGACATAGTGGACGTGCTAATGCCTTGCTGTGCGATCGCCTGCCTTGCTGGACGTGCGCTGGATTTGCATACGCTGGGAGCGAGCGATCGCATCTAGCAAGCAGGTCTGAATCAGGTCCTGTGTTTGATAATGAAGTTGAACTGTGAATAGTATAGTTGTTTGTTTGTTTTTTCAATATTAAATTTTTATTGATTTTCAAAAGAGAAGTATTGGACTTATACATAATAGAAACATACAGAAAATAAAGAATAATAAAAAATAAAGAATGGAGGGGAAAGGAAAAAAAAAATTACATAAACAGCTGAACTCCACTTAGAAAGGTACATACAGTATAATTATATCTTTGACTCGGTATAACTTCTTAAATTCAAATATCGAAAATATAGCACTGATATGAGGAACATACATTCACTAGTCGTGACCTCTTCCTTATATATTGGCTTTTCCATACTAAGCTCGATAATCAATATTACCATATAACCTTATTGTAAATTGTGTCAAATAAAATCTTGAAAACATTATTGTATTGTTTAATTCACATCAGTCATCCAGGCCACCTTTATGATTCCTATATTCGGTCCATACAAACCAACAGACCAAGGGATTAGAAATTGATGACGAGTATTTGGCACCTGCCGTTTTGAATTCGTAATGGGCCTGGATTTTATTTTCAATAGCTTGTATATTGGGAATAATATTAGATTTCCACTGCTGAGCTATTAGTAATTTTGTAGAGATTAATATATGTCCCATAACATAACGATCACTACTGGAGATGGGTCCCCGATGTATATGGAACATAGCTATTAAAGGATCCGGATCTATAGAGATCTTCAAAAACCGTGTTATGAGATTAAATACTTGGTTCCATAGTGAATGAGTCATGGGACATGTCCAGAACATGTGTGGTAGTGTACCTACCATCCCACAGTATCGCCAACAAAGATTGGAAACTGAAGGCCAAATCTTATGAAGTTTCTCTGGGGTTAGGTACCATCTATGTAGTAATTTATAGTATTGTTCTACATGAGAAACACATTTTGAGAGTGCAAAACAGTTACGGAAAACTAACTGCCAGTCTTCAGTCAAAAAGCATGACAGATCTGATTCCCATTTAATCAGAGAGGAAAATTTAGACTGTTTTATGGAATCAATTATAAGAGAGTACCACCAGGTTATGCTACCCTTAGATTTAATTGTATCCATCCTTTTTTGTAAATATTGTGGTATTTTAGTAATATGGTAAGGGGCGTTTATTACATTATATAACCAGTGACGTAGTTGTAGAAATTTAAAGAAATCCTTTATTGAAATAGAAAACTTCTCACAAATCTAAGCAAAGGAGTTCAACGTGTCTTCTGTAGTTATATCACCCAGGGAGAGCGGCCCCCTGTCTATCCAGTTATCAAAACATAAATTTGGAATAAGGGTCGCGATTCCCCTAAGGGAGAGGTTAGTAGTGGGTAGAGAAAAGTCATTCAGTCTAGAGACTACATCGAGCCAAGCCTTCCTAGTAGACATGGTAGCTGTTAGATACTTTGTATTGTGGATATTACTGGATTGAGGCAGCCATAGCATATCAGTCAAAGGTAGTGGAAACATCACATCCCTCTCTAATATAACCCATGTTTTTGGCTTGTCTAATTCGAACCAATCTCCAATTTGGCTCATTAAACACGCTAATTGATATATTTGCAGATTTGGAAATGCCAACCCCCCAATCTGTTTTGGCAAGGATAAGATATTCCTAGCTATTCTAGGCTTCTTACTTTCCAGACATATGTAATAAACAATTTATGAAATTTATCCAATATATATCTTGGAACCAGCACCGGAATTGTTCTAAAAAGATACATCAACTTGGGAAGAAGCATAATTTTTAATACAGCAATTCGTCCCAGCCAAGAAACCTCCTGCAGCATCCAATCTTTCAGTAATAAAGATAGCATGTTCAATAAAGGGAGGTAATTCCTGTAATTCCTTGATATTATATTAGGAATTTGTGGTGTAATTTGGATCCCTAAGTATTTAAGGCTCCCAGTTTTCCAAACATATGAGTAAGATGCCTTGAGCGAGGCAAGCATATTTGGTTCAATATTGATCGGGAGAGCTTCAGTCTTGGATGTGTTCAATTTATAGTATGATACATGCGAATAATTCTCTGTTAAGTCATGAGCTTTGACAAACTAGAAATGGGATGGATGAGGGTCAATAGCACATCATCTGCAAATAAACATATTTTATTGTGTACCCCTGCAATGAAAGGTCCTTGAATATCTGATGTGGATCTGATAGATTCAGCCAAAGGTTCAATAGCTAGCACAAATATTAGCGGGGATAATGGACAGCCCTGGCGTGTGCCATTAGTTATATCAAACCCAGTGGAAAGCATACTATTTGAAAACACTTTGGCTGTGGGATTAGAATATAGGGCCATTATAGAGGACAAGGCTCTATTACCTATTCCAAAGCACTGTAACACCGCCGTTAAATAGCCCCAGTGGAGTCTACCAAATGCCTTCTCCACATCCAGGGAAAGCACCAGCAATGGCTCACCCGAACCGGAGAAGGCCTCAATCAGATCAATTACTCGTCTGGTGCTGTCTGGGGCTTGGCGGCCCAAGACAAACCCCACTTGGTCTTGGTGAATCAGGGATGGTAAAAGTAATTTCAGTCTATTTGCAATCAATTTTGCGTAAATCTTGATATCCGTATTTAATAATGCTATCGGGCGATAATTTGAAATAAGGGAGGGGTTCTTGTTTGGTTTTGGAAATGCCACTTATCTAGCTTCCAACATTTCCTTGCGTAGAGAGCCGCATTCTGAAACTTTATTAAAAAGGTTTGCCAATGTGGGATTCAACAATTCTCTGAATTCTTTATAAAATTTATTGATAAACCCATCTGGTCCCGGAGCTTTTTCTAAGGGTACAGATTTAATCACTTCGTCTACCTCTTTGATCGACCATGGCTCATTCAGGGAAGCGACAGCTGTGTCATCTAAGGAAGGGCGTCGTAGGGTATTCAGGAATTTATCAATATCTGTCGTGGTCGGTTGGGATATTAGCGGATCATCTTTTAAATTATATAATTTAGAATAGTAGCCGGCAAAGGCATTTGCTATTTCATAAGGATCGGTTACTTTAGCTCCTTTGGCGTTGTAAATCATCTTAACTCGTTCCTTAGCTATTTTTCTCCTTAATTTCCTTGCCAACATTCTTCCCGCCCTGTCGCCCTGGATATAATATTTCTGTTTTAATTTAAAAATGTTTCTATGAACTACTTCCAAAGCCAGCACATTCAACTCTTCTCTCATTTTTAAAAGTTCTCGATAAATTTTATCATTAAGAGGTGAATTTTTATGTCTGGCATCAAGGTCAGCCAATTTTACCTCTAAATCTATTCTAGTCTTAATAGTGGTTTTCCTAAGTCTCGCCACTGCTTGGATGGCTGATTCTCTCACCACTACCTTAAGGGTGAACCAATGATTATCCAAAGAGGTGTCTTTGGGTTTATTTGTTTCCAAGAACATTTTAGTAGATTCCATAATGGTCTGTCTAGCCGTGGCACCCATACGCCATGGTCTAGGCGGAATCTTATGTGACTCAACATCCCAATGTAAGACAAGGGCCGAGTGGTCTGACCATGCAACTGGTAATATAGCTTTCCTGAATTGCCACAATGTCCATTTATCTGATAACGCTAAATCTATCCTTGAATAGGATCGATGCACATGGGAGTAGAACGTGTAGTCTCTGGTCGTAGGGTTTTTTGCCCTCCATATATCGTAGATATCATACTCCGATATTATTCTATTAAACACTTTAGAGTGATTCAGTACCTGCTGTGGCTGTAGTTTATTAGTGGACGAAGATTTATCTAAGGAAGGGTCTAGCACCATGTTGAAATCTCCCACTAATATAACCTGTCCCTTGCTATATTTGGTGGAGAATGGCACAGAATTTTCTGCAAAATACGGTTTGTTTAGCATTTGGGGCATATACTGTGGCTATTGTGATTATCCTATTTTCTAATTTACCCTATTAAGATAAGGTATCGGCCATTAGAGTCTACAATTTGGTACTCTAATGTAAATTGACAGGAACTGGCAAATAATATAGCCACTCCAGATTTTTTTTGTGGACCATTGGACAAATACGATTTTGGGTAATAAGAATTCGTGAATTTCGGGGGAGCTGAGCAAATAAAATGGGTCTCTTGGACCGCAACTATATGGGCTTTATGTTTATGGAAAAAATTAAGGACCAATCGCCTTTTGTTGGGCGAATTTAGCCCTTTAACATTTAAAGACAATAGATTAACCATTGAGTCACTATACAATATTTATAACTTATGCTATATTTAACCACGTAGAACTGATCTATACATATAGTACCTTTAGAGCAAGAAGTAAAATTAAGTAAAGAAATAATCGCGCTGCCAAAACAGGAGGAAAAACAGCTGTATAGATAAAACAAAAAAAGGAAAGGAAAACAAATTAAGGAAGGTAAAATAAAGCACCCTATGGGAGCTCTTTGGGACCACCTCCTGAGGCGGTACATACTAGGTATATAGTGGGGGTAGCGACCTCCCCCACCACTCCATATTAAACTATCTAAATGTAAATATCAATCTGCTATTATCAATAAAGATAAAAAAAACCACATTGAAATAGTTATCAATTTATCTAACATTATCAGATATTATCGGAACCGACTAACTTGAGAAAGAAGATATATTATAAATCTAAAGGCACTTAACATGTTAGCCTTTTTAATTAACTTATAGCAAAACCTGCAATATGAGGAAAATAATGAACACTGTAATATTACTTAAGACCATTCACATTCGACCCTTGGACTTTTGACCAACGATGCCGAGATGTTCTCTAGGTTCCAAGCGACCATCAGCTGGATACCGTCTTCCGGTGATGATACTACTGTGGTTGTCCCATTTCGAGTGATCAGCAATTTGGTGGGGAAACCCCACCGATAAGGTATATTAGCTTGTCGTAGAGCCTTTGTAATGGAGTAGAAAGATCTGCGCTTGGCTATTGTAGAAGCTGATAGGTCTCCATAGATTTGAAGGTCGCCTAGCACAGGTCCTGCGATGTCGGATGATCTTGCTGCTCGTAACACGGCTTCTTTGATATGAACGTAATGGAGTCTCATGAGTGTATCTCTGGATGAGCCCTCTGGGGCATTTCTGGATTTAGTTAGAAGGTGAATCCTATCTATCATAAAGTCAGTTATGGTAACTGTTAGGGGTGTGCACCGGCCACTTTTCGTGTTTTTTGTGTTGTGGTTTTGGATCTGGATCTTTCTTCGTGTTTTGGATCTGGATTGGTTTTGCCAAAACCACCCTTCTGTGTTTTGGGTTCTGGGTTTTGTGTTTTGGATCTGTATTTTTTTGAAAAAAAGCATAAAAACAGCTAAAATCACAGAATTTGTAGGTTTTTCTGCTCCTATGCTATTATTAACCTCAATAACCTTAATTTCCACTCATTTCCAGTCTATTCTGAACACCTCACACCTCACAATAGTGTTTTTATGTCCAAAAGGTTGCACTGAGGTAGCTGGATGACTATGCTAAGCGACATGAGTGGGCGGCACAAACACGTGACCCATCTAGGCGTGATACTGCAGTGGCAGACAGGATGGCAGTTTGAAAAACTAGGCCCCAAACTGTACATAATGCAAAAAAAAAAAGAGGTGCAAGATGGAATTGTCCTTGGGCCCTCCCACCCACCCTTATGTTGTATAAACAGGACATGCACACTTTAACAAACCAATCATTTCAGCACCAGGGTCTGCCACACAACTGTGGCTGAAATGATTGGTTCGTTTGGGCCCCCACAAAACAAGCTGGCAATTAATCTGTCCCTGCACAAACTGGCTCTACGGAGGCAAGATGTCATCCTCATCCACCGATTCCTCACCCTCTTCAGTGTGTACATCCTCATCCTCACAAAGTATTAACTCGTCCCCACTTGAATCCACCACCACAGGTCCCTCTGTACGTTCTGGAGGCTGGTCTCCCTGGAAGAGCTGATAATACGCCTTTCGCTGACAAGGTTCCCGGCTGCACTAAACACTCTTTCGGAGTACACACTGGAGGGGGGGCAACTCAGGTAAAATAGAGCCAGTTTGTACAGGGGCCTCCAAATTGTCTCTTTTTCCTGCCAGTACAGGTATGGACTGTCTGACATGCCTACTTGGATGCTGTCACCGATGTAATCCTCCACCATTCTGTCAATGGTGACAGTATCATATGCAGTGACAGTAGACATGTCAGAAATTGTTGCCAGGTCCTTCAGTCCGGACCAGATGTCCAAACTTGGTCCTGCCTGCCCTGCATCACCGCCAGCGGGTTGCTTAGGATACCTAAGTTTTTTCCTGGCAACCCCAGTTGCGGGAGAAAATGAAGAAGGAGCTGTTGACGTGTCACGTTCCGCTTCAGCTGACAGTGTGTTCACCAGCAGGTCTTTGCACCTCTGCAGGCTTGTGTCGGCCGGAAAGAGAGACACCACATAGGCTTTAAACCTAGGATCGAGCACGGTGGCCAAAATGTAGTGGTCTGATTTCAACAGATTGACCACCCTGGAATCCTGGCAAAGCGAATGAAGGGCTTCATCCACAAGTCCCACATGCCGAGCGGAATCGCTCCGTCTTAGCTCCTCCTTCACTTTCTCCAGCTGCTTCTGCAAAAGCCTGATGAGGGGAATGACCTGACTCAAGCTGGCAGTGTCTGAACTGACTTCACGTGTGGCAAGTTCGAAGGGCTGGAGAACCTTGCACAACACGGAAATCATTCTCCACTGCGCTTGAGTCAGGTGCATACCCCCTCCTTTGCCTATGTCATAGGTGGATGTATAGGCTTGAATGGCCTTTTGCTGCTCCTCCATCCTCTGAAGCATATAGAGGGTTGAGTTCCACCGCGTCACAACCTCTTGCTTCAGGTGATGGCGGGGCAGGTTCAAGAGTGTTTGCTGGCGCTCCAGTCTTCGGCACGCAGTCGCTGAATGGCGAAAGTGGCCTGAAATTTTTCGGGCCACCCAAAGCGTCTCCTGCACACCCCTGTCGCTTTTCAGAAAATTCTGCACCACCAAGTTTATTGTGTGAGCAAAACATGGGACGTGCTGGAATTTGCCCAGATGTAATGCCCGCACAATATTGGTGGCGTTGTCAGATATCACAAATCCCCAGGAGAGTCTAAGTGGGGTAAGCCACTGGGCGATGATTTCCCTCAGTTTCTCTAAGAGGTTGTCGGCGGTGTGCCTCTTACTGAAACCGGTGATACACAGCGTAGCCTGCCTTGGAACGAGCTAGCGTTTCTGAGATGCTGCGACTGGTGACGCTGCTGCTGTTGCTGCGTAAGGTGATACATCTACCCAGTGGGCTGTCACAGTCATATAGTCCTTAGTCTGCCCTGTTCCACTTGTCCACATGTCCGTGGTTAAGTGGACATTGGGTACAACGGCATTTTTCAGGACACTGAGGACACTTTTTCTGACGTTTCTGTACAGTCTCGGTATCGCCTGCCTAGTGAAGTGGAATCTAGATGGGATTTGGAACCGGGGACACACTACCTCCATCAATTGTCTAAATCCCACTGCACTAATGGTGGATACCGGACGCACGTCTAACACCAACATAGCAGTCAAGGCCTCAGTTATACGTTTTGCTTCAGGATGACTGCTGTCATACTTCATCCTCCTCGCTAAGGACTGTTGGAGGGTCAATTGTTTAGTAAAAGTAGTGGTGTTCCTACTTCCTCTCTGGGATGATGAACGACTCCCAGCAGCAGCAACAGCAGCAGCGGCAGCAGGAGGCGTAGCAATGCAGGATCCTCCGGAGGAATCCCCGATAGGAGAGTCAGTCATGCCAGTGACATGGCCTGCAGGTCTACTTCCGATCCTGACTAAGGAGGAAATTGACGAGGAGGGAGTTGACGGTGTGGTTTGCAGGCGCTTGGATACAACAGGACAACGGGATTTAGGTGTCCCTGGACTGCTTACGGTCTTAGCCAAAGTTTCTGAACTTGACAGTAACTTATTATGAACACGCTGCAGGTGCCGTATAAGGGAGGATGTTCCTAGGTGGTTAACGTCCCTACCCCTACTTATTCCACCTTTACATAAGGTACATACGGCAAGACAGTTGTTGTCCGGATTTGGATAGAAATATTGCCAGACCAAAGAGGTGCAATGTTTGGTCTTCTGCCCAGGCATGACCGTGATGGGCTTTTTCATCCCACGGACAACAACTGTCTCCCCCGGAGCCTGATTTAAACAAACCACATCACCATCAGAATCCTCCTCGCCAACTTCCTCCTCAGCGCCAGCTACACCAGTATCCTCATCCTGTTGTACTTCAACAGTGACATCTTCAATTTGCATATCAGCAAGTGGACTGTGGGTGCTCCTTACAGCACTTGCAGGGGGCGTGCAAATGGTGGAAAGAGCCACCTCTTCCCGTCCAGTGCTGGGAAGGTCAGGCATCGCAACCACCACCACACTTGGACTCTCCTTGGGGATTTGTGATATCTTCTTAGAAAGCACAGTTCTTCGCTGTGCTTTTGCCAGCTTAACTCTTTTGATTTTATTAGTGGGAGGAGGGCTTCCATCGTCATGTGAAGCTGAACCACTAGTCGTGAACATACTAGGGATCGACCTTAGCCGTTCCTTGCCACTCCGTGTCGTAAATGGCATATTGGCAAGTTTACGTTTCTCTTCAGCTGATTTAAATGTTTTTTCCAGAACTTTGTCATTTGGGATTGTATGTGCCCTCTATTATGACATTGGGCATCGGCCTTGGCAGACGACGTTGATGGCATGTTATCGTCTATGTCATGGCTAGTGGCAGCAGCTTCAGCACTAGGAGGAAGTGGTTCTTGATCTTTCTCTATTTTATTTTTATCGGAGAAAGTTTGGTCCTCCATTTATGTTATATCGATTTGATATATACGTGCGACTAAACACAGAAAATATTTTTTTATTTTTGCTGGAGAGTAGTGCACTTTGTGGGTTACACCAGCCTTTAAGAAATGAGCCAGCCGGCTCTTTACTTATGGGACACAGGCGCACGCTTGGCACTACTTTGTTGATGCACGTGCGGCTACTGCGCACACAATTCACAAACACAGAAAATATATTTTTTTTTGGTTTGGACTGGAGTGTACTTTGGGGGTTACAGCACCCTTTAACGGTCAAGCCAGCCGGCCCTTTACTTATGACACAGGCGCACGCTTGGCACTACTTTGTTGATGCACGTGCGGCTACTGCGCACACAATTCACAAACACAGAAAATATATATTTTTTTGGTTTGGACTGGAGTGTACTTTGGGGGTTACAGCACCCTTTAACGGTCAAGCCAGCCGGCCCTTTACTTATGACACAGGCGCACGCTTGGCACTACTTTGTTGATGCACGTGCGGCTACTGCGCACACAATTCACAAACACAGAAAATATATATTTTTTTGGTTTGGACTGGAGTGTACTTTGGGGGTTACAGCACCCTTTAACGGTCAAGCCAGCCGGCCCTTTACTTATGACACAGGCGCACGCTTGGCACTACTTTGTTGATGCACGTGCGGCTACTGCGCACACAATTCACAAACACAGAAAATATTTTTTTTTTTGGTTTGGACTGGAGTGTACTTTGGGGGTTACAGCACCCTTTAATGGTCAAGCCAGCCGGCCCTTTACTTATGAAACAGGCGCACGCTTGGCACTACTTTGTTGATGCACGTGCGGCTACTGCGCACACAATTCACAAACACAGAAAATAATTTTTTTTTTGGTTTGGACTGGAGTGTACTTTGGGGGTTACAGCACCCTTTAACGGTCAAGCCAGCCGGCCCTTTACTTATGACACAGGCGCACGCTTGGCACTACTTTGTTGATGCACGTGCGGCTACTGCGCACACAATTCACAAACACAGAAAATAATTTTTTTTTGGTTTGGACTGGAGTGTACTTTGGGGGTTACAGCACCCTTTAACGGTCAAGCCAGCCGGCCCTTTACTTATGACACAGGCGCACGCTTGGCACTACTTTGTTGATGCACGTGCGGCTACTGCGCACACAATTCACAAACACAGAAAATTATTTTTTTTTTGGTTTGGACTGGAGTGTACTTTGGGGGTTACAGCACCCTTTAACAGTCAAGCCAGCCGGCCCTTTACTTATGACACAGGCGCACGCTTGGCACTACTTTGTTGATGCACGTGCGGCTACTGCGCACACAATTCACAAACACAGAAAATAATTTTTTTTTTTGGTTTGGACTGGAGTGTACTTTGGGGGTTACAGCACCCTTTAACAGTCAAGCCAGCCGGCCCTTTACTTATGACACAGGCGCACGCTTGGCACTACTTTGTTGATGCACGTGCGGCTACTGCGCACACAATTCACAAAGACAGAAAATATATTATTTTTTTAGCACTTGGGGGGAGCACCCCTGATGGACAGAGCACCCCCTGGACAACACTACAGCACCCCTTTAGGACTGGGACACTGCACAGGACTTTGGAGTGGACACAGCCCCTATGGAGATCTGACTGCACAACACAGTCCAGCCAGCCCCTATGGACTTTGAAGTAGTGGACACAGCCCCTATTAACAACAGCAGCACAGCACAACACAGCCAGCCCCTATGGACTTTGAAGTAGTGGACAACAGCAGCACTACACTACACTACACTACACAGCCCAGCCAGCCCTAACTCCCACCCTCCCTCTTCACTGTCCACAGCCGAGTGAGAAAATGGCACAGACGCGGGTACCTTATATAGGATCCAAAACCCGCGAGACTCGGAAGGCGGAATGATGACGTTTTGCCTCGATTTCAGATCCGAGTCAGGCGGGAAAAGTCGAGCCTGACTCGGATCGGACTCGGATCGGGGGGGCTCGGGGGGGTTCGGATTTCAGAAATCCGAACCCGCTCACCCCTAGTAACTGTAGGAAGAAGTTTCGTAAACAAATTAGTGGTATATTCTTTGAGATCTGAGTTGGTTACGGACTCTGGAATGCCCCTGATTTTGATATTGTTACGTCAGGATCTATCTTCCATGTCTCCGACTTTATCTCTCAGGGTCGTCACTTCTAATTGAAGTTGTTCGTGTAGCGTGATTAAGTCATTGTGGGACTTGACTTCTTCTAATTTATTTTCTAAGTGATCTGTCCTTTCTCCCAGGCTATCCACTGACTGCTGACAGGTCTGAAGTGCAGATTTAAATTCCAAGGATATGTCCGATTTAAAGGACGCCAATAGGAGCTTCATGGATCCCACTGTCAAGGGTGCATAAGGAATCTATATTAGAACCTCTATACACTCCTTCCTATACCTTCTAATATCCTGCCTATACCTTCTAAGGATGACGCTAATTTGCGTACGCAGTCATACAGTAAATAAAGACTTCAGACCTGGAATCTGTGGTTCCAAAGCACAAGTATTATTCAAGTAAAAGTACAGTCAGTTACACGCTTTTGATCCAGATACAATTCGGCGCAAAGGAATTATACAGACCCAAGTACAGTATACATACACAGCGCTTCCGGACCAGATGTTAGGCATCAGCAAGAAACCCCTTCGTCAATCAGCATTCAGCAAGAAGACTAAGACCCAGTGTTGGTGCACACATATTTATACCCCCCCAGAAATAGACAACACAATAGAAAGGCTTGTTGCTGATGCCATTGGTTCCCAAGGGGGACGCATCTGTTACAGAGCATTTAACAGGTTGATTCAAATGGACACAGAACAGCCTCTAACAGCTTGTTGCCTCCTCTATTTCCCCTGCCTGCACAAAAATACATTTTGGTTCTTTATGTCTTTACGGTCCATAAGTTGCGAACGCATGTTCCGATCTTCACACCATTGATACCGGGAAGCTGTGGATAAAGTGCGGATCAGTATAATATCAAACACGGCTTACTTATCATGTATTAAACCTTAGATACCAAACTGTCTTTATTTCACAGCATTTGTAATAAATGAATAAAACTTGAATCTTTTACTTTATAACTATGGAACCTTTTGTGTAAGTGTGCATTATGTAAGGATTAGGGATATGGGAAAAGGCGCTAGTTAGGTTGATCTGATTTGGGGCAGATGTGCATGCATGCAGCTAATAAACAGCGTTCACATGCAGGATATTGTGCATTCGCTACTGAGCGTCATGTTAGCAGCTCAACTGTGCGTAATGTGCGGTGTTCATTCATGAGATTCCATAGACATATATATGTGCATATATATATATATATATATATATATATTGTGACACAGTTAGGTTAGGGGGTCCCTCTCCTGGGTAGAGGACTCCTTCCTTGCACACACACAGCAGCAGGGAAGCAGCACACCAGTCTGGATGCAAGTACAAGCTGGTCGGCGCCAGTCTTTATTGTACAATGACAGAAAATATAAAGAAAACATAAATATAAATCCTAGCCCTGTCGGGGCACTAACTTCACAGGTAGTTCCCTCACTACCAGAACCTGGCAGGGCCTAATGCCCTCGCCAGCAACAAAGCACAGCACAGTACTCACAAATAGGTTTTTCAAGTGTCTCTGAGCAAACTCCCTGCCTGCTCTCCCAGGTGAGACAATCAGCCCTAAACAAACTAGGCTTATATTGGCCACTCTCAGGTGGAAAACTAACAATCCTGTTACCAGGCTGCGAGAACCAAAACCTGGAGTGGCCGTGGGTGGAGCCCTCCCTCTCCTCTCACCCACAACCCCCAGGTCCCAAACCGGCTTTTCAAAAAGCCGAAACTCAAGCCTGCTACACTGCAGACTTTCTCCTGGGGGTTTAAAACACAAAAGACAGTAATCTGGGACAAATGGGCCTGCCACAGACCACTTTACCAGTGATCCTATCACATATCCCCCCCCTTTGTTTTGACCTGTGGGGCGGAACAACTGAAGCCCCCAAACAATGAACACGTGACAATGCGTCAGCATTGGCCAGCTGGCTTCCTGGCCTGTGTTCCACTGAAAATTTAAAAGTTTGTAACGCCAAGAACCATCTTGTAATTCTCGCATTACTGTCCTAATTTTCAGACATCCACTTCAGAGGGGCATGGTCAGTGATCAATTTGAACTTTCTTCCGACCAAGTAGTACCTGAGAGCCTCTAACGCCCACTTTATGGCCAACGCCTCCTTCTCCACTGTGGCATAGTTTCTCTCATGTACATTCAACTTTCTGCTAAGATAGAAAATAGGGTGTTCCTCACCCTCCTTGTTCTGGGACAGGACCGCTCCTATACCTACTTCTGATGCATCGGTTTGTACTATGAATTCCCTTTCAAAATTAGGAGTCATCAGGACTGGTTGGGAACACAACGCTACTTTCAACTCCTGAAAAGCTTTCTCTGCCTCAGGACTCCATTCTACCATGACTTTTTGTTTGCCTTTGGTCAGGTCAGTCAGTGGGACTGCCATGGTGGCAAAGTTGGGTATAAACCTCCTGTAGTACCCCGTAATTCCCAAGAAGGCTCTCACCTGCTTCTTATTCAGAGGCCGTGGCCAGTTTTGTATGGCATCAACTTTATTGAGCTGAGGCTTTATCAGGCCTCTGCCAATGGTGTATCCCAGATATTTTACTTCCTCCATGCCTAGACAGCACTTTTTTGGGTTGGCTGTCAAACCTGCCTTATAGATGGAGTCCAACACTGCTTGTACCCTGGGTAAGTGAGACTGCCAATCAGGACTATGAACGACCACGTCATCCAGATAAGCAGCCGCATACCGTCTATGGGGCCTTAGAATCCTGTCCATCATTCTTTGGAAGGTAGCCGGTGCCCCATGTAGCCCGAAGGGCAACATCTTGTACTGAAACAAGCCCTCTGGCGCTGAAAAAACTGTCTTTTGTTTGGCGCTCTCGGTTAACGGTACTTGCCAATACCCTTTGGTTAGGTCAAGAGTGGTTAAATACCTTGCCGTCCCTAGTCTCCCAATCAGTTCATCCACTCTTGGCTTCGGGTAGGCATCAAATTTTGAAACGCTGTTCAACTTTCGGAAGTAATTGCAGAAACGCACACTCCTGTCGGGCTTTGGAATCAACACAATGGGACTTGACCATTCACTATGTGATTCTTCAATAACCCCTAACTCTAGCATATTTTTAATTTCTTTCGACACCGATTCTCTTTGTGCTTCTGGTAACCTATAGGGCTTTAGATTAACTTTAACCCCTGGGTCAGTGATGATGTCATGTTTAATGACCGAGGTTTTCCCAGGTACGTCAGAGAACAGCACCCTATTTCTAATCAGAAACTCCTTGACCTCTTGTTGTTGAATTGCCGACAGGGTTTTTGCCACTGTCACTTCGGGAACTAAGGGCCCTGGACTTACTGGAGGGTCTCGGACGGCCGACAGTACCGTTCTATCTTTCCAGGGCTTTAACAGATTTATATGGTATATCTGTTCTGGCTTTCTTTTCCCCGGCTGGTAAACTTTGTAATTGACCTGCCCCACTCTTTCTAAGATTTCAAAGGGCCCTTGCCATTTAGCCAAAAGTTTATTTTCCACAGTGGGAACCAATACTAACACTCTGTCCCCAGGAGCAAAGCTGCGTAACAGAGCATTGCGGTTGTACACCCTCTGCTGTGCCTGTTGAGCCTGTTCCAGGTGCTCTCTCACTATCGGCACTACCGCAGCAATTCTCTCCTGCATTTGAGAAACATACTCAATCACCGTTTTGTAAGGACTAGACTGCCCCTCCCATGTCTCTTTGGCAATGTCTAGTAACCCCCTTGGGTGTCTCCCATACAACAAGTCGAAGGGTGAAAACCCGGTGGAGGACTAGGGAACTTCTCTTATGGCCAACAATAAATACGGCAATAAGTAGTCCCAATCCCTACCATCCTTGTCGACCACTTTCCTAAGCATGTGTTTTAACGTCTTGTTAAACCTCTCGACCAGCCCATCGGTTTGGGGGTGATAAACCGAAGTTCTTAACTGTTCGATTTTGAACAGGCGGCATAACTCTTTCATGACTTTGGACATAAACGGTGTACCCTGGTCAGTTAGTATCTCCTTAGGTATACCCAGCCTGCTAAAGACATGAACTAGCTCTCTGGCAATGGTCTTGGTTGATGTATTGCGCAACGGGATCGCTTCCGGGTACCTGGTAGCATAATTCATTATGACAAGAATATACTGGTGTCCCCTGGCAGACTTCATTAAGGGTCCAACCAAATCCATCGCTATTCTTTCAAACGGCACCTCTATGATAGGCAATGGAACTAGTGGACCCTTAAAATGTGGCCTGGGAGCATGATACTGACACTCAGGGCAGGATGCGCAAAAGTCAGATACCTCTTTATGAAGCCCGGGCCAGAAAAACCTCTGCATTATTCGCTCAGTGGTTTTCTCTACCCCTAGATGGCCTGCCGTTATATGACCATGGGCCAGATCCAACACTGTTCTTCTGTAGGCTTTGGGAACTATTAGTTGTTCCACAACATCTTCCCCCTTAGTCACCTGATATAACAAATCCTGACACATTGCCATGTGGGGATAGGACAAAGGACTATCAGGGTCTACGGGTTTACCATCAACTACTTTTACATTCTCCCTGGCTTTTACCAAATTAGGGTCATTCCACTGCTCCACAGCAAAGACCTCTCTTCTGACCTCTAAATCAGGCAGACGATCACCTGGCCCAACAACACTTCCCACCTCAATGGGAGGCACATCAGTTGGTGGGCCACCGTCACGTTCCGCATTCTCTAGTTCGCCAACCATAGTAGAAAAAGGGAATAACTCTGACTCAGAAGAAACTCCCTCCTCCACTACATCGATAACCTTCTCAAATGGATCGGGGTTGTTCACCTCTGGAACAAAACGGCTTTCCCACAACTTCCAGAAGTGAGCAAAGTCTCTCCCCAATATTGCATCGTACACCAGACCATGCACCAAACCCACAGAAACTATAGCAGAGCCACATGGTGTCTCGATGTTCACCTCGGCCGTAACATAATATTGAGTATACCCATGTATGCAGGTCACACCAACAGTTTTCCCTGTATGCCTCAAGGGGTTCACCAGCTCAGCTTTTATAAGTGTCACCAAGCTACCAGAGTCTAACAGTGCCTCTACTCGGTTGCCATCTACAGTCAGCCATACAGGCTATCTGTGCAAAGAAAGACCCCCTGCGGTGGACATGAGCAGTATCACATTGCATAGGTTCAGTTGTAAGTGCACAATTAGCGGCAATATGGCCGAAGCCACCACATCGGAAACACTGAGTCATATTAATGTCTAGTCATTTATTGGGCAAGAACCTTCCCGGCCTGGCAGGCCTGTCTCCAGGTTCTACACCCTCAGTCTTAGGTACATTCCACCGCCCAGCACCCTTCTCCTCTGGAACAGTCTTACCAGTGTCTCTGGGAGTTCGCCGGTGCGCCATCGGGGCTCGGTGGGGCATACTCATCAGCTCCTCAGCCGCCACGTACCTCTCCACCAGCTCGACCAACTGGTCCGCGGACTTAGGGTCTGCATGGCTCACCCACTTGCGCAGAGTCACAGGTAATGATCGCAGGTACCGGTCCTTCACGACCCTTTCCACGATCTGTGGTCCCATCAGCGTCTCGGGCTGTAGCCATTTTGAGGACAGATGGACGAGGTCATGCATCTGTGAACGTGGAGGCTTGTCCTTATGGAACTCCCAGCGGTGGACCCGTTGGGCACGAACAAAGGTGGTGACTCCCAAGCGAGTTAGGATCTCCTGTTTTAGTTTTTTATAGTCCTTGGCATCAGCCAGGCATAAGTCGAAATAGGCCTTTTGTGGCTCCCCAGACAAAAAAGGTGCCACCAGACTTGCCCACTGCTCCTTGGGCCAACTCTCCCTTTCGGCCGTTCTTTCAAATGCGGTGAGATAGGCCTCCACATCATCGCCCGAAGTCATCTTTTGGAGGAAGTGACTTGCTCGTACGGAGTGAGTGGTGGTGGGAGGACCCGTATTAACATCTCTGGGCCGGGCGACCAGGTGCTGTACCACCTCTTTTATGGCCTGGCTGTTTTCCACTAAGACCTGGTGGTTTTCCTCGATGGCGACCTGTTGTTGCCTCTGGGCTGTCTCCAAGGCCAACAGTTGCACCCTGGTGGATTCCTGCTGAGCCCAGGTAGATTCCTGCTGAAGTTTTTTCGTCTCCTGCTGAGCTCTGGTAGATTCCTGCTGAGCTGCTGTAGCTTGGAGCAAGGCCTTAATAACGTCCTCCATTTTGTCCTGGGGTGTAGGTTGGAAGCTGAACCTTGCCTCTCTGAGCATTGGCTGACGCCTCCTCTATGGGACTCCAAGGACACAGCGTTATTTCCACACTCACAAATTGGGTGTCTGTCCCTTTAATTTTTAAACGGAAAGTTTTCCTCTTGCTGCAACTTCAGTGTGTGTGGGTGCCCGCATTCTCCACCATATTGTGACACAGTTAGGTTAGGGGGTCCCTCTTCTGGGTAGAGAACTCCTTCCTTACACACACACACAGCAGCAGGGAAGCAGCACACCACTCTGGAAGCAAATACAAGCTGGTCGGCGCCAGTCTTTATTGTACAATGACAGAAAATATAAAGAAAACATAAATATAAATCCTAGCTCTGTCGGGGCACTAACTTCACAGTAGTTCCCTCGCTACCAGAACCTGGCAGGGCCTAATGCCCTCGCCAGCAACAAAGCACAGCACAGTACTCACAAATAGGTTTTTCAAGTGTCTCTGAGCAAACTCCCTGCCTGCTCTCCCAGGTGAGACAATCAGCCCTAAACAAACTAGGCTTATATTGGCCACTCTCAGGTGGATAACTAACAATCCTGTTACCAGGCTGCGAGAACCAAAACCTGGAGTGGCCGTGGGTGGAGCCCTCCCTCTCCTCTCACCCACAACCCCCAGGTCCCAAACCGGCTTTTCAAAAAGCCAAAACTCAAGCCTGCTACACTGCAGACTTTCTCCTGGGGGTTTAAAACACAAAAGACAGGCATCTGGGACAAATGTACCTGCCACAGACCACTTTACCAGTGATCCTATCACAATATATATATATATATATATATACACATACACACACACATATCTCATTCCTTATTTACAGTTTCAAACTGTAATGCAAATGTGTTACCCCCAGCTGTGAAGCTGGGGCCATTCTGTCTGGGTGTGGGACTAAAACCTGTTTAGGATTCAGACAAATTCAATTGTGTAGATCAATGCCTGGGTTATTTTACAATTGCCACAACTATACTTGTTTTCATACTGGGATTCCCAATTTGTATGTAAAACACTCACAGTATTCAGGTGCATTGTCTATTCTATTTACTTTTTCTCAGGGGCTGTTCTTCCAGTTGCCCATGGTAGATATCAAAAACATTGCCATCTGTACTTAGCTGGTGAGTTGTAACTTAAAATGGCGCTGGTCGCAAAATGGCGTCTTGCAGATTCTTGTTTCTAAAATGGAGTCTAGCGGCCAGTCGCAAGATGGCATCGCTGTGATTCAATTTTAAACTGATCTTGTCTCAGCCAATAATCCAGCTTCGACATGCATCATCACCCAATGAGTCCCCATTTCCATAGGGTTGTGCAAGGGGTTTTGTGATTGGTTCAGTAGTGGGGGTAGTTTTAGGACCCCCGTCGCTGGAATGATGTTTAGAACCTTGTGCAGGGGAAGGCATTTAAAGAAACTCACTGGCGGAACCTTCGTAGGATCTTTCTGACATTTAGGAGCCATCGCCACTGCTTTAATCCTCTATTTCCGTTATCTTTCTCAACAGGAAAGTTGGCATCAACTATGTGTGATGATCATACGGTGATGATATTCAGTAATACATCACGGAGCAGTGGGGGGAATCTGTGCATATAACACTATTACATCTGAAAATTTACTGAGAGGAAATTACCCGCCACCTAGCGAAGTAATCAGATCATATAGTATTGGGTTGAATCCTCAGCACTCAATAAATATATGAGATATATAATAGAAGCAATGCACCATGTAGTAATAGCAACCAGCCACAAGATGGAGCCAGAGTTTCAACAATGATGAGTTAATCCAGCAGAAGACAAGATTTATATTAACACTGCTCCTTTCCACTGCTGTAAACTATAGGGGAATATTTGATGAAAATTCTGTCCCCTTATATTCACCCCCAATTTCTGGTGAGCAGCCCGCGTCTCAGCTCCCGCGATGACGTCACCCGCCTCGCTCCCCAAGGACCTGCACTCGGTCTTTATGCCAGATGATGCCTGCCACTCCCCAGACCTACCGGAGATCTGGAGATAGAGGTGAGCGGGTGTGTGAGCAGGCCGGATGACACTGGAGCACTCTGCCGCAGTCCCCGCTGGTCACGCTGGCAATATTGCTGTGAAGCGCGCCCTTGCTGTTCAGATGCGGGTCCGGCCAGCCAAAATCGAGGTCCCGGCTTCACAGGATGCGGAGGCCTCAACCTGCGGCTGCTGAATATCGCACTGCCCGGCTCTGAGTTCCTCTCCACTAGGTAGGGCCAGATCTTCTGCTTCTCTAGGGGCAATTCCAACCTTCCAAGCGTTGGGGATATATATATTATCCCGCTTTTCCCCTGGGTTCAGCTGGAGCAACTCCTCTACACACCCGACTCTGAAAGCTGCCAGGCCACGCCCCCTAGTTGTTTGTTTGTAAAAGAGGTTGAACTTAACAATTGTGTTTGTACTGTGTAGTACTATACTATGTAGTGCTTTGCAAAATTTCTTTGATCATCTTTTTTTATTGAAGCATATGCATAAAAACAAATTATATTAGCAGGAAATAGATTGCATACATGGTTGAGAAGAAATATAACATATAATAATATAGCATACGACTCAACATGAGGCACAGTATGCAACATTTATAACATATATTCGTACAAAATACAAAAGGAAAGACCAAAAATTAAACAAAAAATGTAACATTCGTCACAGATTGATCCAGTGATACAATGCTTCTAACGCTTCCATAACAAGAAGAACAGGACTACATCCTACTAAAATATAAAATGTGAAGACAAGTGCAGAATGTATGAGATATAAGAGCTATAATTGAATACTGAAAAATACTACAAAGGTAATGTGAGCAGGATCTATTATTGCAATCAATACCTCAAAACCAAAATTATATGATGGTATACATGCACATAGGTAATACCTTAATCAGATAACCAAGATATCTGAGATACCTTAAACTTTAACAAGTAATTTAATGAGTTATTGCCAAATTCAAAATAGTGGTCACCCACAGCTTAACAAGCGACCAGGAGGCCGCAACCCCCCCCCAAAAAAAAGCCCTGATTCAGAGCGAGCGCTCTTACAGAGCATCCAGCCCTGAATCAGGCCCATAGATCTTGTATAAGAAGATTCAGAATTGCCCAATAATGAGCCTCCCTTTAGCAGTGTAAATAACAATCTATTTAAGTAACAGCACCTAGAGAGCCCCAAAATAATGATGTTATAAACACAGTACAAGTGTGTTTAATTATAGGGCTGCTAATGACATTTAAGTAACAGCGCCTGGGGGCCTTGAAACAAAGCTGGTAAAGACATAGCAGGGGGTAATTCTAGTCGCCAAAGGACCATTTGCAGTATATGAATAAGTTTATATAAGAAGTAAACCTAGTAGCTTATCTAGAATATTAAGGTTAATGCTGGGTACACACGGGACGATCTGTTCAGCGAACGATATCGCTGAACGATCTCCCTTGAAATTCCTGGTGTGCTGGATGAACGATAATGTTCATCCACACACCAACGATCGTTCTCCCATATAGAAAATTTATTATATCGTCCAGATTGGCCTGCATGCATGCCCGATAGACGACATCGTTATCGTTCAGTGGGAGTGCGCATCATTGGTCATTCATTGCATACAAACGGAACGATGTAACCGATATATTGTTTAACGATATATCGTTCCGTGTGTATGCACCCTTAGAATGCCAGGAAAACCGGGGATATCCACGTGCTATTGGGGTGAAGAATGTGTAATGTGCATTAATGAAACCACCATCCCGCAATGTAAGTCCTGAGTTTCAAAGAGGTGAGTAGCAGGGCTCCCTTCCAAATTAGGAAAAGCAACATATTGGGAAGATGTCAGGGTAGATTAGCGCCAAACTAATTGGGGTTGGCTCATTAATCTCAGAGTCACTCTGCAATTGGGTTAGAGTAGCTGGGCAACGGTTTTGTGCATGCAGAGGAATCGGGTCAGTGTCAAAAAGAAACAATAAGCTATTAAACTTGTCTAGGTAAGGCATTAGAATCTTCAACAACTCCATCGCTAAATGAGTAGCCAAAACGGTAACATCAACCTCCACTGGCAGCTACACACAGTCAGGGGATCCACTCAGCCGGTAAAGGTTCAAGTTCGCTCCGGGTACCCAGTGGTCAGAAAGGCTCTCCAGGGGGGATGGTGTGCAGACACTCCACTGCAATGAGACACCAGCGGGTATAGGACTTTCAGTGGATAAGCGTGGGGCCAACCACTAATAAGGAACAGGGCCCAAAAGCAATATAGGTCTTAAAAAATCTATTGGCACCAGTCATCTCATATAGAAATACAAGTGCTGGTTGAATATACTGATTTTCTAGGTATATTGTCATTAATTAATATCTGCATAATCCAGAGTAATTTAAAGTCTGGCTGTATAACTATATATTAACTCCTAGATACATGGGATGCTGTTTAGGGTCCATTTGTTTTAAACCTTTATGACTTGCATTTGGTGTGGGTGAGGTGCAATCAGTTACTACACATGTATGCTTCACTATATATTTAGAAGGGGACAGGCTGCAGGCCTGTTACAAGGCTGCATAGGTTTTATTTCTAAGTGGTATTACACATACTTGCCGACAGCTTTCCTGGAGCAGCAGGAGGGCACCTGCTGCTCTCCTCTTCGGGGGGCAGGGGGCATATGACATTAGGCCCCTCCCCTTCACAGAAAACCCCCGCTATTAGCGGGTCCGTAAGGAGGGGGTGGGGCTAAATTACATGATTTGCACCACTTAGCCCTGCCCCTTCCCTACGGACCCGAAAATTCCAGGTAAAATCTCCCCATCCTGCCCACTTCACTAGGAAGTGGGTGGGATGCAGAAGATATGCCTACTCTTCCGTGGGTGCGGGGGCTTACCTGAAAAATCAGGAGCCTCCCGCGATTCCCAGGAGAGTAGGCATGTATGGTATTACATGCACGGCATAATTTAAAGAGACAAGAGTTAAACAGGAGGACAACAGTTAAAAATAACTCTTTACAACTTTGAAACAATTGAAAATGATCTTCTGAACTACTGGATACCCTGCAACTCAGCCACCAGCTTTCAGTATAACCTTGCCAACACTCTGCTTCAGCATTGCAAGCAACTACCAGTTAGTTTGCTTCACTTTAATATTTGTATGTATGTTTTTTGACTCTACAGCCATGGCCAAAAGTTTTCACAAAGTTTGGTGCTTCAGTGTTTTTAGACCTTTTTGTCAGATGTTACTATGGTATACTGAAGTTAAATTACAAAGATTTCATATGTGTCAAAGGCTTTTATTGACAATTACATTAAGTTTATGCAGAGAGTCAATATTTGCAGTGTTGACCCTTCTTTTTCAAGACATTTGTAATTCGTCCTGGCATGCTGTCAATCAACTTCTGGGCCACATACTGACTGATTGTCATGGCTGCTGACACTTGAGACTCCTGGGAGGAGGCAGGCCTACTAGGCACAATAAACTGGGGTGGCTTTAAGTATGACCTTTTCATGAAATCTCGGTAGCACGGAATTAAAGTTAATAGAATTTATTCACAGAAGAAATATAATAGCAATGTTTCACATAAAGTCTCAACAACACTGAGGTTCACATAAGCAATGATGAGTATAGGAGAAAAACCCCCATATAGTCTTTAACACAGAAAAGTTAATATGGTAGGGAACCCGGAGTCCAGTATGACGCTAACACCTCAGGATGGTATAGAGGAGCTTCACCTGGGTGGAACCCTGTAGTGATGGAGATCCGAAGCAGAGTGAGCCCTGTGATGCGATGAAAGATGGAGCACGGTTGAGCCCTGTGATGCAGTGAGATCGGAGCAGGGTTGAGCTCTGCAGTGTAACTAGAATCCGGAGCGGGGTTGAGCCCCGCGATGCAATGAAGGCTGAAGCAGGGTTGAGCCCTGTGAAGCGGTGTGGTTCCGGAACAGGGTTGAGCCCTGCGGTGTGACTAGAATCCAGAATGGGGATGAGCCCCGCAATGCGGTGATGGAAACTGTAACGGTGCAGTTGACATTGGATTCGATGTCCACAGGAGTGAGAGACAACAGGTAAAGTAAATAGTGCAGCAAAAGGTGAAACCACAGTAGTGGAGCAAAAAGCAATACTTAGGCAATGGCTATACTGAGCTCTGTAGTGCAGCTGGTAACTGGCATCAAAAGTTAAGCTGGAACATGAGCAGAGATATAGCAAAGTCCACAGCAACCCACAGGCACAGCAGGGATCTGGCAGGAGTCCAAGAAAGACCTGAAAGTAACGTTGCACAAACACCGTTACAGACACCGTTAGTAACAGGCTTTATACTAGATATCTGTGATCCATAGGAAGTTCAGAACATGTGACCCAAATGGAATCAGGTTTGAAATAATGAGCAATCTAGGAATCCCACAACCTTGGAAACAGATGATCACTTTAACTCTCTATTCTCTGTATATGAAGAATGCCAGCAAGCAGGATAGCTCCTCCAAGGACCACAAAGGAACTTTGGAAAAAGTAATCTATCTTTATGTACTGAAATAGTCGCAGTCCTGACAGTACCCCCCCTTTTGGGTGGTCTCCGAACACCCACCTGGTTTTAAAGGGAATTTAGCATCAAAATTACGTATCAATTTAGGAGCATGGACATCAGAGTCTTTAATACAAGATCTCTCCTCCGGGCCATAACCCCTCCAGTCTACAAGGTATTGTAATTGATTTTGATGCTTACGTGAATCCAGAATCTTATTGATCTCAAACTCAACACCTCGAGCAGTTGTTATGGGAGGTACTTTAGGCAAGCTGTCATGAAATCGATTAAGAATCAATGGTCTAAGCAAGGATACATGAAAGGAGTTAGGTACACACATAGTTAGAGGTAACTGTAACTTACATGCCACTGGGTTGATAATTTTTGTAATATGAAAAGGACCAACATACCGGGGAGCAAACTTCATAGTAGGTACTTCAAGTCGAAGATTTCTAGTAGACAATCAGACACGATCCCCAACAGAGTATTTAGGAACAGCAAAGACTTTATAAATATGAGAGGCTTTCCTAAGACACTTATGTACCTGCCTCCAAATTCCAGAAAAATGTTGGAGGTTAGCTTTGGCTGCTGGAACGTCCACTGTAGGAATTGATTGAAGCTCAGGAACTCGAGGATGCTGACCAGAATTGGCGAAAAAAGGACTTACACCTGTAGCAGACGAATAATGAAAGTTATGAGCAAACTCAGCCCAAGGCAAGAAATCCATCCAATTATCTTGAGAAGAAGAAATATACATTCTCAAGAAGGTCTCCAACTCCTGGTTCACTATTTCAGTTTGTACATTTGACTGAGGGTGATATGCAGAAGAAAACTGTAATTTAATTTGCAATGATGAACACAAAGCCCTCCAAAACCGAGCAACAAACTGGACACCCCAATCAGACACTATCTCAGAAGGAAGTCCATGAAGACGAAATATCTCTTTGATAAATATTTGTGCTAATTTGGGGCTGATGGAATTCGAGCCATTGGACAAAAATGGGCCATCTTGGTAAAATGATCCACCACTACCCAAATAACTGTACACCCCCTAGACTCAGGAAGATCTGTAATAAAATCTATGGAAAGATGGGTCCATGGTTGGGTGGGAATGGGTAGTGGATGGAGAGGACCAACTGGAAACTGCCAGGAGAACTTATGTTGTACACACTTAGAACAAGAACGTATAAACTCTTGGACATCTTTTTTCATGGAAGACCACCAATAGGAACGTTGCAAAAAAGAGTACATTTTATGAACCCCTGGATGTCCAGAGAAATGAGAATTATGAGCCCAGGAAAGAAGTTTACCTCGTAACTCTGGTGCCACAAATATCTTCCCAGGAGGAGGATCAGGAGAGATGGAAATTGAAGAAAAAGCCAGAGGGTTTATTATAGGGTACCTTTGATCCTCATTTTGTTCTTTCTCTTCCAACATTGAGCGTGAAAGTGCATCTGCCTTTTTATTCAATGAACATGGACGATACCTGAGGACAAAATCAAAACGAGAAAAAAAGAGTGCCCAACGAGCTTGTCGTGGGTTCAGACAATGGGCAGTTTTCAAATACAACTAATTTTTATGGTCTGTAAAAATAGTAACAGGGTGCTTTGCACCTTCTAATAAATATCTCCATTCTCCCAAAGCTAACTTAATAGCTAACAACTCTTGGTCCCCGATGGAGTAATTAATCTCAGCACTAGAAAACTTTTGTGAAAAGAATCCACAAGACACTGTTTTCCCATCTGCAGCCACTTGAGACAAAATAGCCCCAACTCCATAAGTGGAGGCATCTACTTCTAGCATAAATGGTTTCTCAACATCCGGTTGAACTAGAATGGGGGCCGCGGAAATTACATCTTTGAGAGTCTGAAAGGCATCCAATACCTCTGGGGACCACACTTTGGGATTAGCCCCTTTTTTTTGTCATAGCAGTAATTGGAGCTACTATCGTTGAAAACGCTTTGATAAACTTTTTGTAATAATTGGCAAAGCCTAAAAATCTCTGAATAGACTTTAATGAAGTGGGCAAAACCCAATCTTGAATAGCCTTTAACTTCTCAGGGTCCATCTGAAGTTCGGAACCGGAAATGATATACCCCAAAAAGGGTACCACTGGGACTTCAAAAACACACTTGGAGATCTTACCATAAAGCTTATTAGCTCAAAGACGACTTAATACCTCTTTAACATGGGTACGGTGATCAGAAAGATTCCTGGAAAAAAATCAAAATATCATCAAGATAAACAATAACTGATAAAGTATATCTCGGAAAATTTAATTCACAAACTCCTGGAACACCGCAGGAGCATTACATAAACCAAAAGGCATGACGAGGTTCTCATAATGGTCATCTCGTGTATTAAACGCAGTTTTCCACTCATCACCCTCTTTAACTCTGATCAAGTTGTAAGCTCTCTTTAGATCAAGTTTAGTAAACAGTTGAGACCCCTTAACTCTGTCAAACAATTCTGTAATGAGAGGCAAAGGATAATTAATTTTTACAGTGATCTCATTTAGACCTCTAAAGTCGATACATGGACGAAGACCACCATCTTTTTTCTTTACAAAAAAGAAGCCCGCTCCAGGGGAGATGAAGAAGGCCTGATAAACCCCTTTCGTAGGTTATCTTGCACATATTCCAACATGGCTTGAGTCTCAGGAACAGAGAGAGGGTATACTCGACCTTTGGGTGGCATTTTACCAGGAATAAGTTCAATAGGACAATCCCAGGGACGATGCGGTGGAAGTTCGTCTGCCGCCTGCTCAGAAAAGACATCAGCAAATTCATGATACGGCTGTGGGAGAGAAGGTGGAACATCTACGTTCATTTCAGCCAATCGTACCACAGGACCACAGGAATCAAACAATTTAATTTGCATTTAGGACTCCAAGAAAGAATTTGAGAACAAGTCCAATCAATATGAGGGTTATGAAGAGTTAACCATGATAAACCAAGAACTATATCATACATAGAAATGGGTAATACCAAAAACTCTAAACTTTCTTCATGCAAAGCTCCTACCCTCAACTTTATAGACTTTGTTTGATGCGTAACATATCCATTATAAATTCCAGTCCCATTAACTGCAGAAAGGGAAAAAGAACGGGTTAATTTGACAACAGGAATTTTTAATTTCTGAACCAAAGACAATGAAATAAAATTGCCAGCTGCTCCAGAATCTAGCAATGCAGAAAACTCTTGACACGAAGGACCAAAATCATGAATGTTCACAGAAATTAACAATCCTTTTTGGGGAAAACTTTAGAAAATACCCCTAGTTTGACTTCCCCTCCATCAACTAGGGAGGATTGTTTTCCCGGCCTTATTGGACATTTAGCCAAGAAATGTTCTGGTGATGAACAATACAAGCACAAATTAGAACGCCTCCTATGTTGCTTCTCAACTTCAGACAATTTAGCTTTATTAATTTGCATAGGCTCATCAGATGTACTATGAAAAGAGCGAGACTGGGGAAGAGAATTTTTAGAACACTCAGAGCGACTCCTCTGAACCCCTCGTTCTCGCATACGCAGATCAATGTTAATAGTCAATTAAATTAACTCATTCAAATTCTCAGGAAGATCCCGAGTCACCAACTCATCTTTAAGTCTCTCAGAGACCATTCCAATATGCTGCTCTTAATGCCTCATTATTCCATTTAAGTTCTGCAGCTATAGTTTGAAAACGAACCACATACTGACCAACTGGAGCTGTTCCTTGCTTTACTCGCAAAATATCCCCAGACGCGGCCACTGATCTTCCAGGTTCATCAAATATCCTTTTGAAAGTAGAAACAAAAGCTTGGTAATTAGACATTAAGGCATCATTCCTCTCCCATAAAGGAGAGGCCCACTCAAGAGCAGCACCAGACAATAATAACATAATATAAGCCACTTTAACACGAGAGGTGGTAAAACTTTGAGGTAACAATTCAAAATGAATCTCACATTGGTTGAGAAATCCTCTACATATTTTTGGATTACCATCATAAGAGGTAGGAATCGGTAAACATAAATGAGAAGCAGAAACCCCTAATGTACTTGCAACAGGAATCTTAAGTTTATCAAGATGTGTGGAAAGATCCTGTAGACATTGCAAAACTTGAACTTGAGTGTTTTCCTGTACTTCCAAACGAGCGGTCAAACTCTGAAGCACCTGTACCCCAGTAGCCTGTTCCAGATCCGGATTCATTTTTAGGTCTGTGCAAACTGTCACGGCTGCTGACACTTGAGACTCCTGGGAGGAGGCAGGCCAACTAGGCACAATAAACTGGGGTGGCTTTAGGTATGACCTTTTCATGAAATCTCGGTAGCACAGAATTAAAGTAAATAGAATTTATTCACAGGAGAAATATAATAGCAATGTCTCACATAAAGTCTCAACAACACTGAGGTTCACATAAGCAATAATGAGTATAGGAGAAAACCCCCCCACATAGTCTTTAACACAGAAAAGTTAATATGGTAGGGAACCCCGAGTCCAGTATGAGGCTAACACCTCAGGATGGTATAGAGGAGCTTCACCTGGGTGGAACCCTGTAATGATGGAGACCTGGAGCAGAGTGAGCCCTGTGATGCGATGAAAGACAGAGCAGGGTTGAGCCCTGTGATGCTGTGAGGTTGAAGCAGGGTTGAGCCCTGTGATGCGATGAGGTCGGAGCAGGGTTGAGACCTGTGATGCAATGAGGTCGGAGCACGGTTGAGCCCTGTGATGCAATGAGGTCAGAGCAGAGTTGAGCCCTGTGAAGTGGTGAGGTCGGAGCAGGGTTGAGCCCTGTGATGCAATGAGGTCTGAGCAGGTTTGAGCCCTTTAATGCAGTGAGATCGGAGCAGGATTGAGCCCTGCGGTGTAACTAGAATCCGGAGTGGGGTTGAGCCCCGCGATGCAATGAAGGTTAAAGCAGGGTTGAGCCCTGTGAAGCGGTGTGGTTCCGGAACAGGGTTGAGCCCTGCGGTGTGACTAGAATCCAAACTGGGTTGAGCCCCGTGATGTGGTGATGAAAACTGTAACGTTGCAGTTGACAACTGTAACGAAGATGGATTCGATGTCCACAGGAGTGAGAGACAACAGGTAAAGTAAATAGTGCAGCAAAAGGTCAAACCACAGTAGTGGAGCAGAAACCAATACTTAGGCAATGGTTATGCTGAGCTCTGTAGTGCGGCTGGTAACTGGCATCAGAAGTTAAGCTGGAACATGAGCGGAAATATAGCAAAGTCCACAGCAACCCACAGGCACAGCAGGGATCTGGCAGGAGTCCAAGAAAGACCTGAAAGTAACATTGCACAGACACTGAGACACCGTTAGTAACAGGCTTTATACTAGAGGTCTGTGATCCATAGGAAGTTCAGAACATGTCACCCAAATGGAATCAGGTTTGAAATAATTAGCAATCTAGGAATCCCACAACCTGACAACACCTTGGAAACAGATGATCACTTTAACTCTATATTCCCTGTATGTGAAGAACGCCAGCAAGCAGGATAACTCCTCCAACGGCCACAAAGGAACTTTGGAAAAAGTAATCTATCTTTATGTACTGAAATAGTCGCAGTCTTGACACTGATGGCCACCCATTCTTGCCTAATCAATGCTTGGAGTTTGTCAGAATTTGTGGGGGGGTTTTTGTCCATCCGCCCCTTGAGGATTGACCACAAGTTCTCAATGGGATTAAGGTCTGGGGAGTTTTCCGGCCATGGGCTCAAAATTTCCCTCTGGACCCTGCACCTATTATAGATACTCCCCTGGTCCTGTTATACCAAAAATAAGCCCTGCACCCTCCCTTTTCTCCAAGTTACCTCTCCTCTTCTCCACCCACAACACACTAAACCTCCACCTTGCCCACCACCTGCTGTCACTCTTCCTCATTCTGAAGCCCACCACATACCCACACTATCCTTATCCCCCTGCTCTATATCAATCTCAATCCCACACTACAGCAACCCTAAAAATCTCCTTCTTCTCTCTCCACCTACCTGTCCCTCTCTCCTGTGTCCTCTGGAAAGCCAGTTCTGTCTATAATCAACTGATCCCCGTCCATAACGGCTTCACTCCAACTCCTTGAATCTCCTAGCCATCACCAAATCCTGGATTTACCCATCTGACACCACTTCTCCTGTAAGTATCTCCTTTGTGGGCCTCACATTCTTTCAGGCCTGGAGGTTGCCACGGTGTTAGGGTACTTCACGGTGTTAGGGTACTTCTAAGTTGGTCACTCCCACCAACTTTTATACTTTTAAACTCTCCATTTCACTCTTTCCATTCAATGCTCATGATATTCACCTCTTCCAACTTCTTCGAGTAGCTACCTTTTTTGTCCCCCTGGCCTTAGCTCAAAATTCCGTGATAACATTGCTTCCTGGCTCCTAATCTTCAAATGGGCTCTCAAGACCCCTTTCTTCCTCAAAGCTTTCCAGTGCTCATCCTAACCCACTACTCCATGTTCCTTCCTTACAATCCAGCCCATCTGTGTCACCCCTGTTTGTCTGGCCCTCCCTTTTAGAATGTACGCTCTCATGAGCAGGGCCCTCTTCCCTCACGTGCTTCTCCTTCCCTTACTTTTATTGTCATTTACAACTGCATTTAACATTTGGATGCTGATATCCTGCTGCTTATTTAAGTGTTAAGCAGCAATGTTTATAAATCATGTATTTGTCCTGTATTGTTTGTACTTTTAATAATGGCTTTTCTTGTGTGCTCATTTGTTTATGTACTTTGTAAGACGCTGCAGAACCATTGTGGCACCATATAAATAAATCAAACCACCTCCACTAGGGCAAGGTGAGCTGCTTAAAATGTAAAATGTTAAATGCCCTAGAAACGAAGGATGAGGGTTGATCTCCAGATCTTCTGTCAGGGAGAAGGCTAAACGGCAGCCATGCTTGATGCCCCGCTCACTGGAAGTCTTGCATATTTATTTTATATACAGCAAAAGCAGCATGTTAATTGATCATTTGTGTCCCATGATAGTTTGGAAATGGAATAAATTAGTTGTACTGGTCTTATTAAAATCATATAATTATAATATTGCATTAAGCATTAAGCGACCTGAAAAACTGAACGACTAACGTTCAGTCCTTCAGGTCGCCTTGGTGCGGTGCCCGCACTGAACGGCATTCACTGAACGTCATTCAGTGCCGGAGACCGACCTCCTATCTGAGAACATGTGGAACCTGACGATCGTCATCAGGTTGACCAGCATGTTCCACAAATAGTTGGCGTCAGCAAGGACCCAGCATGCACGCGCATCGCTGGTCCTTGCCGGCTATCCATTAGACGACTTTCTGAAAGTTCCGACCAAAACCTCCTGGTTTTGGTCGGATCGTTCAAAAAGTCATCTAATGAATAGGCCCCTTTAGAAGCAAGCTGTAATATATACAATGCAACCATACTGATAATAGAGGCTGAGAGAGTTACACTTTTTCACTCCAATACAGCAGATCCTTACACATACACAATAGATCTCCTCTACCTACCCCTTACCCCATGAAATCCAGATTTATTCGTTGCATGTACACTTACATGCATAGCTGATCAGGCCCAAGTATCTTTTATCTGCTCCTGAGATTGTGTACTTCTAAGATGTTTAATATGAACTATATAAATATACTAGCCAAATTTGAAAGTAATTGCCATGCACACACTGCTGTTGAGCATCAGGTATACACTTATGGGGGTTTTCCAGTTGCCCCGAGACCATCTCCTTCTGTGTCGGATCAACAACTCCTAAGGCCAGCCACAAGAAGAATTTATTTTTATCTTTTAAAAAATAAAAAGTAGGTACCCATTTTAATACACCCCCTTCAGCTACCACGTTGTAGATAGCAGCCATGCAGCCTATTACCATAGTGCACGGCCCAACTTCTGGCAAATTGTGGCTGGATCTCTTAACTCCAAAGAGCTGCCAGGATTATAATACAAGAGAGCAATTGAGTGAAGGTGGCATTAAACTTGCATTGCATACAAAAGGGTTATGACAGGTTGGGTACTGGATCCCAATGGTCGGGATGCTGTCAGTCAGAATACCGACAGCGGTATCCTGACAGTCAGAATCCCTATAGAATTGGGTAAATATCCTAACCCGCCCCCTAACCCACCTTTCCTGCAGCCTAACCCTAACCTTCCCCTAATTCAAATCTAACCCTCGCCCGTCCGGTCCCCCTCTTCAGCCGTAAACCTAACCCTAATACTTATCATTGAGATGTCAGCGGTCAGGATTCTGGAGCCGGGATTCTGACTGCTGCCACGATTCCACTGCCGGTATTCTGAACGCTGGATGCCGACTACATTCCATTATGACAATGGACAACTGTAATCATCAGCTAAGCTTTTTGTGTTCCATTGACTTCTACTATTACTTTTCCTTAAATGTTCTATTTGTTTCATTGTTTAAGAATGTTTTTTTTTTTGTTTGTTTGTTTTTTTAAATACAACCATTAGGGGAATTAGCCCTACAGCAGGGATGGGGAACCAAAGGCCCCCGGAGTCATTTGGTCTGGCCCTCTGAGCTTTTTTCTGCTAGCCTCATCTGGAAAGCAGGGTGCCTATAACGGCACCCTGCGGCCAGACTCTCTGCAGTAATGCTGCCTTGAGCGTCCTTCTGACACTTCAGACGGTCACACCGCTGCCCTTACAGCTCCCCGAACCATCCTCAGGATGCTCCAGGTAGTGCTGTAATCACTGGCGATTGTGGCCCCGTCCCCTGTGTGACATCACACAGAGGAGGCGTGGCCTGCACCGGGCATGCGAATAATGTTATATTTATCAAAATGGCGCTCGGCAGAAAAAAGGTTCCCCACCCCCGCCCTGTCACGACCCTCTCTAGTTGTCACCTTTTTGCCTTGAGACTTACCCCTGTCAGCTGTCCCATGGATCTGTGTTTGTAGTTCTACTGGGGGATCTGCTCTGACTTCTCTATGCATTCCTGTCACAGTAATTACTGCACCTGGTCTCACCTGTCTGTGAGCACTGCTAGCCCTGATTGGAGTCGCAGGTGTGGTTCTGATTCTCAGAGCTGCAGAGATGAATACTCCCTCTGCATGTTGTGCCTTCCACCACTCAGAATGCTACTGCCAGACCACCTGTCCATATCCACCAATTGCTGCCAGACCCAGGGTATATGTTTCCTCCCCTGATAGTATTCTGGGCCTGAACATCTCGTCGTCCCGCGGTGTACAACTTGTGCTATAGTTGTACCTCTGAGTATCAGTGTGTCCCAGGCTCCTGCTGGTTCCTAGACCAGTGTTATCTATAAGCCTGCTGCGTTCAGCTATCCATGCTACCAGCCTCTCACCTACGGCTCCCAGGCTGCTCCAAGTAGCTTCCACGCTACCAGCTTCTCCACACGACTCCCAGGCTGCACCAAGTAGCTTCCACACTACCATCTCTCACCCACGGCTCCCAGGACGCACCAAGTAGCTTCCACGCTCCCATCTCTGACCTACGGCTCCCAGGCCGCTCCAAGTAGCTTCCACTCTACCAGCTTCTCCACACGGCTCCCAGGCCACACCAAGTAGCTTCCACGCTACCATCTCTCACCCACGGCTCCCAAGCCACTCCAAGTAGCCACCCAGCTACCAGTGTCTACCCACGCCTATCCAGCCGCTCCACGTAGCCACCCAGCTACCAGCATCTACCCACGGCTATCCAGCCGCTCCATGTAGCCACCCAGCTACTAGCGTCTACCCACAGCTATCCAGCCGCTCCACGTAGCTACCCAGCTACCAGCGTCTACCCACGGCTATCCAGCCACTCCACGTAGCCACCCAGCTACCAGCGTCTACCCACGGCTATCCGGCCACTCCACGTAGTCACCCAGCTACCAGCATCCACCCACGGCTATCCAGCCACTCCACGTAGCTACCCAGCTACCAGCATCTACCCACGGCTAACCGGCCGCTCCACGTAGCCACCCAGATACCAGCGTCCACCCACGGCTATCCAGCTCTGTCTCTATTGTGGGAGTTCTGACCACTTCATTAAAGACTGTTCCCTTTGCAACTCCAGCAGTGGTTCCAAGTGTCAACGTCTCAGTGCCCGTTCCGGCTCCAGCCCGGATTCTGCCTGTTCCGGCTCCAGCCCGGATTCTGCCCGTTCCGGCTCCAGCCCGGATTCTGCCCGTTCCGGTCCCAGCCCAGATTCTGCCCGTTCCGGTCCCAGCCCAGATTCTGCTTGTCCCAGCAGGGGACTCCAGTCAACAGCCCCAGGAGGGGTCTCAAGTCTCGTACCCCAGGAGGGGGTCTCAAGTCTCGTACCCCAGGAGGGGGTCTCAAGTCTCGTACCCCAGGAGGGGGTTTCAAGTCTCATACCCCAGGAGGGGGTTTCAAGTCTTGCACCCCAGCAAGGGGTTTCAACTCCCATTCCCCAGAAGGGGATCTCAAGTCTAGTGCCCCAGGAGGGGATCTCAAGTCTCGCGCCCCAGGAGGGGGTCTCAAGTCTCACGCCCCAGGAGGGGGTCTCAAGTCTCACGCCCCAGGAGGGGTCTCAAGTCTCGCGCCCCAGGAGGAGGTCTCAAGTCTCGCACCCCAGGAGGGGGTCTCAAGTCTCGCGCCCCAGGAGGGGGTCTCAAGTCTCATGCCCCAGGAGGGGGTCTCAAGTCTCATGCCTCAGGAGGGGGTTTCAAGTTCCTGTTATCAGGGAGAAGTGTCTTGTACTACAAAATCTGATTATGGTTCCTGTTCACCGTCTCCTGCATATATGGTTCCAGAAGATGACAATCTCTGTAGTCTGTTCTCAGCTTTGATTGTCGATGCTACTGTCTCTAGCTCCTCTGGACCCCTTCCAGTCCCATCAGTTGGTCCGAATACCGAACATCTGTCAGCTTCTGTTGTTTTGACTCCCCATAAATCGGAGCATCCTCAACTCTCTTCCAGTCCTGCACCTGAATGTGCTCCACAGTCCTTGAACACACAGGATTCGTCGGATACTCCAACATGCATTTATTTTGATGGGGATTTAACTCAATACTATGCTTTATTGAAACAATTCTTCGGTATGATGAATTCTTCTTTGTCATGTGGAGTCAAGTCTACTAATATTGTAGCGTTTATTATCTCATCTTTTCAGGGTAAAGCTTGGGACTGGGTTGCCCCTATTTACAACTCCAATGATCCAATGCTTCAAAATATAAAGACTTTCAGTGAAGCTGTTGTCAAAGAATTTGGTCCTTACCCTGTAAACCAAAATTCTAGCGAAGTTCTCAGTTCCAAAATATTGTCCGAGCAGTCTGTTTGTGCTACCAAGAATTCGTCCTCCACTCCTCTGAAATCCGAACAAGGTCAAATTTTCAAGGGCCAGCGTGCCGAATTCCAGGCATCCCAAGAGAGCAGCACTTTTGAATCTGTAGCCCAGAACATGACTTGTGCACACACCTCCTTGTCCCCTTTCTGCTACTGTTCCTCCCAAAATTCTGATCCTGTCCTTCCCAGCCACATATTTCCACAGGAGTTACCAGAGATTCCTTGTCCGTTGGTTGGCATAAAACGTTCTCGCAGCAAAAAGAAGAATCGGCGAAGGTCTTGAACTATCTCCCTTGTAGACTTTGCACTCTAAGTTCCCCAACAAAATTGAGAATGGGGAAGAGCTTTGAAGAAAGTTTTTTTGTTTGTGTCCAGAGTCCACCCATAAAGAGGGGGGTACTGTCACGACCCTCTCTAGTTGTCACCTTTTTGCCTTGAGACTTACCCCTGTCAGCTGTCCCCATGGATCTGTGTTTGTAGTTCTCCTGGGGGATCTGCTCTGACTTCTCTATGCATTCCTGTCACAGTAATTACTGCACCTGGTCTCTCCTGTCTGTGAGCACTGCTAGCCCTGATTGGAGTCGCAGGTGTGGTTCTGATTCTCAGAGCTGCAGAGATGAATACTCCCTCTGCATGTTGTGCCTTCCACCACTCAGAATGCTACTGCCAGACCACCTGTCCATATCCACCAATTGCTGCCAGACCCAGGGTATGTTTCCTCCCCTGATAGCATTCTGGGCCTGAACATCTCGTCGTCCCGTGGTGTACAACTTGTGCTATAGTTGTACCTCTGAGTATCAGTGTGTCCCAGGCTCCTGCTGGTTCCTAGACCAGTGTTATCCGTAAGCCTGCTGCATTCAGCTATCCATGCTACCAGCCTCTCACCTACGGCTCCCAGGCCGCTCCAAGTAGCTTCCACGCTACCAGCTTCTCCACACGGCTCCCAGGCCGCACCAAGTAGCTTCCACACTACCATCTCTCACCCAGGGCTCCCAGGACGCACCAAGTAGCTTCCACGCTCCCATCTCTGACCTACGGCTCCCAGGCTGCTCCAAGTAGCTTCCACTCTACCAGCTTCTCCACATGGCTCCCAGGCCGCACCAAGTAGCTTCCACACTACCATCTCTCACCCACGGCTCCCAAGCCACTCCAAGTAGCTACCCAGCTACCAGTGTCTACCCACGGTTATCCAGCCGCTCCACGTAGCTACCCAGCTACCAGCGTCTACCCACGGCTAACCGGCCGCTCCACGTAGCCACCCAGCTACCAACGGCTATCCAGCCGCTCCACGTAGCCACCCAGCTACCAACGTCTACCCACGGCTTCCCAAGCCACAACAAGTAGCTTCCACGCTACCATCCGTCTGCAAGCCCATCTACTAGTAACCCGACCAGCTCAGTCAGCCTACCTGCCGGTCCCAGTCCAGTCCCTCCAAGTTTCTTCTGGTCACATTCCAACGTCTCAAGTTTCCAGTTCCAGTCACTCATCACCAAAGGCAGCTCTCACTGCTACCCACTTCTTATAATAAAAGAGCTATTCATCTACATCATCTGTGGTTCCAGTCATGCCGGCCTCCGTTGAAACCCGATCACCACCTGAGACAGGTAACTCGCAGACACCAATTGTGACATGCCCTACAGTGTTAAAGTCATTGCTAACTATTTTTTATTTGAAATATTAATTTATTTCAAATTGGAAGTGAATAATAAAAAGAGAAGGATGTTTCAAAACAAGTGTAAAATAGCTTTTGTATTAAAATTTCAGCTTTCCTCTTATCCCACCTGTGTGCTAGTCACACATTTGTCAGTTTCCAGAACCCCCAGTGCACAAATCACCCTCTGATCATGAGCAACAGATACAAATTAAGGGACTGATTCAGCAGTGTTCGGGAATCTGTGCATGCGCAGAACCCATTTTGCGAGTGCGCAGAATGGGTCCTGCTAACACGCTCGCAGACTGTCAGTGATTGACAGTCTGCTGCCGTTTGTGGGCAGGGAAAGGGCGGCGATACCCTCCATTTCCAGAAACGGAGGCGTGTCATCGCCGTTGCGGGGGAGGGAAGAAGCCAGGATCTCCGTTGGCTGACGGAGATTTCCTGTCCTCATTCTCTAAACTGTGGCAGTTGGCTTCGGGACTCCATGGGTCACCGCGGCCGGCCGATGTTACGCAGATTATCCGATGCTGCGTTGGACAACGCAGCTCGGATACATAATGCACAGAAGGCGTGATGCCTCCTGCTGCATTACCATATCTGCAAGGATCGCAATTGCAAAGCTGCCTACGTGCATACATCATATATCTATAGCCTGCGTGCATACATCATATATCTATAGCCTGCATGCGTACATCATATATCTATAGCCTGCAAGCATACATCATATATTTATAGCCTGCGTGCAGCTTTGCAATTACGATCCTTGCAGAATCAGGCCCTAAGTTTCTAATAAAAAGTAGAAATATTTCAAGACTTTAATTTATTTTTAAAAAGTCTATATTAAAGAATACATTCTCTTTTTAATTATAGTCAGGGGGTGTATGTATAATGGGTGAAGGGTGTGCTGTGCGCACGGGCCCCTGAGTCCAGGGGGGCCCACACCCTGCACCCATTTATTAAATACTTACCTCTCTGGAGTAGGGCCGGCCCTAGCTCATATTTTTTAGTAAGCAAATATTTTATTTGGTGCCCCCTCTGTGCATTTTTGCGTGCAGCCGAAAAAATTAAAGGGGCATCATCTTGTGGGAAAAGCTGCATCCCATTTTTGTCCCTCTCTCCAGTGAATCGATGCTGCATGCATGTGCGCAGTATTTGTTCACCGCTTGCTCTATTCAGCCCTCATGAATAGCATCAGAAATAAGAAATCAAGAGCACGGTCTCTTCACCTGTTATTTTTGATACTTTTTGTGAGTGTTACCATTACCCACATGCATAAGATTTTATAGACAGATAGAAACCAAGCCACAAATAAAGCTGTGACCTAACCAAATAGTACTTATACAGTCAGCTTTTGCCCTGTGGACTGGAAGTGAGTGAGCATCAGGGCCGATGGCCTCAGGGTCGGCTCGAAGAGGGTGGAAGTATCCCCACCCTCCACCCCACGCTGCCGGATACAGGTTATCAGGGGGAGGGAAGGGCCGTCATGGCAGTGATGGGCCGGAAAGAGAAGGGGGCAAGCTGCGAAGCCAGGCACCTGTGACTCACGGCGCGCCCCCTTTGCGAGCGCCCGCACCTGGGGAGCGCGCACGGGGCGGACTGTCAGGGCTGTGCTACAGCCCCAGTCTGTTCCTGGTGAGCATACATCATTTGTGACAAGTGTCAGGTGCTGTCTGATTTCCTGACACTTAGATAAAACTCAAGATTATTTTACAGGAAATAATGCACAAGTAATAGCAGAGCAACCAATACAAGCAGAACTTGTAATGCTATCTAGCTTACTATATATATATATATATATATATATATATATATATATATATATATATAGTGTGTGTAGCACTGGTGGAGGTGTATCTGATTTATTTTAAAGATATAATCTTGCTCTAAATTTAAATGTATCATGAATTTGGGGTAGGTGCTGGGGGGCGGTGATATATTTAAACAGTATATATCTTATCACTACCTCATGTAAGGGGGAGGGTGTAATATTTATAGAGCATATGTTTTATTATCACTGTAATGTTAGGGGGGGAGTATATTTAAAGAGCATATGTTTTATCACTCTGTCATGTTAAATAATTCAACATGGCAGAGTGATAAAATATATGCTTTATAAATATATCACCCCCCCCTCCCTCAGCACCTACCCCCCCCCCCCCCACACCGAGTCCAACGCCAGGCAACGACCCCACTCCACCCCACCCTCATCAGGCTTGGCTTGCCAGACACTGTGTAACAGACAGACTTACTGTATTGATTGTTACTGTCACAGTGCCACAGCCCGCTGCGCTGCCCACACAGATCTTCTCTCTCCCGGGTCCCGGCCGCACTCTCCACAGTGTCTGCACCACGGTCCGGTCTGCAGTGTCGGAGGCTCCTCAGAGTAAGGGGCACGGGGTAGGCACAGGGTGAGGTCGCGGGCGGTCACATGATACATGAAGTCCGCGGCCCGCCGAGACCACAGAGTGTGTAGTGGAGCCGGAGGAGGAGCGCCGCTGATGCTGATTGGTGCTCAGCTCTGCGGCTCCTCTCTCTGGCTTTCTTTTTTTTACAGTAGAAGTGAAGTAGTGAACGAAGCCGGCGGTAGCGGTATAGGTGTAGATGCGGTGGAACGGCCGGGACCCTGGAGACAATAGAGCCAGCTCAGCCAGATGCCCCTTCAGGGCTGGGCGCCCGGCGCAACTGACTCCATCTGTCTCCAGGAGTTCCGCCACTGTCTAGGTAGCATACAGACATATCACTGGGTACCTCTGTGACTGCCAGGGTGCTGCCACCAGTGAAGCGAGGTGCTGAGATGGCAGCAAGCAGGCAGGTGACCATGATGAATGTCACGCACACAGAATACTGTAAGAGGGTCACTCACACTGCTGTTCTCCCAGGTCCAGTGCACCATTGCCTGATTTTTTGGGATATATCTCCCCCTCAGCACAAAGGAGCAGTGTCGGACTGGGGCATGAAGGGCCCAACGGGGGAATGCAGTGGATAGGGGCCCATGCTTATTGGTGTGGCCAGCCTCCAGAATGGGTCCATTTAAAAAAAAAAAAATATATATATATATATATATATATACTGCTAGTGACTGTAGGATAATGTACCAGATTAATAACAGTAGTGCATTGAAAATACACAATAGTCCTGTGCTGTATAATTCAAGTGCACAGTCTGGAACCTGATCCCTAGAGGCAGGGGCTGGCTGGCAACTTTTAGCCTGGGGGGCAAATGCATGCAGGCGGCCCTGGCAGAGGAGTAGCATGTAGCCAGAGTGCCCGAAGAACGTGCGTGCTACGGCGCCCCCCCCTCCTCAAGTGTTCCAGGGAGGAGGCGGGTCCATATGGGATTAATGTAAAGTAAAAATAAAGATTAGGGACAGCACCGTCGTGGTGCCAATATGCAGTGCCCCCCTGTGCCCCAGGAGAGAACCCCCTTATGCAGGCCTCCAGTAGTGCCCCCAGTAGTGATCCCCCCTATGCAGTGCCCCTTATACAGTGCCCCCAGTAGTGATCCCCCCTATGCAGTGCTCCTTGTGCCCCCAGTAGTAAGCCCCTTATATAGTGCCCCCAGTAGTGGTACCCCCTATGCAGTGCTCCTTATATAGTGCCCCCAGTAGCAGTCCACACCCCATGCAGTGCCCCCAATAGTGGTAACCCTTATGCAGTGCCCCTTAAATAGTGGCCCCAGTTGTCTCCCCCCTGTGCAGTACCCCCAGTATTGCCCTTTTTATAGAGCCTCCAGCAGTGGTCCCTCGATGCAGTGCCTCCAGTGGTAGCGCCTCCCCCCTATGTAGTGCCCTTAGTAGCAGTCCCCTCCCCCCTATACAGTTCCCCTAGTAGTAGTAGTCCCCCCCTGTAGTGCTAAAGTAGTAGTCCCCCCTTGTAGTAGTAGTCCCCCCCCTTGTAGTGCCCCCAGTAGTAGTCCTCCCCTTGAAGTGCCCCCAGTTATAATCCCCAGTAGTGGTCCCCCCTTGTAGTGCCCCCCCCTGTAGTGATCTCCCCCTTGTAGTACCCCCAGCAGTGGTCTCCCTCTTGTAGTGCCCCCAGTAGTAGTCCCTCCCTCTTGTAGGGCCCCCAGTAGTGGTTCCCCCTTTGTAGTGCTCCAGTAGTAGTCCCTCCCTCTTGTAATGCCCCCAGTAATCCCCCCCTTGAAGTGCCCCCATTAGTAGTAGTCCCCCCCTTGTATTGCCCCCATTAGTAGTAGTCCCCCCCTTGCAGTGCCTCCAGTAGTGGTTCCCCCCTTGTGGTGCCCCCAGTAATGGTCTCCCCCTTGTAGTGCCAGCCTCCTCCAAAGTAGACAAACGTAGTAAAAAAAAACACCTACCTGAATCCCCGCTCCCGTCGTCGCCATCCGCTCCTCCGTCTGTCCTTCCTGGGCCAGGCTGCTCTGCATTATGGGAGAGACGTCATATGACGTTATAACGCCTCTCCCATTGCCCACTGCGGGAGCCGGAAGATGGAGCGGCTCCGGCAGTGGGCACAGCAGCAGCTAATGAGAGTCTGACAGACTCTCATTGGCTGCTGATCAAAACAAACACACAGCTGCCGTTGCCGGCAGCTGTGTGTTTGTCACTTGTGTAGCGCTGACCGAACTCTGTCCGGTCAGCGCTACACACGCGGTGCAGTCTGTGTCACAGTGACACGGACTGCCCGCGGCCCGCATGACGCTACGGCCCGGGGGGCACATGGCACCCTGCCCCCCCGGCCCAGCCCACCACTGCCTAGAGCAGGGGTGGGCCTCAGGCAGTGGGGCCCACCGTGGGTTACCCCTGTACCCCTGTGGGCCAGTACAGGGATATATATGCTCCCTGGGAGGTACTGGCCCCCTCAAATGTGATCATTGGTGACTGTTCCACAGTGCCTTTCTCCTGCAACTTGGTTGCTCCCGTCTCTGCTGGAGTCCTCTGCAGTTAGATATTGGCGGTGGGTCCTGCTGGAGCATGTGCCTGAGATTGCTGAGTCCCATCTGCAGTTCTCCACTTGTGCCCTCTGAAGCGTTGTCTTCCGTCCTGTACTTAAAAAGAGTAGAGGCGGGCTGCGTGCTCAAACTAATGCGGCGCCCATTCCCAGCCCTATTTGTGGCATGCATGGTGTAATGTGCAGCATCAGTCACCACTTACATGCAAAGGGGATGGGTACGCCGAGCAGCGGAACAGCCGACAGTGGTGCTGCGCAGGCAGCTGTGACAGTGAGTGACACAGTCTGCCTGCGGCTCGCCTCGAGCTCAGCTGCTGGCTGCCTTGTGTTAAAAAATAAATTAGCATGGTCGCAGACAGGACGCCCTCCACTATGTGGTGCCCTACTCGGCCGCGTACCATGCGTAATTATAGAACCAGCCGTGCTCCGGAGTCCTGCGTTGGTAGTAGCATCTCTGTACAAAGCGCCTGGAAAATAGCCGCGGAAGCCATTCTCCCTACATTTTCTGCAGACACAGAGAAAATACTGCCATGCCATTTCCTGGGTGACCTGCACGCGCAGTAGGCTTTGGCATAGCACTAAAGTGAGCTGCTGACTGCTGGGTAGAGAGGAGGGGGCCCTCCTCTCTTAATACTCTCAATACTAATCCTCTCTTTTCTGGAGTTCTGCACTAGCGGTAGCATCTCTGTACAAATCACCTGGAAAATGGCCGCCACGGCCATTTTCCCTGCATTTTCCCTGCCATTTTCCCTGCATTTTGCGCAGACGCAGTAGAGAAATCACTAAGAAAATGGCTGCCACGCCATTCCCCAGTGACCTGCGCATGCGTAGTAGACTCTGGCATACCACTAGAGTCTACTCTAGTGCCTGTAGTCTGCTGCGTTCAGTGAGCTGCTGGCTGCCGGCTAGAGAGGAGGGGGCCCTCCTCTTTTAATACGCCCCTGATCATAGTAGTCTATTACCACCATCCTGCGATGGTCATAACAGATCGGGTATTGTGGCAGTACAAGGACTGCCGCAATTCTTGTTAAAAAGACTCCCCCATGCAAGCATTTGGAACACCCTTCTAAAAAGATGGTGTTTGTGCTTAGGAGCTCATTCAGACTCGCTTACTAGATGCGTACGCTCGCACCCAGCGTATGCAAATCCGGCACACACCCAGCAAAGCAGGCGATCGCACGGCAAGGCATAAGCACGCCCACTATGTCTTGGCGTGCGATCACTTTGTGTATGCAGATGCCCACCAACCTGTGTTAAGTCGCCCACTTGTGCACGTCATCTCTAGGGAGTGCATGCAACCATCGGTACATCGGGTACCATCGGATGCGATCACATCGCTTGAGGCAGACCATACCCTACCGCAAGCACTGCGATCACTTCAGTGTGAAATTCAACCAGGTGACGTGTACTATGACGCTGCCTGCTAATTATGTACGCTTCTGAAACGGCATTAAGACACTCAGGCATGCCTGTGTTCGCACCTCCACTCCCCCGTTAATAATGTCCAGCCCTTCACCACCCACGAACAGCTTCTCCTGTCACACACTCTGCTGGCCTGTCTATGCGCAGCGAGCGAACACTTCCCGATCTCTCGCACTGGTTCACTCACGCGCATTGCGATGTGCATAATGCGGAAATCGGCCAGCTACGAGTAAACGCTTCTTAGTGACTGGGTCTGATTCGAGCCCTAAATTCCTTAATAACATTTTTATTTAACTTGGTTACTTATTTAACTTTGTTATGTTTGTTTTTTGTTATTTTATCATACCTTTTTTAATTATCTAACAAATAGTAACTTATAGATCCATGAAAACTGTATTATAATATCAACGGGAACTATACAGTGTATTTAAAATAAAATGGGTTATTTCCAGGGATCCTTAAAACTGTCAATAGAACTGAAGGCAGAGATTTATCAAATCTTGGAGAAGTTGCCCCTACCAACCAATAGGGCAGAGGTTCTCAAACATGGTCCTCATGTCTCCCTAACAGTTCAGGTTTTAGAGGTATCCATGGTTGAGCACAGGTGACCTAATTAGTACCTCAGTCAATTTGATTTAACCACCTGGGCTCAACCATGGATATCTCTAAACAGGCCCGCCAAGAGCCGTGGCGGGCCCCGGTAATGGGGGGCGTGGCCTAATCGCGGGAGGTGTGGCCACGCCCCCTTGCCGAGAAAGAAAAAAGATTTGCAGCGCTGTGCGCTGGGGAGGGGGGGCGCTCTGAGCCCCCTCAGCCCGGCGCAAAGCCAGGGGGGGCGCGATCACTGTGATCGCTCCCCTGCACAGGCATAGGAGACTGCTGTGGCTGAGGATCACATTTGGGAACCTCTGCAATAGGGTTGACACCCTTCTTGTATTATACAGGATTTTCCCATAATTGAAAGGGACATTCTGAGTAAGGTATTGATACAATACGGGATGCAGTTTGTCCCATTGTTAGGTCTGGTGTATGTGTTGTGAACTTATGGTGCTGTGCCGCACTCCTTCCGGCGCCCAGCAGTGACTGTGTAATGCAGAGCTGAAAGCTCTGCCTCTGGGTCAGAGTGACAGGCTCTCTCAGCCTATGTGCGATGCGCTGCATGCAGCATCAACATGACTGAGAGAGCACGTTGTAATGTGCACTCTCTCAGTCGCGTAGCAGCACCCAGGCAGAAGCTGAGCGACGAGCACCAATCCAGCACAGTCTTTGCCTACCTTATAGTTGCCTACCTTTGGCTTCTCCTCTGGGAGAAACCTTGGTAGGAGAAGCAGGTGGTCTGTGAGGAGGGCGGGACCTGGTGTTTCGTGTAATTAAGCCCCGCCTCCGTCACAGTAAATTGTTGTGATTGGCTTAAATATAAATAGGGGCGGGGCTAAATGACGCAATTCACTGAGAATCGTGTCATTAAGCCCCGCCACCTACACGGGAACCCGCGATCACCGCGAAAATTCTCCCCATTCTGCCCACTTAACTAGGAAGTGAGCAGAATGCGGGAGAATTGCCTACCCTTCCGGGAGTGCGGGGGTTACCCGAAAAATCGTGAGCCACCCACGAAAACCGGGAGGGTAGGCATGTATGGCCTACCTCCATAGACCCCTGCCGTTACCCTTTAGAAGTTTTGTGCCTTCTGAGTTAATGGCTCCTGGCTGCACTCATCCAATCATTCCTTCCTTGGCATCCTTTCTCCTGCAGGTGAGACTCCACCTCTGTGCCCACTTAGAACAAAGATTCCCCCTCAGCAAGGACATGGGGCAGGAGGCTTTAAAGCCGGTTGACAGGAGGCTGGAAAGACACAGGGGGCAGGAGGCTGTAGGAGACACAGGGGGCAGGAGGTGACACAGGGTGAACGAGTCTGGTTTAACCTCTGTTGTATAATGATGACATTGTTTACAGTCCTACACAAACAGGCACCTTTTGGGCCATGTGATCTTCTACATGAATAGTGAATATTGACTGAAGACAATGCCTGCCCAGGGAGGATCAATTATTTCAGAGGTTCCTTGTTGCAGGGAAACCACCATATAGGTAAGGTGTATATTTATTTAGTACACACAAAAAAAAACATTAAACACTCTTTACCTGGACCCATGCTTGTTGGAAGGGCCTGGGTCAGTTGCTGAGGGGGACACAGGGCCTGATTCAGACCCGCTTGCGAGCTCTGAGCGCTCACAAGTGGGTCGATGTTGGCCCAGTGCGTATGACGGAGGCGGCTCTGTTGTGCGCATGCGCGAGACCCGGATAGCTACGGGCAAGCCGTCGCTCCGGGTCTCGCTACAAAGGGGGCGTGCTGTCGATGTTGAGTGACAGCACGCCCCCTTTGGTGGGCGGGCCGGGGGCGTGGCTGCCCAGACGGAGGCGTTCCCATGGGAACGTCTACCATCTAGGGCCGGCCCCACTGATATCACAAGTGATGTCAGTGGGTGGACTTCTTGCTCTGTAAGAGCAAGAAGTCCACTGGGACTTGCGGCAACGAGACCCTACCACAAGGGTCTCGTTGCAAGTCCGATGGTTGCGATGGTCTTGACCATCGCGACCATCATCCTGGCCGCTCGCACTAGCTGTGGGTGGTCACCCACAGCTATGCGAGCTGCCAGGAGGCCGCTCTAAAAGTACAATAGATGGGCACTGATTCAGAGCGAGCGCTCTGAAAGAGCGTCCGGCTCTGAATCAGGCCCACTGTTCCCTTTGCAGTGCTGCTCAGGGTAACAAATGTCCCCCTTTGCAGGGGGCCGCCAAACGCTACTGAGGGTTGTCCCCTTGTTGTGCACGGTGCCCCCATTTGTGATGCCACACATAGTAGTATTATTATTATTAACAGTTTCTTATATAGCGCAGCATAGTCCTTTGCACTTTACAATAATATTTTATATTCTATTTTTCGGTAGGGGACGTGGGCGTACCTCCCAGATTTGACAAACAACACCTCCTGTACTGTATTTTGTCAAAACAAAGCTGGTAACCCTACCAACATATCAACTTCTGTCATTTTACAGGCTGTGCTAGAAAAATAGCAGTTAAGGTGCATACACACAGGGCTTGATTCAGAGCCGGACGCTATTTGCGAACGGTCGTTCAGAAAAAGGGGCAGGCTATTTAAATTGAGCGCTCGCTCATTGCGGTCTGTTGACGCTTCTATGTCTGAGCGAGCGAACGAAACATGCGCTCGCTATTTTGTAAAGACGCCCCCTGGCCGTTTGCATCATACGTCATCTCCGCTAATTATTAGATTAATCGAGTACATCGAAAGGCGTCTGAACTGCTCGCAGTGCTTGTGGTAGGTTTTACTTCCCGCAATCACTGTGAGCAGTTCAGGCTAAAAGACACCCAAGTGACGTGGTCGATGACGCTGCTTTGTTAATTATGCACTCCCATTAAACGCCCGTTTTGACCGTTTGGCACGCCTGCGTTCGGATCTCCACTCCCCATTTTCAAGCACCTTCCCCTGTTACCACCCACAAACGCCTCATTCAAATTAGCAGGCCCTCGCTGTTTTGCGAGCGCACGATTTCCGACCGCAATGACTGGTTGGCGCATGCGCATTACGACCCATACGCAGATGTGCGAACATCGCTCGGAGCGAACGAGCGACCGCTTACGAGCGGCTCTGAATCAGGCCCACAGTACGATAAAAATGCACGATATGAATGATAACGATATCGACCATCGTTATTGTTCGGATCGTTAATTTTTTGGTGCCTACCAACCCACAAACGACCAGCGATGCACGGGCACATATGGACGATAACGATATCGACCATCGCCTGTGCATGCAGGCCAACCTGGTCGATATCGACCAGGTTACATAGTGACCCGGCCCATCGTTGGTGGGTTGGTGGTGTACTGGATGAACGATAACGATCATCCAGCACATCGGGAAGGTGCAGGACGATCAGTCGGCGATATCGTTATCGCTGACTGATCGTACTGTGTTTACGCACCATTAGAAGATGATTGGTTGTTATGAGCTATTTCTCAAATGTTTCTCTCTCCAACATTTGATAATTCTCCCCTTAGTTAGCAACTATGATGTAAATAATGATACATTTAAATGTAACTGAGCATGAATGGGGAGGGGGGAACACAAGTGCTATCTGTCTCCATGTCTTATTAACAACAACATGCTGCTCTATAATGAGATTGGCAGCCTATCTCCCTGCTCTGTTTCCATGACAACACCACATCACCACTCCCACCTCTGCCTACGAATGGCAGCTGCTCAACATCCAGATTATACCCCTCGTTCCTGATTGGCGACTGTACTTTTCCCCTCCTTCCGATTGGCTGTCGCTATTCTCTTTTTCTTTGTATCATTAGCAACACCGGCCCTCTCTCGCTGGTGCTGCAGTTTCCTCCTGCAGTGGATCCATTAACATAGAACTTGCTGCTGTTTACCGACACGCCTCAAGTGGGCGTGGTGTATCGCTCGATGTTCTCAGCCGGTGATTGAGTCCGCCTGATAAGGTAAAATGGCGGTCGGTGGTTTTAGGTGCTGAGGAGACCGGACAGTGGAGGCAGGCTGGGGGTAATGTTGGGTATGAACAATTAAATTCCTCTCAGCGTGACTCACATGCCTATAGCACGTTGTATGATAATCTCTGTATTGCTTCTGGGGTAGAGCTGTGCATGTGGGTACTGAATGTTGCACACCTAGAGGAGTGTGTGTATTGTGCAATATACAGGCATGTAGTATGTGTTCCTCCTCCAACTATATTCTACATATCCCTGCATGCGATGTATAACATGACCAGCTACGAGGGAATTATATGTCTCTCCATCTGGTCAGAAACTACAAGTCCCAGCATGAGGCTTCCTGGGACACACAGTGCTGCACAGGCTGAACACTCATGCTGTGTGTATATGTAGAACTCCATTTAAATTGCTGCATATAGTTACGAACTGACTGTGCCCTAAACATGCATCTCAGTGTTTCCTAGTACTTGTCAGGTGCCTGTTTGTCTCGCACATATGGAGTTAGCTTTGATTTCCTATGAATGCAGTCTCTGTCCTCTGTTCATAGTTTAAGCTTTAGCTTGGACTATGCCACATGTTGTGATCAATTTATTCCCTTTGTTTCCTTTTGTATAGAAAAGGGGGGGTGGCTGCCTGTTTTCTGCCTGGTCAGGCATCCTCATCCCCCAAGTACTGGTTGCAAATGAGAATGGAAGACATGTCTCTGTCTGGCCTGGATAACAGTAAACTAGAGGTGAGGAATTGTAATCAAATTTTATGCAGCTGGAAGCTTAAGAATTGGTCATATCTATTGCAGACCTACTGTACATTGCCAGCTGGTAACAATTCACTTGAATATTTAATATACGTTTAAATTAAATATATAATATATCAATCCAATTTCTTCCAAAAAATATTATCTAAAATTTAGATTTTCACAAGCTTAAGCTGCAATAGCAAAATTATATAATTTGAATTGGTTGCTATCGATTACAACATGCACCAGTTTTTATAAGTGTTTCACAATATATTCTAGCATAAAAAAAAATGGTCAGTTTTGACTCGATACATTTATTTTTTTGCATAATGTTGTATTCGCTGTGTAAATTTAAAAAAAAAAAATATATTTTTTTTTCTATGCTACCTCCCCTTGGGAGAGAAAATAGATAATAATTTTACATAACATTTTTCTCCAATAGGACTCGAGGAGCTTAATAGATTGACCATAATACAGAGATTTCGATTTTTAGAAAGAAAAAACATAAACCATGAACATAATAAATGATGTTTAGGATTGAATTAAATACAGAAACCATGAGTATAATACAAATGTCTGGCAGCCATTTTGGGTCACAATTTCCAAGGATTATTCAACCTACCCCCGAAGGTTCCAAGTGAGGCAGCCATTTAGGCACACTACATAGGATTACTCTGACCAGAATAGGCAATGCCAGGTATCAATGCAACATTATGGGGTAGTTTAAAAATACAGGGCAAGATCCCTGCAAAATCATCAATACCATGCATTGTTCATTCTACACAGTAGAGTACCAGACAGGGCAGCCATGTTGGGTGAACTACATTAGTCACAATGTTCGGTAAGCAATACATGGAAATAAAACATGCAAGGATAAAATGAACACTAACAAGTTGCCCACTGCATAAATATTCAACGAGTTGTTCATCCTGCCATTGAAAGTAAGACGTGCTACATAGGTCACAGTGAGCAGGATGAGCAGTTAATACAAGTGTAACATGCAGTGGGAAATTACAGAGAAAAAAGAGAGAACAGTAGGTTGAAGTGGGCAGAGATACTGGGTAAATGAGATTCGGAAGAAAGGGGACAGGGGAGGGATAGTAGAGAAGGGGGAGTCCATGGGTCGGAGGTAAGGAGAAAGCAATCAGTATATTGCACATAAAAGTAAAAGGTAAAATTAATTAATAACTCGGATGCCATACTTCAAAAATGTGTTAAGGCAGAATGCAGTAATAATAATAGTCCATGATAAGTAACAATGGGGCAGATGTATGAAGCTCTGGAAAGTGATAAAGTGCAGAGTGATAAACGGCCAACCAATCAGCTCACAACTGTCATGTTACAGGCTGTGTTTGAAAAATGACAGGTGGGGGCGGATTGGTTGGTCATTTATCACTCTGCACTTTATCACTTACCACAGCTTCATACATCTGCCCCAATATGTCAAACTACCAGATGAAGTTGCAGTAGTAACATGCAGGAGTTGTAATGATTGAGAACTTGTGGTATTTTTAAGATTATGGAGTGGGCAAAAACCAAGTCCAAATCAAGTTTAACTCCAGTTATAGCTCTGTATCCTTAGACTACAGCCTTCACAAAGGCAGGGCAAGGCTTAATTACAGGTCTTGAAATTAATTTTCTTAAAAACTACACACTATTAGATAATATTCCCTGTATACAAATGCAGAGACTACACTTGAGTCCTGGGATGCGCTGTTCTTCTGTACTCTGCAAACTGCAAGTGTGGATGCAAGGTACAAGGTTCTCTGTAACCACTTAACTGGCATGGTTGCATGGGATGCGATCACAGCTAGCTGGGCTTTAACTGACACGGTCACATACCATAGTTAAAATATTACATTGGTTACTGGAGTAGGAGGAGGGCATGTGCAAAAATGGGGACCTTTTACACTGGGGGTGGGAAGGTTACACAAATGGGAGTCTCTTACCACTGGGGGGTAGTGCTAATGAAGAACATTAGCATTACAATGTCTTGAAAAATAAAGGATACCCAACGAAATACTGATATGACAGTAACATCATAAGTACACAGGGATTTTCACCCTAAGTGTTGATTTCACTGCATAACTTCCCTTGTAATGCAAATATTTGGCCTCTGTTTATTGTGTTGAAATTGGCATTAAATTTCCTTTCATTTGATATATGAATCATTTCACTGTGTGAAGTGAAACAGGTTTTTATAAGCATTCGAAGTTGAAAAACATTAAAATTTCAAAAAGTGTCCGCAATTTTGGCCACCACTGTAAATATACAATAGATTATTTTAATGCAATTAACAGAACACCTACATCAAAGACTCGTATTACTACCCCAAACATTGTGATTCATGTTTCTATAGGAATAAACTCTGCATTCAAAAACTGCATGTTTTCCATTTCTATAGTCAGGTAAAAATATATAATTGACAACCAGCCCTCCATAAGTAGCTATCCGTGCAATATCTGCCTAGGGTGGGGACCACTAAAGTATTGGAAAGCACTATATAACTGACTAAAATACCAGTTTATCTGATCAGACTGTAATCAAAGACCCCAGTATCCAATACTTTAATATCCTGTGCTGAATCATGGGCTCTAGAACTAGTCGGAACCATACAGAATCCATCTTCTGATTGGAGCAGTGAGAGCCAGCCAGCATGTAGTGTGTGTACTGTACCATAATAGCCTGCAGTGGTTGCTGTACAGCACTGACTTGTATTTCCACTTAGATTCACTGACTACTTCTTGTTAAGTTGTAGCCTTTCAGCAGGAGAAGACTCTCAAATAGAGCTGGAAGGAGATTAAAGCCAAGTACAAGTATAATATCAATGCTCATATTGCGGCCAATTACTGATGCCGTTGCTATATCGAACTATTGATTTAAAAAAAAAGTAAAAATCATAAAAACCTGCTGAATGTTGAACCCTTAAGATCAATGGTTCTGGTATATTGATCTTCAATGTCCAATCCTTGCTAACTGTCACTTCATGGCTAGATGGCAATATCTGACTTCTTGTTATAGATTATAGTTCATCATTGTAAATAAACATAAGTGTTCAGTGCTTTCTCTTGACTCTTATAAATGCTTTTGTTTAGGCCATTTCTCATGACATTTACACTGATCTGGTAGAGGACACGTGTTTGGGGCTGAGTTTTGAGGTCCACCGAGCTGTTAAGTGTGGATATTTTCTGCTGGATGAAACTGACCCAGAAAGTATGAAGGATTTTGGTATGTAACCTGTCATTTGTATCCATATTATTGTATCTCCCCATCCTATCCCAACCAATAAGAAAGTATCTGGAGATTTCTGACTTGCATGTGGGAGGCTGGCTTTAGAAACGCTGCTCTGCCTGACTGACCATTAGTAAGCAAGTCAGGAGGAGCTTCCGCCAAGTCTTCTCTTGCAGCGCTTCAGGAGATCGGAGTCCGCAGAGGGACAAAGGCATTGTCCACATATGTTGGACACAATTCAGACACTCTCCCTGAGTTGAATGCACTGAGGATATATTTTATTTTAGAAGATGTATTAAAAATCAGTAATCTTTGTAAAAACATCCCCACCCTAGTGACCAGTCCACACTAACACTCCCTATGTGGGGAGTTTATATATCAAAGCACATGGATAACAGAAATACCTTATTCTCAGGCTCTCCTAACATTATACATTGATTATCTCACTCAAATCAGTTGTCCAACAGATACCATCTGTATTGTATGTAACTAATTGAGAATTAATGCACAAAATGGACCTCCATTCACCTTGAAAAAGACGCTGTGAGCGTTGAAACGCATAGGTGCTTTTTATATGCCCTCTGGTGCTCCCTTGGGAATATTTTTTTATTATTACTATTATTTTCCAACCAATGGATTCAACTTGTACACTGTGAAGTGCCTGCTAAATTCCTGCTTCAATTCACAGCCAATAGAGGGACCAAACTGCCTGTTTTTCAGCTACGGGTAGAGCTCACTGTGCAATTCAGTGTGGACACAGCTCCCCTTGGAACACTGCAATTCAGCCCTCTGTTCTGACTATTGAGACGGGGCTTAATACTCTCCTACTCTGCTGCGGACTTAACTATTCAACACCGCATCCCCTTTCCAGACAGCTGGAGCTGTTACCTATCTGGAACAGAGAGAATCAAATTTAGTGTGACTACCTGACGCTTCTACCCCCGTAAGTGAACATATCAGCTGATGGAGCTATATTATTTGACTGCATATATAATATTACAGTGCCTAATTGGCACAACTTTAAATTGGATACAAATAATAATCTCTTGGAAGTAATTTTGTATCTTTTAATATCCTGTGCTATTGGGATCACTGTGCATATTACGATTTTACTTTTCATCAATTGCTATATATGGTAATAATTTTCATATATCTTAACTTTTTAATTATTTTTTGTTACACTGTCAATATGTTTTAATACATATTACATCTCTAATTCTTATTGAACAACTGATTTGAGTGCGTTATTAGAATACTCCTTACTCTATGGTTGTATATTTAATACATTTATGCTTGCTATTTATGAGGGTGACTACCTCATCCAACCATTTTGATATTCTAATCAACTCTCCAGCGCCTGGGTTCTATTTTCCTATTCAGTACTGGCTATATCATGGAATAAGTTTCTTGCTGAAAGTCTTTACTCTGCTTATTTGCCATTAGTGTTTTCATAGCAATTGGCAGAAACATCATAGAATGTGGCAAATGCTTGTATTCATGTTCCAATCTGTATGGCATTGCATGCTGCCTCCACCTTTGCATGTCTACTTTCTCCGGTCAGAAGCAGCACTAGGTACATCAGGGGAATTCAATTAACTTGTCCCAGCTCGCGAGTAGTGGCATTTTGCTTTTTGCGACTGTGTAAATGCTGCTAACTGCATCGGAACTCACCCCTCTCGGGGTGGGGACTCGCACATTTTTTGTTGTGTTCCTATGGGGCTGCGAACAAAAAATCCGTGAGTCCAGAGGTACCATAAATATAGCTGCATTTACTCGTGTGTGTGTGTGTGTGCAAGATAATCGCACATAATTGAACCCCCCCACTTAATGTGAGAGGCAGGGACTATGGTGCAAAACCTCTTTAATGTATACACATAAGGTTTTATAGAACACTTAATAACACTGTTAGGCTTTATAATTGTTACACCCTGAGTTCCAGCACTTCCTAATTTGTCCCTTTTCCCTTAATACATCACATTATTTCTTGTAGTCTTCACTTTGTATACTACTGCTGTACAACGTATTGGGTTTGCTTTCTCCCCATGGCCTTGCTTATAGGCACTGGTTCATTGCTGTTTTGTTTACACTTTGCAGAAATCATAGACCAGCCAGGGGTGGATATCTTTGGTCAGGTCTATAACCAGTGGAAAAGCAAAGAGTGTGTGTGTCCTAACTGCAATCGCAGTATAGCAGCCTCCCGCTTTGCCCCCCACCTAGAGAAATGTTTGGGCATGGGAAGGAACAGCAGCCGCATCGCAAACCGGAGGTAAGGGAATGTAAAATGAAAAGATACTAATGCTCATTTATATCTTTAATTTACAATAGTACTTTTTTTTGCAATATAGCACCGCCACCCTCTCCAATCTCTGCTCATTACAATTTTGAGAAAATCAATTCTGATTTGATCAGAAAAGCCACCAGCTTTCATTTATTTGTCGGTTATGTTGTAGCTACATGCAGAATTACCTTTTTGATTGGCTTTCAGGATTGCGAGCAGCAATAACATGAACAAGTCAGAGAGTGACCAGGAAGATAATGATGATGTGAATGATAATGACTGGTCTTACGGATCGGAGAAGAAAGGTGCGTTTAGTCAGTCTGGAGGTAACTAACTAGTGCTGTATTCTAATATTATGCTGATTTTCTGTTATTAATTCATTGACCTGGTCTGACCTTTACTTTTACTTTTTTTTTTTTCCCCCTCCTCCCTACTTTTTTTCCTCCCATGTTCCTAACCTATCCTCATGCTATGTTTTGCTTATTCTGTCTGGAAATTTTTCCTTTTTGTGCACTTTGTTTCGCCTGTGCTATAATATAATATTCCTCCATTCTGCTCTTTTTTTTTTTCTTCTACCCCTCATATTCTTTATTCCTGCCCAACCACCCCAATTTTTAGCAAAGAAGAGAAAATCAGAAAAGGTAAGATGATTTTACACTTTATATTAAGGCAGATTGTTCAGCCAAAATAGTGTTTCTGTAATATAATTTTTAGGTGCCAAATTCATTCTCCTTTTTTTTTTTTTTTTTTTTTTTTTCCTCCTCTGAGGTGGAATCACGTTGTGGTGATTTAAAAATAAGCTTCCTATCCTAAGTACAGAAATGAGGATCATCTCGGCTGTACTTGGCTTTAAAGTCCAGCAGCTGAGAAATTTGGTGTAACCAATGTTTTTTTTGTTTTTTTTCCCCTGCTTAATATTACAATTTTTAGATATTTTTTTGCTCCGGTGTTTTTCAATATTTTTGTACCTGAAACATTTCTGGTTTCATTTTTTTTTTTTTTTTTCCACTTCCTTTCTTTAAGTATTCAATGATATGTTTCTTTCAGAACCCAAACTCTCCACGGAGATCAAAATCCATAAAACACAAGAATGGTAAGTGGTAGGTTTATAGCAGGATTAAATAATCTGTGGCTCTCGAGCTATTTTCTACCAAAACCTTCCAGTATGCCTGTATTGGGAAGAGCTATGGTCCAATGAATGGAAGCATGCTGTAATAAGAAACTGCAACTGTAGAGCCACAAGTTTTGTCTGTAGAACGCTAGTTTCAGTTAGGCCCACGGAGTAATGTGCAAACCTGGTGCAAATGTCCCCCTAACAACCAATCCTGCACTGCCAGTTGGAGACACACACTAGAGAGATATATATAATTATTATTTTTTTTTTTTTCTGCAGGTAGCCAGTTAACCTGCCAATATATTTTTGGCGTAACGGAGAAAACCAGAGCACCAGCAACAAACCCACACAAACATAATAGGGATAAAATACAAACTCCACACTTATAGGGTCTTGGTCAGGAGTTGGACTCATGACTTCAGTGTTTTGAGGCACCAGTGAGAACCACAATGTGGCCATGCTGCTCACACTTACTGTCTGAACATGTTATGTGACAGTATTATTTTTATGATCCAAATTATTTAAGTGTTTCATGTCTTTTAGCAAATTAAATAAATAGATATTTCTCCTGATGTGTAGGTTATAACCTGTGTCCTACCTTAAGGGAATTCTCTGGAGAGAGAGACTGGAAAGGTAGTTAACATGATGAGCTCCCACAAATGTTCACAAACTACTCTGCATAAGCCTATCAATGCTGCTGGGGTGCGTAGACTCGGGCATCACCATAGAAGTAGTACTAAGTTAGCCATAATATAGTCAAATGTAGAGCGAGCACTCGCCAGTCGTCTTATATGCAAAAAGGTAGTAAAAACTTCTATTCACTCGCATAGTGTCATCAAATAAGCATGTTTCGGGCCACGCTGGGCCCTTTGTCAAGACCCAAAGATCACAAGATGCCCATAGCAAGTACCATCACCTGATTTTATATATATATATATATATATATATATAAGCACAAAGAGTCCGGCACTCCCAATACTTGCCCGGGTGCCTGACTGAAAAAAATCTCATGTAGGATACACCAGTAATCGCCACTCCTGGTACAGATGACAAGGTTCAAACAGCGTAAATTGTCAACGTTTCAAAGCCTTTATTTTATGGCTTTTTCATCAGGACTAACAAAAAGCTAGTGCATCTTACCTTATAATGGCTATTTCACCCAGTGAACAAGCACCATGTCCGCATCGGGACCACACCCCCGGCGGGCAGCACTAAAATGACGTAATCAAACCCAGATCACATGATACGCCCTGGCTGATGACCTAGCAGTGCTCCCCATCACCATGGAAACCCGCATAACAGCGGATCTCTGCAAAAATAACAAAATCAAAACGTAAATACACAACAACAATTAATAAAACATGGACTGATCCCTATTAAATAAAAATATTAATGGCTAACTAAATGTAACAGTGATTGGGTAAATCAAGAACAAGCAGCCCATAACGACTGCACAGTTAAAGAGATAGCGCCATGAAAACCAGTTTAAGCACAAGGTAACATCCCATAATTACACTTAATGTTACAGCAACAATGAATACTGGATAGTATGTGTGTATATGTATGTATATATACATATATATATGTGTGTGTGTGTGTATATATATATATATATATATATATATATATATATCTCTATATATCCTCAAATAACCATAAATATAACAGACTGACAACTATAGCAATAAGTAATAAACCCTATGACTAATACCACCTGCATAAAGCAGTTTCAACCCAATTGTTCGTTGAGTCCCTTGGGAGCAAGGGTCCCCAACGTGTGTATCCAACGGGCCTCACATTGGAGTAATTTAAGAGGTCGATTTCCACCTCTAATAGAGGCCAGCACATGATCAATCATGCGATAACGAAGGGAAGCAAGGGTATGGGGCACTGTGGCAAAATGCCTGGCTACAGGCTGTTCGCTGTTCCCTGTATTTAGAGCTGCGCGAATAGCTGAACGATGGAGTGCCATACATTCTTTAAAACTTCTCTCGGTCCTACCAATATCTGATTGGACCATTGGGCATAAATTTTTAGCGGCTCTGTTGATCTTAGAACTAGCATTGCTACAATGGCTAGTCCAAATTAATGCTGGAGGTTTATTAGTCTGAACCCTACCATCCAACAGATCCGCCCTATTCAATTTCATAACCTTCTGCTTAGTTTTCTCCAATTCCTGACTATCATAACCCCTATCTAAAAACTTCAATATCATTGCATCCATTTGACTTTCAGCCAACCCGGGGTCAGAGGTAATCCGCTTAACCCGCAATAACTGAGTATGGCAGCCCTCGTTTTAGTGCCATAGGATGGCAACTGTCATTATGAAACAATTATTTCTATCTGTAATTTAGAGTACAAACTAGTTGTAATCTTGGCAAGGTTAATTGAAATCAACACATCCAAAAAATGAATCTGGACATCACTAATGTTATAAGTGAGCTTCACCGGTGATTGACTCAAATTATGTTACTCAATAACATTAATGAGGTCTACCTTTAGGACCCCTCCAAAAACTCAGTAAATCGTCTATATAGCGCGTAAAAAACGCTATTCTAAATGCAATTTCAGAATGAGAAAAAAAAATCTCATACTCAACTGAAAACATAAAAATATTAGCGTACGATTGGGCCACACTGGACCCCATCGCACAGCCAATTAACTGTAAAAAGAAATCGCCATCATACATGAAATAATTTTTTGTCAAAATCAAATACAACAGGTTCCTAACGAATGATAACTCAGGTCCTGTATAATCTGGATACTGATGGAGGTAATTCATAGTGGCAGCCACTCCATCGTCATGGGGAATTATAGTATATAAACTGCATACGTCAATGCAACACAACCAGATCTCCTCTTCAAAACTAGGTAGCATGTTTAGTTTCCTCAATAATGTGGAGGTATCCAAAAGATAACGAGGATGTGATCTAATGGTTGGTTGCATGAGAGCATTCAAATACACCGACACTGGTTGAAATAACGAGTTCCTGGCCGCAATGATTGGGCGACCAGGGGGATTATTTAAAGATTAATGGATTTTGGGAATCGTATAGAGTATCGGCACAATCGGATGTTGCGGAAGTAGAGCCTCTTGTAATTTCGAAGAAATAATATTACTGTGTACAGCTTCAGCCAATACCTTCATTAATTCCTCCTTCAATTCAATGGTAGGGTCTGTTGTCAACCGTTTATAGGTCTTTGTATCATCCAAATGTGTAGCTACTTGTAATTTATAGTCACTCAAATTTTGAACAACCAGGGCACCCCCTTTATCAGCTGGGCGAAAAATCAACTCCGGATTATCAGCCAAGTCATGTAGTGCCTTAAATTCCTGTTTATTTAAGTTTGGCCTGCATTTAGGGAGTTTAGGCACCTAGGTGAAATAGCCGTTATAAGGTAAGATGCACTAGCTTTTTGTTAGTCCTGATGAAAAAGCCACATGTAAACCAGGAAGTGTGTTAATTTAACTCAGAACTCACATTGAACATACATTGTGGATGTATCTAAACAACGCAATCAATTACTACACAAATGCAGTCCAATCCCCAATATATGCAAAGCACAAATCACCATCAAACCAATGTATATGAATCAAATTGACAGCGTGCCTTCCATCCATGGAACGCATCGCCCGGCAAAACTCTGGATGCCTGAAAGACCCACCGGTAGAAAACGACATACCCAAAAGGCATGAGCTGCAGAGTCCAAACTATGTCACCGCCCGATGCATGGAACTTCCGTATGGTTACGCAGAACTCCTGCATTGTCATAAAGGCGGGCCGCCGGCTAGTAATATTATCATGCGCTCCACAGCCATGGAGCACAAGCCAGAACGGCCATAGCATCCAGGCACTAGAACCTCAATTTGCTTCCTAGTGCCCTGAGCTATGAAAAAACAATCCAATCACAAGAGCACAGTCATGTATTAATGGGTTGTGTAAACAGCCCATTGTGAAGATATACCTGGCATTATTATTATCATTTATATGGTGCCACAAGTGTTCCACAGCGCCTTACAAAGTACATAAACAGGTTGACCAGTGATTTAAAGTACAATATAATACATGATGAGGACAAGGATAATATACATTGCTACAGTAGCTACCGTAACACCCAGATAAGCAACAGAGCAAAGCAACCAAGTGTTAGGTGCCCTATTGGGGAGTAAAAAGTAGATAAAAGTAAAGTAAGGAGAAGCACAAGAGGGTTAGAGATCCCTGCTTATAAGAGCTTACATTCTAAAGGGGAGGGGCAGACAAACAGGTGTTACACAGATTGGGTAGACGGGGAGGAAGGAGCATGTAGCTGCAAGTTTAGATGAGAGCTGGAAGGCTTTGATGAAGTAGTGGGTCTTGAGAGACTGTTTGAAGGACCGAAGAGAGGTGTAGAGTCTGACGGGTAGAGGGAGAGAGTTCCAAAGGTGGGGTGCAGCACGGGCAAAATCGTGAGTGGGAGGAAGTAATCAATTGGCATCAGAGGCGGTGTGCATTTGTTGAATGAAGAGGGCGTACAGGAGAGTGAAGTGAGAGGAGGTCAGAGATGTACATAGGAGAGGAATGTGTGAGGGCTTTGTAAGGTGAGTGTGAGAACCTTGAATTGGGTTCTGGAAGGGAAGGGAGCCAGTGGAAGGTTTGTAGGGAAGGGGAGGCAGATGCAGAGGGTTTGGAGAGGAAGATGAGACAATCTGCAGCATTGAGCACAGACTGGAGAGGAGAGCGAAGGGATTTGGAAAGGCCAGATAGGAGGAGGTTACAGTAGTCCAATCTGGAGATGACCAGTGAGTGGATGAGAGTTTTAGTGGCATCCTAGGTGAGAAGGGGTCTAATCTTGGAAATATTTTCAAATAGAAAATGACAGGACTGCGAGAGATTCTGGATATGTGGTTTGAAGGAGAGTGAGGAGTCCAGGATAACTCTAAGACAGCTCACTTTGGGGCTAGAGGAGATAGTTGTGGCATCAATTGATAAAGAAATGGTGGAAAGTGAGGTTATGTTGGAGGGTGGGAAAATGATCAGCTCGGTCTTGGATATATTAAGTTTTAAGTAATCGCTGGGACATCCAGGATAAGCTAGCAGAGACACAGTTGGAGATACGAGTGAGGAGAGCGGGGGAGAGGTCAGGGAAGGAAAGGTAGATCTGAGTATCATCAGAATAGAGATGTAAATGAGGTCAAAAGAGCTGATGAGTTCACTTAGTGAGGATGTATAGAGTGAGAATAGGAGCGGTCCAAGAACAGAACCTTGGGGAAAACCTCTACCGTAAGAGGCTGGGGGGGGGGATTTGGGGAGGGAGAGGAGTCATGAGAGAAGACAGAGGTAGGATAGCCAGGAGAGGGCAGTGTCACATAGACCAAGGGAGTGAAGGATTTGCAGCAGGAGAGGGTGGTCCACAGTGTTGAAAGAAGCAGAAAGGTAAAGGAGAATGAGCAGGGGGTAATGGCCCGTACAGCAAGGAGGTCATTGCTGACTTGTGAGGGCAGTTTCAGTGGAGTGGAGAGAACGGAAGCCACACTGAAAAGGGTCAGGGAGGGAATGGGAGGAAAGAAAGGTGATAAGGCGGTTGTGTACAGCCATGGCCAAAAGTTCTGAGATTGACACAAGTATTGGTTTTCACAAAGTTTGCTGCTTCAGTGTTTTTAGACCTTTTTGTCAGATGTTGCAAACATTTCATAAGTGTCAAAGGCTTTTATTGACAATTACATTACATTAAGTTTATGCAAAGAGTCAATATTTGCAGTGTTGACCCTTCTTTTTCGCCCTGGCATGCTGTGAATCAACTTCTGGGCCACATACTGACTGCTTTGGCTGAGAAGCAACCCCACACATGAATGGTCTCTGGATGCTGTACTGTTGGCATGTCACAGGACTGATGGCAGCGCTCACCATTCCTTCTCTGGACAAGCATTTTTCCAGATGCCTCAGGGGTTTCATCAGAGAAAATAACTTTGCCCCAGTCCTCAGCAGTCCAATCCATAAACCGTTTGAAGAAAATCAGTCTGTCCCTAATGTTTTTTTCTGGAGAGAAGTGGCTTCTTTGCTGCCCTTCTTGACACAAGGCCATCCTCTTCCAAAAGTCTTTGTCCTGTCTCATGCCAACAGTAAAGCATCCTGAGACCATTCATGTGTGGGGTTGCTTCTCAGCAAAGGGAGTGGGCTCACTCACAATTTTGCCTAAGAACACAGCCATGAATAAAGAATGGTACCAAAACATCCTCGAAGAGCAACTTCTCCTAACCATTCAAGGACAGTTTGGTGACAAACAATGCCTTTTCCAGCATGACGGCACACCTTGCCATAAGGCAAAAGTGATAACTAAGTGGCTCAGGGAACAAAACTTTTGAAATTTTGGGTCCATGGCCAGGAAACTCCCCAGCACTTAATCCCATTGAGAGCTTGTGGTCAATCCTCAAGAGGTGGGTGGACAAACAAAAACCCACAATTACTTGTGTCATTCTTGGCCATGGCTGTAAACAACATGCTCAAGGAGCTTGGAGGCAAAAGGGAGGAGAGAGATGGACGGTAGTTGGAGAGTGTGTTAGGATCAAGGGCAGGTTTTTTAAGAATGGGGAAGACATGGGCATGTTTGAATGCAGAAGGGACCTGATGAGAGGGAGATATTAAGGAGGTGGGCAAGATGGGAGCAGGCAGAAGGATAGAGGTAGCGGAGGAGACGTGAAGGGATAGGGTCAAGTGGGTATGTGAAAAATAAGAGGACCAGATGAGGGACATGACTTCCTCTCCAGATACAGGGGAGAAGGATGTCAGTTGGTAAAATGGATAGGGAGGGGTGATCCGGGAAAGGATTTAGATGTGAAGTAAATTTTAGATGTAAAGTCAAGGGCGAGGAGGGGGTGGGCGGAGGAGAGAGTTGAAGATGGTGAAGAGACGCTGGGAATTTGAGGATTGGGAGGAGATGAGGTTCTTGAAATATTACTGTTTAGAGAGGGAAAGGGCAGCACTAATAGGATGAAAGCATAAATTTGAAATGGAGAAAATCTGCCTTAGAGCGTGATCCTCTTCACTGTCGCTCGGCGGTTCGTGAACACTTTTGCAGGTATCTGGTGCATTTGGAATGCCGGGGACAAGAGTGTGGATCTGCAAGGGTGATTAGTGATCACCAGAGCAACAAAATCCAGAGCAGGAGTAAGGGAGGCATTGTATAGGGAAGCGGCTTGTTCAGGGCAGGAGAGAGAGCGGATAGGGGAGAGAAGTGAGTCAAGCAGGGAAGGAAAAGAAACTCAATAGCCTCAATGTTGGGCTTAGTGATGGTGGCCTTAGGAGGTAGAGGAAGTGAAGGACAGAGGGATAGTTTAAAAGAAAGGTGGTGATGGTCACAGAGGGGGAATTGGAGTAATCAGAAATATCACAACGGTGAGTGAAGACCAGGTCAAACTATTGGCCACTCACATCGGAGGGTGAGGTGGACCATTGGAAGAGACCAAATGAAGATGTGAGGGTAAGGAGTCTGGAGGCAGAATATTCTTTGGTGATATCAATTGGAATATTGAAGTCATCTAGGATAATGGAGGGAAGTTCAGAGAAGAGAAAGCGAGGGAGCCAGGAAGCGAAGTTGTCAAGGAATTTGGTAGGAGGGCAAGGGGGGACGGTAAATGACAGCTACTCTCAGGTGTACTGGTTGGAAGAGGCGCATGGCATGAACCTCAAATGTAGAGAAAGGAAGGGATGGTTCAGAGGGTACGAGTAACCTCTGGGATACAAAAGACCCCCACACCACCACCATGGTGACCCCCAGGCTGAGGGTTGTGAGAGAAGGTGAGGCCCCCAGAGGAGAGCGTTGCAGGGAAAGTGGAGTCAGAGGGTGAAATCCAGGTTTCTGTAATGGCTAGGAGATGCGAGTTTGTGGAGATGAAAAGGTCGTGGGTGGCAATGAGTTTATTAGACTGATCTGGCATTCCAGAGGGACAGTGTTTGTTTGTGGGAGAGATGTAAATGAAATTATCAGGGTTGCTGTAACGAGAAAGTGAGATTGATTTGTGTGCTTGAAATGAATGTAGTGGAGAAACAGCGGGCACCAGTGCTGGGAAGGGTACCTGTAGGTGGTGGGCAGGGAGGGAGTTTAATGAGATGTGGGTAAGGTGACATGGAGAGGAGGTTTGGAGGAGGGACTAGTGGTAGGGTAGTAGGACCCATGAGGGGTAGAAGAGAATGAAAGTGGAGTAATGGCAGTATAGAGTGTGGAAGGCAAACAGCGGAGGGGAAGAAGGTGGAGGCGACAAGGGGGAAATGATAAAGGTGGTAGATGGGGCAGAGAATTAGGTAGACACTTAGTGGAGGGGGAAGTGGAAGAACACATGGTAATGGTATGGATGAGTTGAATAGGGGGAGGAAAACTAGATGTATGAATGAGAGAGTGCAGAAGATTTGCAGAGGAGCAAGTAAAAGTACAGTGAAGGAAAAGGTGTCTGCACAATTACCAAAGTTTATTACTAAGTGGAGGAAAGTGGAGATTTAATGGGGAAGAAATGGAATATTGAAGTAAAATGGTTTAGTTCTTTGCCTAGCTTGTCATCTGTCTTCTAAGGTAGGAAGACATTCTATCTAAGAGTTAAACTGAAATTGTCACTGAATATAGTAAGCTTTGAGGTGCTTGTGAAACCAGAGAGCCAGCACAAATATTAGCAAGTAAAGTGTTAAGTTCTTATAGCGAGTAAACAGAGTCCAGTGATGAATGTCCAGGTTATGCAGACAGTAGTGCTTGTAGTGAAGAGATTGTGAACTTACATTTCTTGATTATACTTTGTCCAAATGTTCTGGGTTCAGAATGGTTTGAAGTTAGTGCTCTTCTTCTGTTTAACTTCGGTTTAACACCGGTATAATGCCGAATTTGGTTAGAAATGTAAAGTGCACTTTTAAAATGATGCACTTATAAATATTATGCACCAGCAGCCAAAGGCCTGCAGCCTAAAATGTAACTTAAATACAACATATCTACAAATCATATATATATTTTAATATTAATAATGCATTTTTTTTTTTTTTGAGAGAGAGATTGTGGAAGATGCAGATCATTAAATAAACATGTTCAGAGGATTTATCTCATTCAAGCCCCTGGGGGCCACGGTGTCCAGCTGATGGATCCATCTAGCCTCTTTTTTTTTTTTTTTTTTTAATCAACAGCAGCAGATCCCTGTCACCCCCTCTAGCCAGACGAGGAATCCAATCAATTAGCATGCACTGTAAAGTAGAGATCTGATGACCTTCTTTCAAAAAATGCAGAGCCACAGGTTTGTCTGTGGAGCCCTTGTTGTATGCAAGGCGGATGGACAAACTATGTTGGACATGCGTTCTTTAAATGTTCAGATTGTCTTCCCTACATACATCAGCCCAAGTGGCAAGTGAGGAAGTAGATTACATCATCTAGTTGACAAGTAAGCCTGTGCTCCATTTTATGACCGCTATGCGGATGACAAAAGAATTTTCCAGTTATCAGGGATCTGCTGGTCGTGAATCCAAGATATTTAAAGCAACCATTTCTCTGGGATAGCCAGTTCCTCTTTTCTGAGGACTCTGGATGCATATCTGGTCTCTTTCAAGATGCAGCCTCTGCTGACACTCAGAAGAGGGAAGTTCCTCTTAAGTCTCTTAAATGCTGGGGCAGCAGAGCGCATCGGCCAGTTTTTCTTAATGGACCTTTGTGTAGACCTTAGATTAGTATAACAATAAAGGTTTAAGATCACAGTATCAGTGTGGGCCTTTTTAATCTAGTATGCTTGCCCATCACAATCTTTTTTTGCTCTGGTGAGGCATCTCTCTACATACTTATTGCTATAGCCACGCTCCAAGAATCTATTGTGGCATTCCGCTAGCTGTAGATCGGCCTGTTCTGGGTCTGAGTTATTCCTCAGAACCCTCACAAATTGTGAGACTGGTAGACTAGATTTTAATTGATCAGGGTGATGGCTTGAGGCCCACAACAAAGTATTTCTGTCGGTCTCCTTCCTGAATAATGTATATCCCAGGGTGGAACCTTGACTTAATCACATCCAAAAAGTGCATCCGATTTTCCTCAATAGCGGCTGTGAAATGGATGGGTGTATCCAGATTTAGGTACCACACCATATCAAAAAATGAATCTGTATCTCCTCTCCATATAACAAAAATGCCATCAATGTAAGTCTTAAAGAAAAATAACTTAACAGAAAAATGCTCAAAAATATGTCTCTGCTCATACTGGTGCATGTACAAATTAGCGTAAGATGGCGCCAGGTTGGAACCCACGGTGGTGCCCGCCAATTGTATGAACCTATCAACCTGGTACATAAAGTAGTTTAGCTCCAATACTAAACGTAAAAGACACCATAAATTCAATTGGTGGTCCATCATAAGGGCCGGTTAGGAGCGCTTCCCTGACCGCATGAATCCCACCCTCATGGGGGATTACTGTGTAAAGAGAACAGACATTGAGAGTGCCAAGCAGGCAGGGGCAATGGCCCCAACAGCCTCACTTCACTGAGAAAATATCCGGTATCTTTCAGGTAGGTGTTTGATTTTACAATAGGTTGCAAGAAATAGTCTGTTACAGCCAATTGCTCGTTTTATAAAGACCCTCTTGCAGAAATAATGGGTCGCTTAGGAGGATCATTGAAAAACATATGGATATTGGGCAACGTATATAGTGTTGAACAGATAGGACGATCTACCGTCAAAAATGCTAAAGTCTCCTCACTGATCCACCCCTGTTCATGACCCACATTCAGTAAGTCATCAACCTGTTTCTTAAATCTTACTAATGGGTCAAAATCAACCACCTTGTAGGTGCTTGTATCAGATAGTGGTTTTCACCCCAGGGTGCCACGGCGCACAGTTTGGGAACCACTGTACTATACACTTATAAGACCCTAAACTTATGATTGACGCATGCACAAAGAAAGAATGTTGACCAAACTATATTTTAAAATCAATTTTGACATGTGAAATACGAATGTGACTCCCATTACATTTCTGTTTCCAGACAAAAGGGCTTGGATACAAATTACTCAAATCTATAGAATCGACGTGAATTAATCAATATAGGCCTGTTTAACTTCCTGATTAACTGTGAAGATGTATAAATATTTAATCTGGTGGTGATGCCATTTCCAGTTGCTGCCAGCTTGCTCCATTGTGCTCACGAAGTATTCACCATCCCTAATGTCCTTGATCTCACTCGGGTAATTCTTTCCACCATATTCAACGTAGAACCAATGTTAAGTACATCATCTGAAGTCACTAATGGTTACATTAATATAGTACGATCTTTTAGCAGCATACATATACTAAAATGTTAGAATAAAGGAAATGGAGAGCGCTGAGCTGAGGTAAAATATTTAATTACTTCCAAGAAGATAAAAAATATACTAAAATGTTAACTGTTATGTGAAATTTAATTTTCATGTATTGTGTCCTATATTTCATGGAATGACCCATATATATCTATATGGGTTGGATATGGGATGCCAGTGTTAGGATGCCGGCGCCAGGAATCCGAACAGGGTTAGGATACTGACACCTATAAGTATCCTAACCCTACCTCTATCCAAAAACGTAACCCTCCCCCTCCCACAGCCTAATCCATACCCCACCAGTACCTTAACCCTACTACTTATCGTCTGCATTCTGATCGCCGGTATCCCGACCGGCGGGATTTAAACTATATCCCATGTATGTATGTGTGTGTGTGTGTGTGTGTGTGTGTGTGTATAATTAGAGAGAGAGAGATATAGATATTACACACACACACAATATAGTTTAAATCCCAGCGCTCTGGTTGCTGGCGCCAGGATTGTGACTGGTGTTGATATTCCAGCGTCGGCATTCTGAGCGCCGATGCTGGAATCCCAACAATATGTATATTGTCAGCATGAGAACGTCGCCAGTGACCACTAATGAAATATTAACATGATTAAAATGCACTGGTGGTCTAGTGATGACTTAACTGGTACAGCGGGTCACTTGGTTCCAGCGGTGTCTTCCGGCAGTGGCTTCAGGGTTACTAACGGTGGATCCTGTGTCACTTCAGGTGGTTAGCATGACTAATCTTCCCTATAGTGCCTAACCCTCCATATTATGAATGTCAACATTATGGCTGCATCCCGTAATGACATATTGTGCTTTATGTGACAATAAGGCTACAGGAAGTTTGAAATATTAGGGTGCAGTGCGTGGCTCCTTTCAATTAGGAGATAGTGACCACACTCAGACTTCTTCATGCCTCAGTGATTTTTTTAGCTCAGAGGTTCCCAAACGTGGTCACCAAGCCTCCCCAACAATTCAGGTTTTAGAGACATCCATGGCTAAGCACAGATGATTAAATCAAATTGACTGAGCAGGGTTGCATAAAATTGGATTTAAAAAAAAATAAAAATCAAAAACCTGATTTTATATCAGAATTTTTTTGGAATTAAATAGGATAATATATATATATATATATATATATATATATATATATATATATATATATATATATATATACACATACATACATACATACGTGTGTATATATATATATTATAATTTTTTTATTTTTTTTAAGTAAATGACCTCATTATGTCTCCAAATAACATAATATGACTTGTCTCTTATTTTTTTCATGCAACTGTTCATTTTTTTTTTTTTTTTTAAAGGAGATCTGTCTGTTAGCACGGACCCATTTAAGGTACAGTTCCAGCCCTCATCTCTTCCTTTACAGCTTCCAGAAATAATAGACAAGCTTGGCTATTGATCATATACACTGAAGTGCCAAAAGTCATGGGATAGCAGTGTGTAAAGGCAATGGTAGGTGGCATCATTGTACTGTGACATCTTTGAAATACCCAGACGTGCATCAGTAGTAATCTGACATCTCATGAGTTTGAACGGGCATGATAGTGGGTGCACGGCGGATGGGACATTCCATTTGCGAAGTTGTGCGGACATTCAACATTCCTCAATCTAAGGTGTCATGTTCGTATCGGGAATACCTCATGGAAGGCATTACCGCCAACCATGAACAGCACAGTGGCAGACCACATGTGCTTAATGATCGTGACAGGTGGCATCTGGCCAGAATTGTCCATGGTAACCAAGCGACCCTGGCTTAATTCACATCCACCTTTATTGCTGGAGGTATCAGATGCATGTGCTGCATTCTTTAGCTTAGCTTCCAAGGGATATGGGAGCAGAAGACCTACCAGAGTATCTCTGTTAACGCCAGACAACGCGTCTCGGCTTGAGACTCCTCTAATTGGACCCTGGTGGACTGTCAACATGTGACCTGGTCCGAAGTGACACTGTTAGTTGTTTTGTGCTGATTGTAGGGTTCAGGTGTGTTGCAGATCCCATGAGGACATGGACACCAGTAGGCAACAAGGCAACATGCACCCTTGTTGTGGTTTAATAATTGTGTGAGGTGTGTTCATGTGGCATGGGTTGGTGTTCTCTGGTCCACCAACACGTCATTGACTGGTAACTGCTGACCATTGCTTGCTGACCATTTTCAGCCCTTCGTGGGCTTCATGTACCCCCACAACGATGGAATATTCCAGCAGCAAAATGCACTGTCATTGGTCCAGAGGTGTCCAGAATTGGTTCCAGGAGCATTCTGGAGAGTTCCGGCGAATGGTGTGGCCACCACATACGTCCTACATGAACCCAATAGAGCATTTATGGAACATGGTGGATGGGTCCATTCGCACCCAAGATCCTGCACCTACAAATATCACGAAGCTATGGGTAGGTATCGACATGGGTCAACATCTCTCCAGAGGTCTTCTGTCCACTTGTGGAATCGATGCCATGACAAGTTGCTGCACCATTCGCTGGGCTAGAGGGGGTCCTACACGATACTAGGCATCTATACCATGACTTTTGGCACTTCATTGTAATTGTCAATAGTAATGAGATCCGTTTGTCTCCTGTCTCAGTGATATGCTACATTCATTCTGAATGTTGGTCCAGCACATTTCTGGTGTCTCTTACAGTATCCCTGTGGCACTATGATCTTTCCTTGAAAATTCATGATTTTAACAAATATTATGCATAAAACGTAGTGAAACAAAATTAATTGGTTGTTCAGTTCATACAAGAGATGTGAAGGTTCTCGTTCTTGCAATGGACTGCCTCAGCGGTGATCTGTATTTTATGAATATTGTCTCGGTCCACAAAATAACTGCATTGGGGTATCTGGTAAAGCTGTTTGAGCTACATTTATACATCTTATGTAGGCACATCAATAGAAGGATTGAAGATGTTAGCGTAATAAATAATAGTTTTGAGAATTTGGTGGTTAAAAGTCATGTTGAAACACTGTACATTCAGCTGTAAAGTAGATTTGGTTAGATTCCCTATTTTTGAGGGACACTTGCTTCCCACGTACCTTCTACTCACTCAGTGGAGCCGTCAAAAAAGAGTAGTCTGTATTTTCCTAGAAGTTAACAATATGTCTAAACTATTACACTTGCGATGTTTGAACAGGTAGTATTACGTGTAATTTTTAGTTAAACAGAAAAAAACCCCCCGAAATCTCCAAGAATCTGGGGTAAAAAATTAAGCACTCCTGCTTCTCCGTAAGAAAACAGCAAGAGATCACTGTCTCCTTCTGCTGAAACTATGCCCACAATCTGATTGGCGGCAGGTTGTTCTATCCCCACCAACATCAAGGCTGAGTAATAAAACTACATTTTAGACATATTTTCATGTTTTTGCTTTTAATTTGTATGTTCTTCTGAAGGATGTTTTGCCGAAATTGGATTAAATTTGTGACCAGCTGTAAGAAAGCACGCCTGTAAGTGGAGTTCATTTTGAAAGTGTGTGTAATAAAAATATCCCTCATCATCTTTTTTCCCTTTGCAGTACAGTAGTACGGGAATTAGTTATGAAAATCTTGGTCCAGAAGAATTACATACCCTTCTAACCACGGTAAGGAATTCGGCCCCTCTACCCCATCTGCCAATGTGAGTGAATCTGCATTAATGTATATTTTAATAATAGTCTGGCATCTATTTATCTCCGAACAAGGCTGAATCACAGGGTATATACCAAACATAGGTTGTATTCTCACAGCATTTAAGCCTTGTACTATGATATATTTAGCATTTCTCAATGTTTTCATCAGTAAGGCCTACATTTTCCTATTTGTTCTGCTATAGAATTTGTCTTCGCAAGGAATGACAGAAAATACTATAGTTCTCTGCATCTGTTGTTCATTAAAGCATGTTATGTGCTCTTCTATGCTAAGTAGAGACTTTTACAAATATATGGCATAAAGTTGATTGTAGCATGTGCTTCACAATCTCTTGCATGATGCCACTTAGTACGATTCTTCTTTGAGCCAAGTTTGAGGTGTGGAGTTGCGAGTTCAGTCATGCCCGACTCTCATTCCTGCATCACAGGAATACCAGTGCGTAGGCTCCAATGTGTCACAGCATCCAACACTTACACTCCAGTGTTGATTGGACCCTTCTGGCTGGCACAACTTGGGGTGATACTGTGCTTGAAAGGGAAGAATTAATATCACTTAAGCAACTACTGTTTTCTCCTGAATTTGGTCTCTTGATTCTTTAATCTGAAAAGGCATTCTCTTTGAAATATGTTTCAAACCAACTTGCTAGATCTTATCTTATGCCAGTGAAAAATGTGGCCCACACCTTTCTAATGTTTTTTATTTTTATTTATGCTTAATATCTTTTCTTTTTCCATAAATTGAGCTGCAGAGCAGACAGCTCTACTATTAGCTCTCTGCTGGGACTTCTGCCACTGGCATCATAGCCCCATAATGCTGACTTCACGGCCCAACTGTCCGATGCTTCACATTTTACATTTTCTCAGAGGGGAACGTATCAGTTCCTCTAACCAAGCAGGGGCTCGGCACAGAAGTACTTAGGAGAAACAATGTGATCATTTCCTCTCTGGAGCTGTACAACAGCCAAAAGGAGGGAGGGTGGGTTGATTAGTGCAGTTCAGTCTGCAGTGTGTGTAACCAAATTTGCTACATTTCTGGTCACTTATGTTACGTGTTTTCAACCCTAGTCCTCCCTCACTTCCCTTAGTTCATGTTTTCAGGATTTTTCTCTGAGGAAACAGGTGGGATAATTACTGACCCAGCAAGATAGATTACATCACCTACGTGGTTAACCACTGAACCAGCTAATTTTTATTTATTTTTTCCTAAAAAATAATGCTCATAAATTTTATTTTTAATTTTTTTAATTAAGAAAACATTTTTAAAATCCTGTGTGATTGTAAGCTCTCACACGATTAAATATTATGCTGGATAACAAACTTTTTAAATAACTGGAGTGTTTATTCATAATTTTATAAGTCTGTAATGCTCTTTCACGCCACTGCAGCACGTTATGTTAAGAGGTACTGTAGATGCTTCTCTAACACAGAAACACACTGAATGCTTGTGAGACTTGCTTAGAAGAAAAGTGCTGTTTGATCTGGTGTAGGCGGGAAGCCGACGGACGAAATCCCGACTGCCGGCTTCCCTACTGTCTAATCCCGGCAAGTATCTAATGAAATCCCGACGCCTGTCATTAGACCTACGCCGGGAGCCCAACACCCGGCTTACTGATTGAAGGTAAGTCGGGGGGAGGGGAAGGGTTAGGTTAGGGGCTCCCTGGGGGGACTTAGGGTTAGGAACCCCCCCGGGAGGTTAGGGTTAGGCCAGGGGTAGGGGGGTTTGTGGTTGGGCACCCCCGGGGGGGAGATTAGGGTTAGGCTGCGGGGAAGGGGGGGGTTAGGCACTTGTGGGGAGGTTAGGGTTAGGCACCCCTAATTTAGGGTTAGGGGGGGTTTAGGTTAGTAAATAGAAAATTCTTACCTGTTGGGATCTTCACTGCCGGGCTTCAGCTGTCAGGATTTCAACCATCGGCCATGCGCCCGGCGGTAAATCATACTGATCTCGGTGTAGGCATATGCAGAGGCAGGGCCTTTGATGTCACAGAAGTCTGAACTGAGAGAGTCCCCTTTCATATCCATTTAGGACACCAAAATTGGAGTTTCAGATATCATCTGTATTGTAAAGTGGGGAGATATTCCAATGCAGCTCCTGTTATAATGTATTGTTTCCACTGATCAATTGATTTTACTTACATAGTTCTAATCAGAAAGCTTATACAGTGAGTTCAGAAAGTCCCTCCGCAGTGACATTGGGGTAGATGTATGAAGCAGTGAAAAGAGTGGAGGAGTTACCCATGGCAACCAATCAGCGCCTACCTATTATTTTATAGAATGTACTTGATAAATGCAACGTCAAAGCTGATTGGTTGCCATGGGCAACTTCACTCATTTCACTGCTTCATCTACCCCAGTGTGCTAAGTGTGACAGATAGTGATGGCTCCAGAGGTGGGTCTGCAGCGCAGTCCAAAATTCAAATAGCGGAGCCACACCAACTGTCACCCCAAATGCTGCCAAACATCACTGGTCAGGACTCGCTATTTGAATTTTGGGCTGTCACACACACTATCACAGTCACTGCAGAGGGACTTTCCAAACTGCCTGTATTATAGGTATAAGTGGTCATTCACCCCATGTCTGTTTTAGAGTGCCCTCCCGCGCAGATCCCTGTTCTTCCTTAGCCATAGGGAAGTTTCTAATGAGGTCTTTATTGTGAATCACAGTAATTTTATTTTTACATAAATGTAATGATCATCAGCGGCCGGTATGCTTAGTAACTTTCTCTGCAGATCTTCTGTCTTGGCTCTAACAAGTGTTAATGTAAATTTTCTTTGATTGCTTTCTCATAGCAATGTGGTGTAATATCTGAGCATACCAAGAAGATGTGCACCAGGTAAGTGTTATCGTTTTCTTGTCGTAGAATGTTTATAAATCCAATGGATGTTTGTTTTTGTGTTTTGTTTTTTTTCTGTAGTAGAAGAATGGAAATAACAATTTCACATAAAATAGCTGCAACACTACTCAATGCAGTACTATTAGCTGGGGGATGTAGTTATGTGACCACCGCACTGGATGCTGACGATTGAAATCCTGGTGACAGAATCCCGACAGTTGGCATGCCAATGCCGGGGGGAGGGGGGTTTAGGTTTAGGCACTATGGGGGGAGAGTTGGAATTAGGCAGGCACTAACGGGGAGGGTTAGGGTGCAGGGGGGGAGGGATGGGTGGGGGGGTGTTGGAATACTTCCTCCGGCCTGTTGGGATTCTGAGCATCGGGATGCCACTGTCTGTCTGTATTTTGTGTATTTTAACAGCTGGTATCCCGACTGGTCTCCCATACCCAACCCTTAGCTGTAATAGTCAGAACACATACAGTCAGTCAGAAGCAGCTAGTTAATGCTGCTGGTGAAACCATCATAAGAAAACCTTTTACACCAGGTCTCTCTTACCCATGAAATATGACTCCTGGGGATGCCTGCAAGGTTATGTTGCATCTCCACGGGTGTGCTAAAAATACACACCCTTACTGTACTCTACTTCCCATTGCCCACTCTCATTCTGCCTCTCCAGATATAAGGGGCTACATTTCTAATGCTGGGTATACACTTGCAGGTCAACTCTGCAGATCAGATAAATGCTCTGACCCGACAGCGATTTTCTGATCAATGTGCATCCTGTACACACTGAGCAATATTTAGCTCACTGTTTGATTTAATCAGTTAGGTTGGGGATTGGAATTTTTAAGCGGTACATAAAATCCCGACCTCCCGATCCGACTGTTGCAGCAGCGTTTTTGAAGACCTTTATCGGCTAACACAACTGTAATGCACTATATAAGAGGTTCCCAAACGCCGTCCTTAGGGCACCCCAACAGTTAATGTCTTAGATATATCCATGGTTGAGCACAGGTGATTAAATCAAATTGTCTGAGGTACTAATTAAGTCACCTGTCTACAAGCATGGATAGCCTTAAAACCTGGACTGTTAGGGTGACTTAAGGACCGAGTTTGGGAACCTCTGCACTATACAATTGTCAGGCCCATCATACAAATTTCAGCTGATATGCCCGATAATTGTATTGTGTGTACCCAGCTTAACATACGCTAAGATCTGAATATGGATGTAATAAGGTACACATTTGCAGTATGGAAATGTTATATTTTCTCCTTCCTCCATCTGGGGGACACTTCTTGAACATAGTAAGGGTTGTGGAGCTACCATTTAGTAGGTACATTTTTCTTTTAAAGGTGTATATAAACTCCTACAACTGCTTGCTCAGGTTTAAAATTAAGTGCTAAAGGCGTTAGAAGAATAAACAAAAAACTCCACAAAAACGTGTTATTAACCTAGTGCTTTTTTATCTGCACCTTATCTGTTACCACCACTCTCCTTACCTTCAGCGACTGCAGTAGGCTTGAGGATGCCGGCGGTCTCTTGGGCAGTCGGCTGTGTTGGGGTGCATGCACCGGCTGGCCAGGTGTCCTTGCAGACTGATGTAGCTTCCAGTCTGGCAGCGGCGGCCCGGACATGCCACCAAAAGGTTGTAGCAGTAAATCGTACCTGCACTGGCGGCTAGTTGAGACCAGGACCTGCTGTTGCTGAGGTTCAGCAGGGAATAGTGGCTTGGTAGTTGTGAGGTAAACTATGCCTGCACCAACAGGTAGTTAAGACCAGGACCTGCTGCTGTTGAGGCTCAGCCGGCAGGAAGCACAGCTGCAGGTACCAGGAGAGTCTGCTGAAGGTTCCTGGTAGCAGAGGAAAGGCGCAGCAGCAAGAACCAGTTCTTCCGCCGGGCTCAGCAGGTAGTCCAACTACAATTGCAGCGTTTGTAGGGGAACACAAGCTCCATCTTAGGATCTATATGAGAAAGCAGCGCTGGAGGAAATGCAGGCGCACTCTTCTGTGAAACACTGCTACCAGGCCAGTACAGATTCTGTCAGCTAGCAGCTGGAAGTAGTCCAAACCAGGCCACCCTCCCTAGTGGGGGAGGGGGGGATTTGCTGGACCTATGGCAATAGCTTCCTTTCACCCTAAAGACAGGGTCAAAGTTGGAGTGGATATACCTAGTTTCTACCCTTAACCAGAAAGGTAACATGCTGTGGTAAGGCTGATCATCAGACAGCCTGGAGGAGTTGCAGCACATGGTACAGTCCAACACCTGCAAAGAGGATCTTCTGATGACTGCAGTATTTTTCTCCTTGTTCATACTTTTGTTAAAAATGTCTGAAACAGGGAGTACATCCAAGGCCAAACCTGGAGGAGGGAAAAGTAGTTCACTTAATTTTTGTTAGCTGTCAGGCTAAATTACGTAGTGGGGACATGCATGCTCACTGTGCTGTCTGCAAGGACACCAGTGATCTGCGGTTACAGAGGTCCCCAGTGACCCTGTGGAGGAACCTGCTTGGGCTTAGTCTTTCGCTCTGCCCATAGCTTCTGTTAATGTGAAATTTGTCTAATTTTGTGTTTAGTCAGAGTAACAAAATTGCTGATACTCAATTGGGTTCATCTAAATTGGACCAGAGTGGTACACAGACAGTTTTTCTTCTGGGGGGTCCAGAACCTTGTGGTCCCGGGAGGTGCCATCCTGTGCCAGGGCGATGGAGAGGACTGCTTTAGGGTCTGGAAAGGACATTCTCTTCATTAGAGAAAATTGTAATCTTCAGCTAGGCCCAAGATGTGTAAGCGGCAGTTTATGGAGCATTTGCTGGGATTTTCGGATTCTGATGTTTCCTCGGAAGAGGAAGGACATCAGGAAGATTTTGAATTTGAGGAATATGTATTCATTACGAAAGAAGGATCAAGCGTTAGAGGGTTAGATGACCTGGTTAAAACAGTGCGTCAGGTTCTTGACCTTGGATAAATTGAAAATCGGGATACCCTGTCCGATTTATTTATAACTAATTCTCCAGGATAATTCAGCATGACAGGAAGGGCATACACCCAGAAGTGTCTTTGGTGGGTGCCCGTCTACTGTCGTTCAGGGGCCAATGGAGAAGGTCCTCTACAGACAGGTATAATAGAAAATGGTTAAGTTATCGCTCTTTTGGGTCCGCAACCAAGAAGGGTACTTCAACAGGGCTACCAGACGGCACAGAAGTGTCTGGCTTAAACTCTTCAGGAGATGTTGTCCCAGAATCCAAAGAGATATAGGATTTTATTCCAATTTTTTGGTCCAAAAACCAGATAGGAGTCACAGACCCATTTTAAATTTAAAGGACTTAAATACAAGACTGAGAATGGACAAATTCAGAATGGAATTGGTAAGATCCAGTCATAAACGGAATGGAGGGAAACTAGTTTCTGGCATGTATAAATCTCAAGGATGCCCATCTTCACGTGCCCATTTGGGAAGACCATCAATGTCTTTTAAGATATGCGGTTGGAGGAAGCCTTTTCCTACTCAGGGGTCTTCCTTTTGGTTGAGCTCCTAAATTTTTTTTTACAAAGGTCATGGCAGGCCTCCTAAGAGCTATGGGAATAAAGATTGTTCCCTATCTAGACTATTTTCTTTTCAAGGCAGATTCACTTGTTTCTATTCAGTCCCATGGCTGGGTTATCAATTTGCGAAAGTCCAAAGTGATTCCCAATCGATTTGTATGAGGTTTTTAGACCGCATGTTTAATACCAAACAAGCCAGGGCCTTCTTGCCAACAGAAAAGATCAGACACATACAAAATTTAGTTTAAAAACTTTTGAAGGTCAGGAGTCGGTTCTTTGTTGTATGAAACTATTAAAGAAGATCTTGTTCAAAGCAGTCCAGTAGGCAAGGCTGCATTCGAATTAAACATTCTAAAAGCTTGGTTGTGTTCCAAATATTGGCTTTCAACTCAGCAGTAGCATGCATAAATCAGTTGGCGAGGGTGACGACAAGAAGTTCCCTGGCCATGAGACAGTCGTTTCAGATCCTATCTTGGGCAGTGATCCATGTTCCAGCAATATCTGCATTCTTTATTCCATGAATACAGAATAGGAAGAAGGACTTTCTGAGCGCCAGTCTATTCTTCCAGGGGAATGGTCTCTGCATCTGGAAGTTGCAAACAGTCTGATAGAGTAGTGGAGGTCAGCCACAGATGGACCTTATGGCTCCTCGGCTCAACAGCAAGATGGACTAGTTTTGTTGCAGAGTCAGGGATCTATTAGCTTTCCTAATAGATGCTATGATGGTACCTTTTAACTTTCTTCTGGGTTACATTTTTCCATCCATGCTTCCTCAAGAAGATAAAAAAAGGAAGGAATTCCAGTAATATTAGTAGCATCAGACTGACCAAGGAGAGTTTGGTACTCTGAGATACTAAACATGGCAGTGGATCTGGGGATCAGTCTTCCACTTTGACAGGACCTGTTGTCTAGAGCTGATTGTATGTCAGGACATCCAACAGTTACGTTTTATGGCATGGCTTTTGCAGCCAAGACTTTAAAGAAGGGTTTCTCGGATTCAGTGGTTCAGACTATGGGCTCAATTCAGACCCGCTCGCTAGATGCGTACGCTCGTTCCCAACGTATACAAATTCGGAACACACCCAGCAAGGCAGGCGATCGCAAGGCATAAGCACGCCCACTATGTCTTGCCGTGCGTTCACTTTGTGTATGTGGACGCCCACCAGCCTGTCTTAAGACGCACACTTGCGCACGTCATCTCCTGGAAGTGTATGCAACAATCGGTTCTTCGGGTACCATCGGAAGCGAACGCAGGGCTTGAGGTAGACCAGTGTTGGCTAACCTTGACACTCCAGCTGTTATGGAACTACATAACCCAGCATGCACTGCTACAGTTTTGCTATTAAGGCATGCTAAAACTGTGGCAGGGCATGCTGGGATATATAGTTTCACAACAGCTGGAGTGTCAAGGTTAGCCAACACTGTGGTAGACTATACCCTGCCGCAAGCACTGCGAGCACTTCACTGTAAAAAACAGTCAGGTAATGTGTACTATGACGCTGCCTGTTAATTATGCACGCCTCTGAAACTGTGTTAAGACGCTCAGGCACGCCTGCATTTGTACCTCCACTCCCTCGTTTCTAGTGGCCTGCCCCTGTTACCACCCACAAACGGCTTCTCCTGTCACTCACTCTGCTGGGCTGTCTATGCTCTGTGAGCGAACACTTCCCGATCTTTCGCAGTGGTTCGCGCACTGTGATGCATGCGCACGATGCAAGCCATCGGCAGCTAAGAGCGAACGTAATCAGACAACTAACAGTCTGGCAATGTTCTATTGCTTGGTGTAATAAGGAGAAGGTTTCTTATTCTACTTTTTCGTTACCAATTCTTTTTTTTCTTTAGGCAGACCTCAATTTGGGTCTTGGGTTAGGTTCCCTTGAGGTACAAGTCTCTCTTTTTTCAGAAATAGACCACATTACTGGCATCCCATTGAGCCTTGGGATCTAAATATTGTACTATCAGCACTTCAGTTGCCTCCCTTTGAACCTTTGCAGGAGGTAGACCTGAAGTGGGCGAGGTGAACCTCCTGAAGATATCCTCTTAGAAGAAACGCGTTTTTAGTAGAGCATTATCACATTTGCCTGCACGGACAATCCTTGTATCAGCAAGTTGCATTTTGCACCTACTTGCCGCCCACCACTGTGCTCTGGGACACCTCTGAGTAAACAGCCAGAGACAGGACGCTGTACCTAATTGTGGCTATGACAGGCAAATGAATGCTCGGGAGCTGGCACTACCAGGCAGTACCTCTTCTCTTCTCCTGTTGCACACCACTGTTTGCATATAGCGCAGACAGGACGCCGCATTTTTCCACCACGGCCATAACAGACCACGGAGGACTGCTGAGCTGACAGCTACACTTAACATAGGACAGTGTTCTGAGGAAACCGTAGTAGAGGACATTTGCTTGTGCCCTCATTACCCAATTAGCACACTTTTTTTTTTCTTTTATACCAGCAAATGGATATCTAAATCTTCCAATAGAAGTTAATGAGGTGAGATTGTCTTTACATTTCCCGCAGCCGGACACAGCTGTTTGGAATACTATTACAAATACACAATTTTACATGAATACTTTGAGTATCCAAAGCATTTTTTATGATATTTGCAGCAAAGACTTGCTGCTACAGTACATATTATAAGATAGTTGCAAGTATTTTGTCTTTAGAAAGATTGTAACAAGGGCTGATGCATTGTTTCAGTATTAAATTATGGTATTTTGACCATTTTATTGGCTTGAATTGATGCATATTTTCTTAATACCACTATACAAAATGTTTTTTATATTGATGTGACTATATATCTGTTTTTCTTTTCAATGGCAGTTAAGTAGCGTTTGGTTTGTATTTGTTTGTGCTAAGGTATAATTTGGCACTTAAACTGGGTAACTGGGGCGGAAGGATGGCTTTGGCTGATGAGGATTACATGTTTGGTGCATCCTGGGACAAACCACTTTTATGTGGAAATTGCAGGTCCACATTCAGAAAATAATTAGCAGGGTAATGATATGGAGAGGTATGGCAGTATTTCACTGGAATACTAGTCGGTTGCCTCTGAAATATGTTGGTTAAATCTATTCTGTTCCTCTTCAACCATACAGGTCGCTACGTTGTCCCCAACACACCGATGATCAGCGTCGTTCTGTCAGGGTTTACCTCCTAGGCTCTTCTGCGTAAGTTTTTATTATATATGGCTTCATACTTTAGAAGCTCCTGATTAAAGTTTAAAAAATGCAAAAGTCCAAACCGGAATGGGGAAAGGCACACTTCGATTTAGCCCCATATGTTCCACTGCACACCATTCATTCCAGTGGTTCCAACACTGTCCCTCGATTTTAACATAAGTGGCTCATTTTTCAAGAGACTGACTGGTATAGGGCTGTATCACATGCTTATAAAAGGCCACTGTAGGCAGGGCTACTGTCCAGCACTACATTGTTAACACCACTCTTTTTCTCTTTTTACACAGTTCTCTCCCGGAGGCTGATGGCAGTACGGATAATGACAGTTTTGATGTGGTAGAGGGACAGGCGCTAATGAGTCGACTGCCATGGGATGGATCATCTGATATCTCTCCATCTGACTCTGCCTCCTCCAAAGCCAGTAAGAAATTTAAGAGGCAGTGAAAGGGTGTTGTAAGGCTATTAGAAATATCTTATTTCATCCTTTACTATAAAAAAAGAAAGAAAGAAGGAAGAAAGAACTCTCTGGTTGGGGTCACTCTTAAATTGTAATAATTACGTAATTAATAAATAACTTTTTATAGATATGCATTAAAATAACTTCCATTGTACAGTACAAATCCTAAATAGAAGTAATTAAATGGACATACAAGGACAAAACAAAAAACAGAACAGACGCGCGTTTCACGAGCTGCTTCCTCAGATACTGGTGAGAGCGCACAGCTTACCTATAGCCTATGTGTCAGCGAATCAGAGGGCCAGGTCCTGCTGTGCAGTATGTAAGACGCCCAGTGATAGGTCGTATTAAGCTCCCTCCTGATTGGCCCAGATTCGGGAAACCAGGAAGAGTAAAAGCAAAAATAGCTGCACGTGGCTAATTAAATAAATGGGAGTTAACGCTGTGTAAAAATGTATTAATAATAGTGCTGGCTGCAAATACTTTGTATATTAGTTGACCACCACAACGAATGGAGAATATAAAATAGTAGTAAGAGAAGAACATATAGAAGAGGGGGCGGAGGGAAAGGGGGGGGGGGGGGGAGAGGAGAAAGGGATTGTGTGTAGAGTGTAATTACATGAGTAGGGAGGCATATAAATGAGTGGATATGACAAAGAGATGGAAATAAGGAAGAGAGGATAATATAATAATAAATAATAGATTATATGGCGTGTATTGATGTGAGTGAGCAATACAGCAAAGGTGAAGTGTAGCACATAGCGGTGAGTGGTGGGGTTTAGGAATAAGCATGTTAAATAGTATAGCTATAGAATGTAGTTGATGAAGAAAAATGTGTCAAATGTATAAATGAAGTGAGTAAATGGATAATATGAATATAATGATGTGTGATGTTGAAAATAAATAAGATATGAAAAAATAATAAAATAAAAATAAAAACAGGGAGAAAATGAAATTAATTAGAATAGTATGAGTGAATCCTAATAGATTGAATACATATGGATAAAAATTGTGCAGAAAACATATATATATATCTATATATACGTACATACATACATACATACATGCATACATACACACCCATAGGGAAAAAATCATATATATGTGATTATAGGTAGTGATAGTATATGTCCAATGCAAACCAGAGAGTTCTTTCTTCCTTCTTTCTTTTTTTCTATTGATTTATACTCTCAGGGGAGCACCTCCACTTTGTTTATCTTCCTACACCCCTATTGATTATAGGGTTTTGGATCCTGATGATTGTGGATTTTTCATATGACTCTACCCTATACATATTTTTTTGATGATATCTCCTCATCCTGTGCTCATCTACCTTCCCCCATTCCCTTCCCTTGGTTTTTGCTTCATCCTTTACTATGTCAGATTTATGACCGTAGACCACTAGATCCTACCTGATGGTATATGGTCAGACAGAGGTGGCACAGACACCCAGTGTGCACTCTGATACCCCCGTGCGCCGGAGTCGCCCCAGGATGAAAGTCACCGAAGATACTGGGCTGCCCCCAGAGCGGAGACTGGGCTGTCTGCTCCTCTTCTATGACAGGAGCGGGTGCTGCAGCGTGATATTCTCCTGCAGCACCCGGCTCCTGTCACTGAAGAGGAGCTGGCATTTTGGTGTCACCCCTTCCGAGGTTGACACCTTTGTGCAGCCCGCAACCCCTCATGACGCCACTGCGATCATACAGACATTGCACCAAACATACTTTGTCATTTTATAGATTGGTTTAAATGGTACCCTTTGTCTAGACGCCAAGAAAGCAGCCATTTTGTGGGCTCAGTCAATAGTCATTAGATATTAACTACGATATGCCTCAGCGCTGTCACTCGTTCATAAAAATCTGCTGTATTCTGATAAATCTAGTCTCCTATCACAACATTGTGCATGTTATAGCAATTCTAGGAGGTATTTGAGTTTTAGTCCCCACTTCACATGCTGGCTGCAAGTCCTGTCCCACAAGGATGAAAGGGTTGTCTATATGTGGATATTCTGTGTTACCACAAGTCAGTGTCATGCCCAGTTGGCAAGGCAATGATTTGTGGGCCTTGTAAATAACATTGCCTACAAGTCTATTCTCCTCAACAAAATTTCTTACCTTTCAATAGAAAATAACTTTATAGGAAAAAATATTGCGTCCTTGTATTACATCATTGTATTTCCTGTTATCTGGCTCCTAGGTACAAATAACTCAGATACTCGGAAACCCAAGAAGAAAAAGCCAAGTCACATCAACTTGGGCAGTGCGGGGGGTGCCAGCAAAAAAAAGAAACCCAAAGCCCCCGCCCCGCTGACACCAGGAATGTACAGTGAACTCAACTGAGAGGAAGGATGTTTTGGTGTAATGGACCGTAAATCTGTGGGCCATTCTATACATGGGCTGTTACCTCTGCCTGCTTAGCCCACTGGCTGCAAATGGTTGATACCAGCCTCACCCCTTGTCCCCAATAATAAACCCTCTACTGTGAAGAAAAAAAAAAAAAAAACGCCCTGTAAGGCAGTGTACCTTCCCACAAAGTCCATATCTGGCATCTCTGCGTGCTGCCATGTTTTGTATGCTGCATCTGTGCTGCCTGGCTACCAGTGATGTCCTGTGTGGTCCTCAGAACTTTAATGGTAGGAGTGGGGTTAGGGGGAGGGGATTTAAGAGACAACGTGAGGACAAATGGAGTCCTTTTTTTTAAGACTAAAACTCTTTAGTCATGAAGAGTTAGACTTCTGCTGCTGAGTCGTATAGCGACATTGGGTCTTTCAATGGATAACTGGACTCTGTAACACAACAGAACTCGACTCCTTGTGCTGTAACTCTCATCTCTGGAACGTTCTGGAATGTGAGACTATAAACTTGAAGACTTGCAAAACCACATATGACCTCATCACTTCTGACATGAAGTGTTCTGGTGTGGGCCCCAACACAACTGAGGGGCACCAAAGTGTTTCTGCCTTTGGCAGGTGAATGGTTAATTGTTAATCTTGCACGTATTAAAAATTCACACTAAGTATTTCATTGTAAGCAGATTTGCTTTATTGTAAATGTGTATAGTGGGAGCATTACATTGACATGTTTAATGAGATAAAGAGCCACTTCTGTTGGAAAAGTGTTTCTTTATGATGGAAACAAATTGCTTCCTTGGTTAAAGGAAATCATTTTATTGTGGGTATAGTCTTGACAGTATGCACATAGGGGATTATTTTGCTTTGATAATGTCTTATGAAATTGTGTATCCGTTAACTATTAAAGGATGCATTTGGCAGCAAATACACAGGAAGAATATACATGTTAAAACATAGGGCAGAGTGATGGTTATCATTGCTGTTCTACAGTGCTTGGGCCATGGATTCATTCTGATCATCGTTGTGGTATTTGTATGAGTTTCCTCCTGTGTGTACAATCATTGGGGAGAGCATTAAAACTGTTAGGAGCAGGGAATATGTGAATGATTAACTATTCTGTTGAGTTACATGGTGGACATAAAAAAAAATATATATATATATATATATATATATATATATATATATATAAAAAAAACCTCCCCTGAGGTAGATGTTCATGTGCATATTCATTCAGTAGTGCAGGGCATATCCATGGCCTGATAGGTGAATTTTGACACTCAATTTTGGGGGCATGGTTACAACTTCCTTGCAAACATTCTGACCCCCTCCCCCTTTCCTCCTCCGCACGGCACTCCATGGTTATAACCATGGAATCAATTGACATGCTTATCTATCCTTTAGTTAAGATTGTCTTATGTTTTAGGTGTGGCCTGAGCATTGATGGGATGGTTTAATTGGATGTGGCCATCACACAAGAACCATGGTTAGGCTTTAGAACATGCTAGGCTGCCCTCCAACTCCTGTCCCATTATATACACTGGCAGTGATGGGTGTAGTAGGTTTGGATGACAAAATGTCCCCCATAACAATAAATATCTTAATATCTGATCTATACATTACAGAAATAGAGCACTCTATTGACTGATATACAGATATATTAACTAATGTACAATACAGAGAGACACTGCATTATACTAACATTTTAACACATCTGTAATGAGTTTGCATGCTGGGGTAACTGCATACTGATGGATGCTGGGAGTAGTTCAGTGACTGCGGATGCTGTGAGAGTAATATAAGTGTATATGGGAATAATACAATGGTCTTGATTTTAAGACTTGTTTTATTTTTTTATTTATATTCTGACTTATTTTTCTGATTATACTTTTGTGAATATTGTACTATTGCCCTAGAGAGACCATTGTTATAGAATTCCTTGTGTCTGCTGCAGACTAGATGTTATACCTGAGCTATACCTGATGCTTTAAGCAGCCACAGATGCTGTACATGTACCATCTATAGGAAGCATCTCATGAAGTCAGCACAGACCTATGTAAATTAGTGTAATACACTGTGATGTGCAGTCTGGGAAATTGCTTTACAGCGTGTGGTGTGTTTTGAGTAGGCTTCTGCTCCTTCACCTTATCTATGGGGGTTGTAAAACACAACACTTTTGTTTTATTCCCGATATTCAAAAGGGCAATGCTTTTACTAACCAGACATGGCTAAAAAAAAAAAAAGCTTTGCCCTTTTAAAATATTGGGCATAAACACGAACAGAAGAATCAGCAGCAGTGCCAGTGTACTGCGCTGCACAGAGCAGGCATATCTGCCCTCCCGGTCGGCTCCACCTCCGCGTCTCCTCACTGACTGAGACGAGGCGTGGCTGTGATCCGGGAATGTCCTGACTGCCAGCATCAGTCAGTGAGGAGAGATGGAACCGACCGGGAGAGTACATGTGCCTGGCCAGCACACTGTTGAAGGAGGACGCAACCACGTAGCAGAGGTAAGTCGAGTGGGGACGATGACATTTTGCTATGGGGCCACCCAGGTCCACTTATGGCACTGGTTCTGATATGTGCCTTTTGGAAGCTCAATTAACTGGAGGTAAGGTGTGGTCCTTGAAGAAACCATAAGTTGGCTGGATATATCAATCCACTTTTGTCATTATTGTAGGGGCAAAGTTCCCGATTCCCAAAGTACAATTGTTTTTGTAGCGCCACCCTATGTCTTTTAATTGGTACCATTGTGTTTGCAGCGCCACACCACTTTCTTTTGTAAAGTTCCCCTTCTGCCAGAGTCCTGTAACACAAACTCATTGTCTAGAGATGTCAAAACATTAGCTAATTTACTTGCTGTAAGGCTTAATGCAGTGATTACCACTACAGTTCACCCTGACCAGACCGGGTTCATGCCTGGAAACTCTACAAGGCAGAATCTTTGCTGTTTGTTTTATCACCAATGGCCTATGTTACAGGTTGGGGGCCGTTGTATTGGAAAATTTTGGGTGTCAAATTTTCCTGGCGGGTTTAGTTGTTCTACTCTTCCCCGGCTGCACATTTATCTGTTAATCATTATGCAACAACTCCATTTACACTGTAGGAGCACTTGGTAAGGCATGTTGGTTGTTGAACCGCTGGCATGTCTGGTATGTTTCAATCCTGACATTCAAGGCCTTCGGGCTGGTGGTGTTGTGGGTACGATTGCTTTATATGCAGACGACATGCTTCTGTTTCTGGCCGATGCACATGATTCCCTCATCACCCTACTGCAGGTAGTTGAAAGGCCAGAAAAGCCTCCAAAAATATCAATCTATTGGACAAAGTCTAGGATCTTTCCTATTCGTTGTTCTATTCCTCCCCTCCCTGGATGCAATGTAATAGGGTCCGAGTTGTCTTGACTCGCTGCAAGAATGTTCCAAAACTCATAGGATGTTATAGCCTGCGATTTAGAAGGTGTCTATGTAACTGGCATGTGACACCATGCAAGTTTTCTGACTGTGGAGCCCGCAAAAAATTCAGCTCATAGGAACTCGGCAGAAACTCCATTGCTACACCCACACAGGTGAAATGAATGTAGGTGGGGTTTAATTAGTGCCAATGGACTTCTTCAGTGTTAATGCCGGTATCTGGACTTTAGATAGACTGTAAAAAGGTCGATAGTGTCTAGATAGACCCCAGATGTTAGTTAATAGATAAACAGGGACAAAAGGTTTTCATAAAACAAAGTTGAAAGGTCGCACCAAAGAAAAGACATCAAGTGTCAATTTATGCAACATGACCCATATTAATGTAAATATTTCTTACCAGTTATTTTAATGTGTATAAATATTACTATGGGGTGCTAATCCAGGACTAATGACAGTAATCCTCACAAAACATAGAAAAAGTAGTCCCTATAATGGAGTGCACTTATATTGCCATCAATAAGGGACAAAAGGTTGAATCAGTAAAGGTTGACATGGAAGAAGTTCGACAGGTACAGATTGTCGACATGGTGAAAAAGTTGACGACACATGGTTCATGATTTTTTTTATTTTTTTTTTGAAGGTTTAGACACCTACTCCAACGTTTAGGGTTAGGGTGAAGATTAGGGTCAGAAAAAAAAAAAGGTTGACCATTTGTGTGTCTTTTTGACCATGTCGACCATTTATACCAGTCAACCCTCTTCCATGTCCACCTTTTTTACTGTCCCTTTTATCTTTTACACCATAACTCAGTGGTTCCCAAACTTTTTTGAATCACGACGCCCTAGAGTATCAGCAGTGTTTTCACGGCACCCCTAAGCCAAATGTTTGTTATTGAGAAATTCAGAAAAAAATGTAGTAAAGTAAATTGTGCTTACCTGTCATCTTTAGGTTCAGTTATGTGGTGGTGGACATGATTGTGGTTCTGTTTGTCCACATATTTAAATTACATTTACCATAAATAATTTGATTTTGTGCTACACCACCAACCTGAGGCACCCCTGCAAGTGTCCCGAGGCACCCTAAGGTAGCACACAGTTTGGGAACCACTGTCATAACTGTTAATGCCTCAGATGATATACAGTAAAGTAGCATATTGAACTCACTAGCCGAAATGTCTTAATAGTTCTGTGCAAGTTTATAACTTGCAGCCTATTACATCCAGTGAGTTGTATGTTTTTAATGGAAAACCTCTGAACAGCATGTTTGGGCGATGCTAGAAGTTGTAATGCGAGCTTAAAGCGAATATGCATGTTCTCTAGCGGTAAAATTGCACTTTTTTCAAACTCTGACCCTATTAAATTTTACCTCCCTTGTCTGTTGCAGTGGACTTTAAAAATTCAGTTTCAATGACCCTACTGTTGTGCTAGGTTTTGTATGTGAATCTGGTTTTGAGTCTCTGGCAGGAGTCTGGGGTTGGTGTCTGGAAGTTGGCTGTTCTGATATACTTTCTGCTTATGGAATGATGTGTATGAGAATGCTGGAATGGTACGGAGTCATACTAGAGGTTGGTTATCTGATTGAGAACCTGTGTCCTATATCATCGGTTCCAAACTCTGTCCTCAGGACCCCAAACAGTGCATGTTTTCCAGGTCTCCTCAAAGAATCACAAGTGAAATAATTAGCTCCACCTGTGGATCTTTTAAAATGTGTTAGTGAGTAATGAATACACCTGTACACCTGCTGGGTGACCTGGAAAATGTGACCTGTGTGGGCTCCTCAGGACTGAGTTTGAGAACCACTGATATAGGATATCTGACTGGAACCGATGGTGCTGGTTATCGCACTGATCCGATGGTTCAGGATGTCCAGGATGCAACCAGATAGGGAACCAGGGGTGCAGTGAGATGGTAATCTGCACTTCGCTGAGTAGGATAAGTATCTGCAGGAGCTCTCACAGTATCGCACAGCTAGACTTTGGACAAATGGTACTAGCAAGTGCTGTGTGCAGGGAGAAACCTTATATAACCCTGGGGGAGCAGGAATTGGCTGCAGGTTTCGGGTGACTGCAACCTGTAGTCTTGTTGGTGGATAGGCATTCACGTGATTCAGACTGTCATGGCTGCGCCCAGGAGACAGCACTGGAGGGACGGTTGCATGTGAAAGCCAGTGAGTATGTTTGAAGCCGCAGGTAGAGACAACTGCTGCGGCTGTATGAAAGTCGCACTGAGTTCCAAGAGGTCTGCCAAGGAGCCGGAGCAAGTAATTAGGCCGCAGCTGCACAGAATAGTGCAATTAGATCAAGGTTATGCATTACATAGTCTATCACTGCGCAATTTAAATCAAGCGTGCATTTCGGAAGAAGCTTCTCCTGTCAGTGTTTAGTTTTATAAATCTTTTCAAAAATGATCATCCAGCCAAAATATATTATATCTTCTCCAGCACACTCCAATTTATGTTCCTAAAAAGGTGTCCCATGCAATTGAAAGAATGATCTTCTTATTCATATGGGGTGATAAATGGGCAAGCGTTCGTCTCATTGCTTAAACTCAAGGTCACTGGGGGTCTGGCCATCTTGCTCATTTGGTGGGCTGGGTAAACTTGCACAATGCCTCTACCATGCTGGCTGTGCAGATGCAGTCCCTGCTAATGCTGCTACAGGTTTTACTTTCTAAATGTGATTCTGCTGGTCTGGCTCTTCTTATGCATCAAGGCCTCAGGGTTTGGCAATCTGCACAGGTTACTCTGTGGGGGGAGGGAATAAATAGACTCTGACACTCACCTATGGTTCATTGGTTTGTTTCCTGAGCTGGACATACTTACCTCTGAAGATATTTGGGTGTTACATCCATGGGCCGCATTTACTCTGATAGTATCTTTTGGCCTCCCTTACACTGCCTTTTATAGACATCTACGTCTCCGCCATGCAGTGCATGCCCAGATTTGGACTGGGCCTTTGCAACTTGTTCCCCATTGAAGACATTGCTCCCTCATATATGCTCTAGGATGCTAGTCTTCCTTATTTATGGTGAACTTAACGTCTGTTTCGTTCCAAATGGTCTTCTCCCCTTAGAACAGAAGTGGGAGACTGATTTGGGTCCACTTTCTGATCATTAGTGCGTACATATCTTTAATTCCATTAAAGCAGGGGTAAATTACCCCACATGGGGTAAAAATGAAATTCCTGGGGGTAATGGATGGACAGCCGGGCATGCATATGAATCATTCTATAATATAGAATGATTCATATGCATGACCAGATGTGCCGCAGGGAGGCTCTAAGCCGGACGCCCGCTGAGATGTTATTACCAGTGGACGCCCGGCTCCTTCCCTGCAGCGCCTCGTTAGCCGTAGGCTGGAGTTCTCTTCTGAGCTCCAGCTTCCGGCTCTCTCCATGCGCACTATGGGAGAGACGTCATGACGTCTCTCCCATAGTTCCGAGGAGCAACCGGGCGGACAGGACGGCGGCGGATGCAGGAGCGGGGATTAAGGTAAGTGGTTTTTTTGTACAAGCGGCACTACAGGGGCATTTTAGGGGGCACTACTACAGGGGCATTATATGGGGGCACTACTACAGGGGCATAACTATGGGGGCACTACTATATGATCTTCCTTTCAAATCAAGGGGGTAACGTCGGCGTATCTAAATATATTTTGGGGTAAAGGGTAAAAAAGTTCCCTGACCCCTGCATTAAAGGTTACCACTCCCTGTGTTAGGTATCAGCAAATGTGCTACTATGTTGCTTCATAGGGTATATCCAGAATTGTAGCTAGGTGCCTGGCGCAGGGGTGTGTTGTGGCATACCCCTCCCCTGTACTGAATTGAGGGTGTGGCCAACTAGTGGGGGCCATGTTGCTTTTGAGGGGGGGGGGGGGGGGGGGAAGAAAAAAATCCTAAATTGGTGACCAGAGTCCGTTCTGTAACATTTTTAATAAAGCCAATACCTGTAGCCTAAATAGACTAAATGTGAGCACGTTTATAACAATTATTCTATAAAATGCAAAATCACAAAGAACTGTGTAAACAAACACTTTGAGATTTTTTTTATTTGCAGTGTGTTCTATCTATACCTTAGATAATACAATTATAAGTTATGAAAAGTTCTCTTTAACAATATATTCTAATTCTAAATTTGCTGGGGGGGTATACTTTTTCAATAAAGGATGTTTAAGCAGGATAACGATCTTGTCCAGTGGTTGATCAAAGACTGCGTTTTTAATTCATTTTAGCTTACTGAAAGAGAGCTCACATGTTGCAACTGTAACGGGTAAGGTAAGGAATATACGGATGGCAGTAGTGATGTTGTGTTTATATTTCTGTTATACGCCACCATCAGAACAATAAAGTTAAATGATTTTATTTGTTGTGATAGACCTCTTGCCTCTGATATGGTTTCTGGAGGAAATAAATTGCTGTTGCTGACTTCCTCATAAGCAGTAGTGATGCCGATGCAATCCGTGCAAAGTGCATTTACGGCTTAGGTGCAGCTAGACCACCTTGTTTTGCTCTGGTTGTTATCAGTGATGGATACATGCTATTTAAGAAGACTCCATTGTTTAGTTGAGGATGAAAAAGCACAAATAGCCTCTGCTCTGTACAACAAAACCCTGATCCCTGATATCATTGATGTATTTGTTGAGCAAGGAACAAAGGTAGCTAGGTTATTTATGTTTCTGAGTCTTGCTTGTTCTCCACTCTAGACTCCTGCCATATTGCTGCCATTATCATATCCCTGGCCATGGCAGTTCATGATGTCTAGCACATCCTTTTCAATTGTACAGTATTTCCCAGTCTTTGCAGTGGTGACAAGAAAATCTATAAAGCTTTTCAGAATTTCATGGGTACCATCTTCAGTACAGTGAACATAACTAATTATTGGGGACAGTTGGTCAGTGTGGGATACATCCTGAGTACTGTCACATAGAGAATAGTATTTGACTGTTTTGATCTTCTTGAGAATCGCACTGCTCACTCCAATACTACGTAAGTTGATAAACTCATTTTGTGTCTCAGGAGGCACGTAACTTACTTGGTGCTTCCCCAAATTATATTTTACTATAGGCACATGTTTGGATAGCAGCTTCACTAAATTAGGAAAATTACCACCTTCTATGTGGCCATGTAGAGCTAAATTATTCTCTACCAAATACATTCTGAAAGTTGGATGACTTTCAGAAACTCTCCATTTTTGTGCTTCACTTGCAATAGCTTTCTGTAAGTTGCACTCAATTGTGGGTGCTTTTGTAATCCGGTGTGTCCTGCTCCCTCCATTTATATATGTTTATTTTGTGTGTTGGGGAATTTTACTATATTCCTCTGGACACATGGCACCAATGTTTGTATCCTGTTTTTGGAATTGGCCATTGCTGAAGCCGACAGCTGCCAAACTTTACCAAACAGAAGGCAACGGAAAACAAATATAGCATTTGTTTTGCCATATACAAAGTCTAAGCCATTTCCTTACTACCATTTAACAGTTGGCTAACCTTCTGATGAACCAAGTACTGCAAAAATCCTCTTCAACTATGCCTACTCTCAGTCGCAGCCACTCAGCATTTGTTCTTTTGTGGCCTAATCTGGACCAAGATGTCGCACAATTTATTTGTCATAAGATTAGGCCTTATTGTTGGGTCTTTTGGATCAATAGAGGAACTAATGCTGGGTACACACTGGCAGATATATTTGCCGATCAATTGATTGGCCAATATATCGTGTGCACCAGCGACATGTCTGTGAACGATGTTGTTCAGACATATTGCGTCGGCAGTGCTGCACAGCTGATGCCCAATATCTGCAGATATATTGGGGGCATTGTGCTGTGTGTACAGCCGACCACTGTAACACTTGCAGCGGAGGCCGCGGGGAGTGGGGTGCGACATGCCCCCTGGCCATCGGGGCCTGCAGCCAGAAGACAGATGATTGTTCAGTGTGTATGAACAACCATGATCTGCAGATATATCTGTTAGGTGTGTACCCAGCTTAAGAGAAGCCAGAAGGACTGCAAAGTCTATGATTTCAGAGGTCTCTAGATAATCAGTAGGAGCAGCATGAATGAGGGATGTGGAGGCTAGATCGGTGGCTGGGTGACATTAGGTGGCCTCAGTGTGTACAACCATGGCCAAAAGTTTTGAGAATGACACAAGTATTGTTTCTCACAAAGTTTGCTGCTTCAGTGTTTTTAGACCTTTTTGTCAGAAGTTACTATGGTATACTGAAGTAAAATTAAAGCATTTCATAAGTGTCAAAGGCTTTTATTTTCAAGACCTCTGCAATTTGCCCTGGCATACTGTCAATCAACTTCTGGGCCACATACTGACTGATGGCCATCCATTCTTGCCTAATCAATGCTTGGAGTTTGTCAGAATTTGTGGGTTTTTGTTTGTCCACCCGCCTCTTAAAGGATTGACCACATGTTCTCAATGGGATTAAGGTCTGGGGAGTTCCTGGCCATGGATCCAAAATGTTGATTATTTTATTCCAAGAGCCACTTAGTTATCACTTTTTCCTGATGGCAAGGTGCTCCATCATGCTGGAAAAGGCATTGTTTGTTATCAAACTATTCTTGGATGGATGGTAGAAGTTTTCTCTTGGAGAATGTTTTGGTACCATTCTTTATTCATGACTGTGTTCTTAGGCAAAACTGTGAGTAAGCCCACTCCCTTAACTGAGGAGCAACTCCACACATGAATGGTCTCAGGATGCTTTACTGTTGGTATGACACAGGACTGATGGTAGCGCTCACCTTTCCTTCACCAGACAAGCATTTTTCCAGATGCCCCAAACAATCTGAAAGGGGATTCATCAGAGAAAATAACTTTACCCTAGTCCTCAGCAGTCCAATCCCTGTACCTTTTGCAGAATATCAATCTGTTCCTGATGTTTTTACTGGAGAGAAGTGGCTTCTTTGCTGCCCTTCTTGACACCAGGCCATCCTCCAAAAGTCTTCGCCTCACTGTGTGTGGAGATGCGCTCACACCTGCCTGCTGCCATTTCTGAGCAAGCTCTGCACTGGTGGTGCCTCAATCCTGCAGCTGAATCAACTTTAGGAGACGGGCCTGGCGCTTCTAGGATGTTCTTGGAAGCCTTGAAGCCTTCTTCACAACTATTTAAACCTCTATCCTTGAAGTTCTCGATGATCCTATAAATGGTTAATTTAGGTGCAATCTTACTAGCAGCAATATCCTTGCCTGTGAAACCCTTTTTGTGCAAAGCAACGAGGAGTGCATGTGTTTCCTTGTAGGGAACCATGGTTAACAGAGGAAGAACAATGATTTCAATCTCCATCCTCCTGTTAAAGCTTCCAGTCTGTTGTTTTAACTCAATCAGCATGACAGAGTGATCTCCAGCCTTGTCCTCGTCAACACTCTCACCTATGTTAATGAGAGAATCACTGCTATGTCAGCTGGTCCTTTTGTGGCAGGGCTGAAATGCAGTGGAAATGTTGTTTTTGGGATTAAGTTAATTGTTATGACAAAGAGGGATTTTACAATTAATTGCAATTCATCTGATCACTCTTCATGACATTCTGGAGTATATGCAAATTGCCATCATAAAAACTGAAGCAGCAGACTTTGTGAAAACCAATACATGTATCATTCTCAAAACTTTTGGCCATGGCTGTAGAGCACAGGTTCTCAAACTCAGTCCTCAGGACCCCAAACAGTGCATGTTTTCCAGGTCTCCTCTCAGAATCGCATGTGAAATAATTAGCTGCACCTGTGGATCTCTTAAAATATGTTAGTGAGTAATGAGTATACCTGTGTACCTGCTGGGTGACCTGGAAAACATGAACTGTGTGGGGTCCTGAGGACCAAGTTTGAGAACCACTGCTGTAGAGAGATGGTGGATGGAATAGTGGACTTCACTGGCCACAGTGTGCTCACCAGTGATGGAGGTTGCACTGGCAAGAAAACTGGCTTCATATGCTGTGAAGAAATTGAGGCACCACTGCAGTGGCGTAACTAGGGCAGGGAGAGCGGGGTTCGTGCCCTGGGCGCCGCCGGCCACGTTACCGGCCCGCCCTAGTTAGCTGGTGTAGCGCTGACCGCAATGAGTGTGGTCAGCGCTACACATTTGCACAGGACCGGTGCTAGGCTTCCAGCGCCGTTCCTGTGCTGCACGCCTGAGCCCGTTCCCTCCCCCTGAGCGCTTGCCCAATAGCGCTAGGAGGCGGGCTCAGGCTGTGCATAGCACATGCATCGCCGCCATCGCTGGCGGCGATGCGTGTGTTAAACAGCAGCCAATGAGAGTCAGATAGACTCTCATTGACTGCTGCAGCACCCACTGCAAGAGCCGGACTTCCGTCCGGCTCCTGCAGTGGGTAATGGGACTGACGTCATGATGTCTGTCCCATAATGCTGAGCGCGCCAGCCCGGGCGGACTGGCGGGCGGGA